>JAQQSE010000230.1:0-208141 GCA_035772565.1 Antheraea assamensis | reverse complement strand
CACACCGAATGAACGGTGAAAGGAAAACCATCGTGAGGAAAACCTGAACCTGAGAAATGGTCTTGTAGTACCACCGTATGTGGCACACATATGGACTGTGGTTATCACGGCGCTTGAAATCGGCCAATACGTCGTGGGGCTCGCGTGGTGACTTTCCATAACGTTGCTCAGGGAAAAGGCCTGCATGTTCTTTTTACGAGTCTGACGATGATGACTTCAAATAAATTCTTAGTCTGCTTTATAATAAATTTCAACTGAATCTACACGCAACACAAATGGAATATATTTTATTTTTAATGCGGAACTTCTGTTTAGTTTTTAAATTATCCAAATCAATTTGCGCACGAATAAATAGTTTACTCAGAATTATGTTATTTGAAAAAGGAATTCAAAATGTCTAAAAATAATTTACGGAACAAGTGAGGTCGTTAAAAATATTGAATATCTATGAATACAAAATGATATTGTCGTCCATTATCATCCAACACGTTTTTATCCGCTTAACCAAAATAACTTAATCCAGTCTGAATGATATCAAAAGACGAACAAAAGGTTCTGAAATGACCTTGTATTGTATAAACATTTTTACGTTATCTAAAACATATAATAAAAATGAAGTGTCTGTATGTAATGTTAAAATAACGACTTTTTATTGATTGGATATGAATGTATACACGATACTGATAACAAAAACACAATTTTTAAAAATTTTGTCTTTCTGTTTGTTCCGGGTAATCTCCGAAACGGTTGGACCGATTTTGATAGAAGTTTAACTGACGGATAGTTAAAATTACAGCGGGTGACATAGGCTACTTTATTTTAGACTAGCTGCCATCCGCGGCTTCGTCTGTAGTACTATCTCCAAAACGATTGGACCTATTTTTATGGGACTTTCACTGACAGATAGCTAACATTGTAAAAAGTAATTAAAGCTTTTTTATTTTGGACTAGCTTTTACCCATGACTTTGTTTGCAGTACTATCTCCAAAACGTTTGAACCATTTTTCACGGAACTGTCACTAACAGATAGCTGATCTTATAAGAAGTAATTTACGATTATAAAATAGCCCATGAGGAGCTGCGGGCAACAGCTAGTAAAATATATATTTGTATTTTACACAGCTGTCAGTTATTTTAATATTTTTTATCTTTAAATAGCAGGACCGGCGGATGTTGTCTTGCCCTGATAATAAAAAATATATAGTCATCATATTCTCAAGGTAACTAATGTATTTAATTTTATAAGAATTCAATGAATACTGTATCCCTCTAAATAGCTTTCCAATGACCTCATTTTGTGTGATATTTTTTTAGAAGATTGATGGGTATAGTACGCTATCCTTAAATACACAATACACCATTGGAGACTTTTTTATACATCTAAAAAAGACGAATATCTCACTATACATTGTTTTATTATATGTCAAAAGACTTGGGCAGCGTTTTCGGCAAAAGCTCCCAGGCGGCTTGACTTTTTCCAACACATATAACAATTATCGTTATATTTCAACCAATTTATATAAAACCTTGACAAATTATAGACCTTCGTCATGTATTCCTCCATCTAGTGGTTAAACGGCATTACAATCCGTTCAGTAGTTTTTGTATTTATCGCGAACATACAGACAGACAGATAGATCCGGCGGACGACTTTGTTTTATAATATGTAGTGATATGGATTTGATCTCATAGCGGTTAAGACTCCTCGTAACGCCATCACAGACATAAAGTTTAGAAATATAATTCATTTTGAAATCTTAAAAGCCTAACCTTACGATTCTATACAATCGCAGTCGCACAGCATCGAATTAAAATATGTAGGTAGTTCCATGAATCAAGTAATCTTGAAATAATTCCGAGAACCTTCACATTAAACACATTCCATCAAAATATGAAGAACATCATCAAACACACTACATACGGTACAATTATGTGATGACCAGTGTGTTTTATGTCTCTGTGCTTGTCATATGTAGAAAATAATTTCTTCATCTTCGTGTGTTACATTTAGTGTGCATCTCTTTCTTACTTCTTATTCTCAGAAAGTTTATATCACATTTATATATTGATTATTAGTTTCATCACAAAGTGAAGTATGACATTCTTGTGAAGCTAGTGGATTTTTTTTTATAATACTGTTATCAATAAAATAATGCATATGCGCTTAATGAATAGGTGAATAACGATTCAACAAAATATTGTATATTATCTAAACAAAATGGTGTATGCTGATTAAACAAAACAGTGTTTATTGGTAAAACCCAAATAGTGAATGTTGATACAAAAAAATGGTGTATACGGTTTAAACAAAATAATGTTTACCTACTTGAATTATATTTACTAAACGGAATAGTGGATACTGACTAAACAATATAATGACTCAATAAAATAATGTTTAAACATAATAATGCTTACTAGTTAAACAGAATAGTGGATTGGCCCAATAAAATAGTGGACACTGTATACAAAATAGCGAATATGGATTCATAATATCATTTTAAATAATATTTGACAGGCACCTAGTTTATGTTATTACCGGCATAGATATAAATGCTATTTTTATTTCTTAAATTATTTCAATAGTTTGTTTTAAATGTCTGTGGTATAAGAACGCACTGATGTATATGTATTATTATTATTCTAGAGGGGGCTATGCAGGCCTTAGACTTGTATAAATATAAATAAACAATAGAAAATAATGTAGGTTTTCCCATCTGTCTGTGTTTAGGTATTCTAAACTACGCAACGGATTTTAATACGATTTTCTCTGTCGTATACAGAATTTCTTTTAGAACGTTCGTCTATACATTGCATGTATATTTATACAAAGTAAAGAAAACTCGACATATTCTAATGAAATTGGAAGAAGACATTTTTCGGACGTTTCCATTGCTTGATAAAGCTGAGTAAACCTTATGAGATACATAAGTACTATAGAAATGTACATGTGAAAAATGCCTACAAAAAAGTTCTCGATGGTATATATCGATCATCTAGGGATAGCCCGCAATAATCGTAGTATGTACTTTATACATGTCATGAAATATATAATATAGTATTAATCCTTGTATATTTAAAACATTTGTTACATTCTAAATTTAATGTAGATATTTTACAGTATTTTATTTCAATGAATATTGTACAAGATGTCATAGGTTTAAAATAACGCGAAAAAAAAGAACCTCATACGTAGCTTCTATGATTTCAATAAGCTGATGATACTCAAGAAATAGATCTAAATCGTTTACATACGACGCCGCATTAGTACCTATGTTGCACCCATGCAAAACCGAAGCGGGTCGCTAGTGTTCCTATAAATTCGATATGCTTATTAAAAAAACATTGTTTTATAATTTTATACAATAATCACACGATTGTGTATCAACAATTTAAATTTATAATTTCAGTTCCGTGAGAATCAACATCTAATTTTATAATGTTGTCAAACGTGTGCAAAGTGCGACAGAAAAAATATAACGCCACACCTAATTCTGTCGCGGAACGGTGGTGCTTGCTTTGACTTTGTTCGCTGCAGTATGACATATCCGCAACAAGTATCAAGTTAACAAGCTGTTTCAAGTTGTCATCGTGAGTAACGACTTCGTATTTTTTTATGTGAATTATCTTTATAAATAAATCATAAATATTTTTATAAATCATAATTTTTTTTTAAGTCATATTTCGCATAGTATCCAAATTTATTTAAAAAAAAACTCCGTTGTAAAAGTTGAAAAATTCGATTTATTTAAAATACGACAGGGACTATACTGAATTGAAAATAAATCATGATAATCTGACAAGTTATCGAATATGCGCATTATTACTGTCAATGGCCGGATTTATATCGGAATCTTGAATTGAAGACAAAAGTTATCTATCGGTGCTTTTACGTCTCAGTTTGTCGCGAAATTTGGCGTTGAATGCATCCGATGCATTTCGCGAGACATATATCCTTAGGTTTTGATATTAGGAATGTTATTCCCTATTCTATTCACCAATTAAGTTTGTGATTATTGATAAATGTTTGTTATTCTTCAATGCAAAAACTACGGAATAGATTTCCAAACGATAAGTGTCAAGTAATTAAAAAGAATCTTGTCGTGTGAGAGTCATCGACGTGTGATGTGATGTATAAACCGTCAAAGTCCATACGAAGGGAATTAATGGTCTCATCAATTATAAAGATATAAACGCAGATGAAGTCGTGGACGTCTACTAGTATATTGTAAAAATAGATTTTGGTATATCTCACATCGATGTACACTAACGCCGTCCAATGAATAATTACAAAATTGACACATTTAAATGTTTACGTCTTTACTAGCTTTAATTAGGTATTGTTATTAAGTTTCACATTGTATCATAATGGAAGGTTCTTGTTCATCATCACACATTAACCTGTAAGAGACACAATGCAGGGCCATAGGCTTTTTCCCTCGGGAAGATGTCGGCATAATCACCAGGCCATGCGACGACGTGTTGGCTATTTCAAAGATACTGAAATCCACTGTTCCATGTTTTCCCACATACAGTGGTACTACAACATTTCTTAACTTCAGGTTTTCTCGTGATGTTTTCCTTCACCGTGAGGCGAAATTGCTACTGATTGAAATTTGTAAAATAATTAGTAAAATTTGATGGTACATACGGGGGTTTGAACCTGCAGACATCGAATTGAGATTCCACCGGTTAAAGTTCTCGACCATCACAACTTTATGTAGCATACAAACGTTTGCTCGCGGCTTCGTTCTTAATGAAGATTTTGAAAATAAAATGTAGCCCAGAACATTTTTATAATGTAGGTTTCTATAGGTGAAAGAATGTTTCCAATTAATTAAGTATTTTTTCGAATTCATCCATTACAAATAAAAAAGTGTGCATATGACCACACGAATGAAGTGAAAACTTCTTTATAAAAAGTACGACAAAAAGCCAACGTCAGGCAGTGTTCCCAGGCGGACACCCTTCCAAGTACTGATCGCGCCCGACGTTGCTTAACTTCGGTGATCGGACAAGAACCGGTGTATCCAACACTTTACCGGATACAACATTTACCCCACACCACTTTTCGTCACATAAATAGGTTGCCGATCAGAATTTCAAAGCCCTCCTCCCATAAGAAGTTTCACTCGTACAAATACATATGATCCCGAATTTTCAATCTCCCAACACCTTACAATATTTTTAATTCAATATTTCTTCTGTATTCATAAGTTACTAGGTCTTTATGACAAGACATCGTCTGTCTACCGGGTCCGTTAGAATTAAAGACTATGTACATTACTGCTATATTATAAAAGCTATACTAGCTATACTATTACATAGAGGTGAAAGCGTGGGGGAGAAAAAACACTCGAAGTCATATTATCTATAGTATGTAGTATTACTTTGCTCGCGGTTTCGCTCGCGTTAATGCGCATTTGACCTATCCCCTTGTAATTTATTTATCATGGCTCATCACCATGACGTACAGTATGTATACATATATACTAATAATAACAACTCTGGAATTAAATTTAAATGTAGTTATATTTATAGACAACCATGGAATGCTCTAACAATAAATTAAATTTCAATAAAAGTAATCATTTAACGATTTTCCATATTTCAAATGTAACATAAAAAATTTAAAATGTAGCAAATAATAACAGAAAGAAAATACTAAAACAATTAATACTCTAAAACTCTATTTTATGAATAGCCTGATATTTCGCGACCGCCATTTTAAATTTATCTCTTTGATTTGACAAAATGTTGCATGTTTTAATACTGGCAGGCCCGGCGGACGTTGTCCTGCCCTGATAATAAAAAAAACATATACTTATGTGCATGAAACGCTTAAGGCGGCTTGACTTTTTCCGATTCTTTGAATAATTAACTTTGACAAATTATATACCTAAACCTTCCCTGTGAATTACTCTATATATTGGTGAAGACCGCATTACAATCCGTTCAGTAGTTTTTGAGTTTATCGCGAACATCCAAACAGACATCTAGACAGACAGACGCGGCAAACGACTTTGTTTTATAATATGTATTGATATTGTACGACCTACGTATTCTGTTGACCGGAGAGTAAAAGCCTAAATTAGTATATGAATGTGGGATGTAAAATGGGACGTATTGATTAGAACTGGGAAGCCTAACAGAAATATTATATTTGAAAAAGTAATTATTTATGGACAGTCGATTTTTTCAATAGCATACGTTATATCAAAACATAAGTTCTAATAACTGCCTTGGATTATACACATAGTGAGGATAGCTTAAAGTGGTTAAGAAGGCTATTTTATTTTGTAATTTTATTAAAGTATATAATGAAAGTAAATTTTTCTAGACGACATGTACACTACGTCCTTTTTGTACCCCTGACAACGTGTATACAATATTTCATAATGATTAGTTGAGTAGTTAACGCGTGAAAGCGTAACAAACAAATCAACTCACTTCACATTTGTAATATTAGTTCAGATGATCATTGTTAAAGAAGGATGAAGTATATACACTAATTGGATCCGGAACGATGGTTCTAGATTTGCCTCAAACATAGTCCATCTCGTTTTCAGTTCGAATAGAATAAGTCGAATTAGATTCCATATTTTCAACGAACACTGCCTAGTGTGCTATTAATAAATTACGCAATGGAAAAGACTATTTGAAGTTTTATGCTTTTGTTAGCGTTTCGTTTCCAATGACTTTTACGAGCTTTAAATCAGGTCCGTGTCGGTTTTCCCTATGATTCATGCAATCGATTTCTAATTCTGTATCTAACCTTATTCCTTTTTTTAAATTAAGTAGTAATAATAGTCCGCTACTGTGTGCGCTATAAGTTACTAACAATATAGTAATAATTTGTAGCATAAAACCTTTTCGTACTGAAATACACAGGTGTGCCAGTTTTCATGATGGTCGGTATATATCTTTATATATATAAATCTTCTGTGCGTGTGTATGTGACTGAACTCCTCCTAAACGGTTGGGCAGATTTTTATGAAACTTGGTATGTGTGTTCAGGTAGATTCACAATTGGACCCGGTAGGTGGCGCTGAGGTATGATTCTAGGAGTTTTATTATCAGGGCAGGGCAACGTCCCCGCTAGTATACTTATAGTCTTATAGGTGGTAGAACTATGCTGAAGCTATTACTGGTTTCAGCATGAATGGGTCGGCTCGCCCGGGGTAGTACCACGCTCTCACAGAAAACCGACGTGAAGTAACAGTGCTTGCACTGTTGTGTTTCGTTCGGTCAGTGAGAGTGCCGAAGGCCCACATATTTAAAAGGCCGGCAACGCACTTGCGACTCCCCTGGTGTTGCTAGTGTCTATTGACGGCGGTGATCACTTGCCCTCAGGTGACCCACCTGTTCGTTTGCCCCCTATAACATAAAAAAAAGTACATATATATGTCGCATCCGGGTTATGAGTATAGAACGTCAACAATACACAAAGGTCAAAGTGACGTGTATAGAGCCTAGATTGGAAGGGATAACGTTTATAAAAAGGAGTGTTTTCTGAATTGGACGCCGCATCACTCCCCTTAGTAGTTCGGTGAAGCTGTAGATGCTTTGCCAGGCGAAGACTGTAGTCAGTTGGAAAAAAAAACGAACGCCCATATCGTTCTGATTACCCTAAGTGATACTTGCCTAGGAACTGTACTGTTTATTTGAGGTACCTACTAAGTAAATAGTACCTACATATTGTGATTCAGAATAATGATTTATTCTAACCCACAAAATGTTTATAATCTCGCACGGATTCCTGCTGATGCCCACAATGAGTGTCGAGAAGATGCATTCCTTCATTGGCGGTCTTCACTAGAACTATCGTGCGTCCTGAGAGACGTACTCTATTAATCATGCGTGGCTACCTACATTTTTTTTTTTTGATCTGACTACACTTTTGAACTGACAAGGCCTCTACAGTTTCATCGGACTACAAAGGGGAGTGCTTAAGGCACTGACCCGATTTTATATAGGCCTACCTACATACTGTCTGTAATAGAATTGTTTACATAATTGATATGTAATCCGTAATACGAATTCGTTCTATCCAACTACCCACCGACACCCATGGTATATATAATAAAAAAACACTTTCTTTGAGGCTCAGTCACATAAAAATTAAAACATATCGGACTATGTACAGTCCGGTGAAACTGTAGAGGCCTTGCCAGGTCAACAGTGTAGTCAATTCGAAAAAAAAAATGACTGTTCGATGCCGAATTGTTTGTAGATGGACCTAGGCTAATTATTGTTTGGATTCGATTGACTCTGTGCCATTTTTTTGATGTTCAACCAACCAGGCGGGAATGTCATACATATAAATAAAAATTAAATATTAGTAACCAAAATTTTGTTTCTATGCAATGTGTATAATTGAGTCATGACTTTGTACATAATAACTTTATGTAATAATTATTACATATCTTTTTATAATTATATTTGATTTTGAACAGACATTCATTTTAATAAAAACAGCTGAAAAAAAATTTTTTTTTTTTTTTTTTCATGATATATATCCTATATCATTACTACTCATAATAGACACGTTATAGATGGGCAGGAGAATTTTAAGTAGTATGGGGAATATTTGCGCTCATTGGCATAATATTGGCATGGCATAATAAATAATTATTGCATACAAATCACAACTGAAAATTTTATGCATTGCGTGGTGGTGTTCAGTACATTTTTTTTAAATTCATTATTTTAAAGTTTCTCCATTTAACGTTTATTATTTATCATTTACCGGAATTTCTTTGATTAATTTTTTATGTTGTATATTAGTTGTATACATTTGTTAATAATATGTATAATGCACTGAAACACTTCAGTATTTTATGACTAATAGTGTAGAACAATTGGTGGCTTATAACCGATATGTTCTTAACGTGCTTTAAATTGAATATTGGTTAGATAATTCGTAATTTTGAGAATAACTTCAAGATGACACGATGTCTCATGGTGTTCATTTTCCTATAACTATAGTGGAAAATAGTTTGTTTCAGAACGCAAAAATAAAGTATTGGTTTATGTGCTTCCGGAACCCTAAAACGGTCGGTATTGTGAACAGCTGTACGAAGTTGAATCGCTCCCGACCCGACGTGATGGCCCGATGCCAGTACAACGCAGCACGCCAACAAGTGCTGTCTGTATGCGCGAAAGCGGCTGATAAATTACCGCTTGAACGTCGAACTAGCGTCAATGAAAATTCAAAGCATATGATTGTCATTGCCTTTGGTGTTTTTTTTTTTAAGTTCGTATACGTTTTCAGTGGTTTGTGCAGTCGTTTAAAAATTGCATATAAACGTTTTTTGTGCATTTTGAATTTAGATCGTTATTCAGAGGGTAAGATATTTTTTGTTTATTTCATTATTGCCGGCGTAAATTTTTACCGTTTTCACGTTATAGTGTGAAGACTTAGTAATAAATTAACATAATGACTATGATATAGAAACAATTAAGTTTTGCGCATGCGTATTATATATATATCAATGAAATTACAAAAAATAACAGTAACTGCTCGCGGCTCTACTTACATTTTTTAAGGGGGTTGAGTCATTAATTTATTTAAATATACTATGATTCTTAAAAACAGTACTAATGATTGTAAAATTCTATCAGTTTTGGATAATCTGAGAAATAAACTGAAATTTAAAAATATAAATATTGAAAAAAAAATCTTGGTGAATTATTGATAGTGTCTATAGTGTACCAACTTTTTATATGATACATATTTTCCATGCACAAGGATGCTGTCTGAAAACGTATTTTTTTTTGGAAATATTTTCATGAATGTTTCTATTTTTTATTTTATACACTTTCCTTTTTTATGCTAGAGAAGTGTATGTGATTTAATTTAATACTCTATATAGAAATATTAATGGCGTGTTTACATATTTTTTTGTATAAGTAGAAAATATATTCATAATTTCATTGTTATTCTTATTTTCAAGGAAATTGTGTATCCAAGATGTATACATCATTCCGAAATTGATAAACTATAAAATGATCAATGCCTTTAAAATTATAAATCAAATAATTAAAAAAAATAATTGTATTTAACCCTTGGACTGTCCAAATCCATAAAGGTTTAAGTTCCATGCAAACGAATGAAGACCTCATGAGGCACAGGTCAATAGCCTGTTGGCAGTAGAAGATAAAAAAAATACCTGATTTATTACAAAACTTTGAAAAATAACCAATTATGTCTTGTAAAATTATATTTTAAATGTAAAATGTATTTTTAATTTATTATTTTATATTGCACAAATATTATTATTAGTAAAATATGAAATTTACAATGGACGATGACGTGAAATTAAAAAAAAAAATATTTAAAACTTAATTTGCCATTTTGAGATCTCGCTCTAAAAAAATCAGCGAGGGGTTAATCGAATCTGTACACGCGAAGTACAGTCTTCGTCAATCTTTTTCACGGCTCTAAATAGATGTTGCCGGTAAGTTCGGGCTTGCGCGTAATATAAACAAGAGCTTAATACAAAACAACGTTAAAATATTATTATAGGAACCTAAAATTGGCATTTACTTAAGTCGTCTAGATGTTATACATATAATGTAATACGTATTTATACACAAGTTTGTGTTCCGCGCAACTATTTCAAAGCGGCCAAAAAGTTTGGTGCGGACTGTATAAATTAATTGTACAAAGTATGCAATACTTTTAGAAATAATAAATTATAGTCTTATTATAATAAAGTAAAATAGTAAGCCGAAAATAATAATAATAAAAAAAAATATGCCACGGCTACAGGTCGATTTAAATATTATTTTGTACACGGGTACGTCTTCTCAACCTAAAATTAATATAACAAGACTGTATTTTTCCTCAATGCCAATTAATATTGATAAAATTTTAAAAGTATATGTGTAATTCCAAAATTGATAAAACGTAACAATTCTTCAAGAATCGGAAAAAAAAATGATTTGAATCTAATTAACATTCAATTCAACCGAATTTAATTATATTTGGTACACGAACAGTAAATGTCATTCCAAAATTAATAGCTATATCATAAAATCGCTTTATTTTAATAACATAAAATAGCGAGTTGAAAATAATTAATCGCTAGTTATAGTAAATTATAAAAAACGAAAAAGATTTCTCAGGACGATGTTGTACTTGTATTTTTGTAAGAAGTTCTTATTTTCTATATTTTATATAAATATGTCTAGGTTTTGCTATAAGGTTTTTAATTTTAATTAAATGCGAGTTGGTTATGTGTAGTTATTTTTTTTAACACATATCTAAGCGAAAATGCTTATTCTTTATACATAGAGTTATACAAGTGTAATCATTCAAATTAAATAAAAAAACTGCTTTATTAAATTTTCTTCTCTCTCACTGACTCCCAACTTTCCGGTTTTTCTACGATTTATGTTAGATGCGCCGTTTCTCACAGCGCGGCAGCGGTTGTATTCCTCTTTTCATTTTAGTAAAATGTTATTTTATGCGTCAAAGGTCAAATGAATCCACCACAGTTCTCACTAAACATTTAACTGATCTGAATATATATGCCTAGAATATAAAATTATCATATCACTACATATTATAAAACAAAGTCGCCCGCCGCGTCTATCTGTCTGTCTGGATGTTCCAGATAAACTCAAAAACTATTCAACAGATTGTAATGCGGTTTTCTCCAATAGGTAGAGTAATTCACAGGGAAGGTTTAGGTATATAATTTGTCAAGGTTTTTTTGTAAATTGGTTGAAATATAATTGAAAGAATCGGAACAAGTCAAGTCGCCTTAAGCGACAACGTCCGCCGGGCCTACTAGTTATATTATATGCATAACATCGAGACAACTTAAGGATACATAAACGCCAATTACAGATTTTTATAATAATATTTAAGCTTCGTTTTAACTATTTTATGCGCTAGTCCGTAATTACAGCTATATTTAAAGCGACCAAAAATATTGATTAGGACTATAGTAATGTATTCTTACTGGTATTATAAATGGGAATGTGATTTTCTTTGTTTGTTTATTACTCTATTACGCTTTAACTATTGAACCGATCATTATGAAGTTTTGCATATACACTCTGAGAAGTACACAACAAAAATAATACTGTTCCCGATGTATGCATCAAATCAGTCAAATCTACATTGAAGTAGGCGAAGCTGCGAGCAGAAACTAGTGGTAAAATAAAATATATTAATTCAATGTCTGCTGTAGAAAAATAAGTTTGATCAAGTAGGAAGTTTTTTTTCGTAATAATTGCGTTTGTCTACGAATAATTTACTCGGTAAGAATATTTCGCCGATTTTGAATACGACATGTAATTTGCATATGCAGATTACTTTATTTTACATAATGTTACATAATAACGATATTACTTATTAACTTTCGAATAAATTGGGACGTAGAAGAAACGAGACCGCGCCATGTACCATATGATTGCATACATTCTTTTTAAGACCGCGCCGTGTAAAAAATGATTGCATAAATTCTTTTTGAGACCACGCCGTGTAACATATGGTTGCATACATTCTTATTGAGACCGCACCGTGTAAAAAATGATTGCATAAATTCTTTTTGAGTCCACGCCGTGTAACAAATGATTGCATAGATTTTTTTAATTTCTTCACGAATATTATATAAAGAGCAAGGTTACTTATCTTTGTTAGTAAATATAAGACGTGATAATAGTGTCAGACTTGATTGCGACACCCATACACTAGAGATACGCTTAGTCAAATCATCCACTGTATAGCTTTCAGGGTAGTTTGTTAGAAAAACCGCGTCGATCGAAGCTTTATTTTATAAACTATAAAGAAATAAACAAGAACAGCATTTTTTTTTACAGGATATAAAAATATTGTTCTTGTTTATGGAAGTGGCACGGAAATGCCAATTGTTCTTCTGAACTTGGCCTTTTTGCTTGGGAAAATAATTAATCTGTAAATGTCATAGTGAACTACGTTCGTGTCCAGTTGATCGATGTGCTTGCAATATTTTTTCGTATGAAGTTCGAATATTATTAATTTAATTTAAAAATTTCATTCGAAATACATTTTGTCTTCGCCGAATTTAATGATCGCTCTGAAAATAGTTAGTTGCATAGAACACATTTTTTAGGTAAAAAAACGTATTGTTTCTATAACATCGAGCCAACTTAAGGATAAAAGCCAATTTTAGATTCCTGTAATGGTATTTTAATTTTGTTGTGTATTTAACTTTTGACTATGTATATTACACGGAAGTCCAAATTTGCTGCTATATTCAGAACGGTCAAAAAGATTGACAAAGACTATTTTTGTATAAAATTTTTCTACCAAGAAAATATAAATATTACTATAATAATGACCGGCTTTTTAGTCCGATGAAGCTGTGATGTACCATCAGGCCAGCAGCGTATAGTCAGGTAAAAGAAAATAATAATAATAATACGACAGCTCATTTAACATTCCGTTATAAATATTCCATTATGGAGTGTAAAGATATATTTTATAATACAATATTGGTGATTTATAGTTTTTTTGTAAAGGTTAATTAATAGTTTAGGATAATCAATATATCGTAGATAACAAAGTCGACTTTGCGACGCGATGTCTTACTTCGTTCACATATATAGGCATTTACAATTCGGCCCTTTTCAGTAATGCTTAATTGCCACGGCCCCCGAGTATCGCCCGCACAGTTACAGTTACTTCGTTCCCATTTAGAGTATTTTCTGACCTTATACTCTATAAAGCAAATGTTCGGATCCAAAGCGCTGTAGTATGATGTTATATAGTCATTCCTAATAAATACCTACGTTATAAAACGACCGATAATTCCAAAGATTAGAGGATCCAAATAAAAAAAAAAAAGAAACACACTTTTGTGTCTAATAATTAGTAAAGAATAAGGAAATAGTAATTTCGACCTGGATTACTTAAATACCGAGTGTACTT
Source organism: Antheraea assamensis (assembly GCA_035772565.1). NCBI lineage: Eukaryota > Metazoa > Arthropoda > Insecta > Lepidoptera > Saturniidae > Antheraea > Antheraea assamensis. Next base: position 194,220 of record JAQQSE010000230.1, on the reverse strand, counting down.
ATAAAAATTAGTTGGAAGTATTTGGAAACGCAGTAACAATACGACCAATTTGATAACAGCTTTGCTTCGATCAAAGCGTAACGGGCTTTATTGCGACAACGCAAAAAGACAAAGTAATAAATATCTAAAAAAAAGTTTTTAGAACGATGTGACCTTCATATTTTGCCAATCGACCGTTGCATGATCTGCCACCGTTACATTTGTATCCATTTAACGCCTTAAATAATATTTGTCAGCGGCTTCGACCATTTGCCGTCTCACTGTAACGGTATTTATTTTCACTTCGATCCATTTCTAGAAATCAATTCGTAGAATAATATTATTATGAATTATTTAATTATGGAAGAGTACTCGTAATATGTACCAAGAGATAATAATATATCATCATATGCCTCGTGGTCTAAGCAAAATCATTTTATTAATCAATATCAAATATATGTCAAGGACCTTACTGATTATAAACGTCATATGTATTATCGGTTTGTATAAAAAGAACAGCGGAAATTATTGTCTGATCTGAATGTTCAATTTTGGTTGAATTAAATGACTGAATTTACACGTATACGTACGATCTATAGAAACGGCAATATTTGGTATTTTAATGTATTTCAGTGTAATATCATTAGCAGTGTATAGTTTCAAGTCGATGTTAAATTAAAATCGAATCCACAGAAATGGGGTGTTTAGAATATACTAAGTTTTAATGAGTAAAAATTAAGGGTTTTTATCAATACCTAGGTTTTAACTTTTTTTTACAATGACACAAATTCAGACCATAATCTACAATGTATTCCTGTCTAGGTATGTCGCTAATTATTGTGGAACAAACCAGGTAAAAGTAGTAGACGGTGGTGGATTGCTTGTGATAACAAACTCTGTGAACGAAGTGACAATGGCTGAAATAGTATTGTAGTATTACGCTCGCGAGTCGTATAGAGCAGTTCTAAGTTCGATGAACCTGAGCTTGCGGTGAAAATAAAATGTATTATGCAACCTTCTGTATTTTCTAGTGTTTAACTGTCTAACTACCACTCTCTCGCGACATCCATATCTGTGTGTATCTCGACGAAGTTTTGTCTATGATTGCAGTAAATGCAGACGCGGGAAGACATGACATGACGTCCGTAATTATAGACGCACAGTACGGTAACTAGGTCGATTTTTACACACATCGAGCTAACATGGACGCTAATTTGAAGTTGTTGGAATGGCACTGTCTGTGCCTTTATCGGAATTGTTTTTGACGTTACTTTTAGCGTGACAAGTAGGCGAATCTTCGTCACACAGGTATGAACGAGCAAGAAAAAAGAACATCTATAGTGTTTTACTAAAGCAAAGAAGTGCCTGTTTTCTTTACAGGTTTATTGTATTATCATCATCTCACACTTGTTCTATGTTTATGATAAAACACTCGTCTATAACATAATTTAATTATGCTAAAATAACCCAAATCTCGATGATTTTATATGCGTCTTCAACGGGTATTAAGCAATAATAATAGTATGAAATAAATTAAAAACCGTGACCATAGGAATTACCTCAAAACATGTGTAAATTTGCTTACGAAAGACAGAATCTTAGCCAATATGAAATCAATATCCTAATTGTATTGTACACAATATTTATTGCGGTGAATTCCAAGTCAAGGTTAAATGTCATGGTGCATAGTAATTCATTTTATTTGAACTAGCAACCTATCTGGGTTTCGCATCGGTGCATTGTACTAAAGTGTCTAAACAATTTAGATAAGGCTTTTTTTTCAAAGTCATAAGAGCTACGTAAGAATCTTCACATTGTTAACTCTTTGCTTCACGTTTTTTTTTTCACAAAACTGGTTACAAAAGAAGTTTTGTTCGGTTAACATTCAAATACTGAAGTTGTTACTATCGTAACCTATTAGATATGAAATTTGTAGTCCGGTGAATCTGTAGAGGACTACGGTTTTACGGTTAACAGAGTAGTAAGTTCGAAAAAAAATAATTACATGCACAAAATACGAGATCTTAGAAAATTAAGGGAATAAATGAATAGTTATACACAAAATTCTAGAGCTAATTGAAAATACAAATCTAAGTAGAAACATTTTTCAATTCATAATTTAGTAAGGCTAAAAAATAATAAAAAATGTCAAAATCAAATTGGATATTGTTGTATTTGTGGCACATACGGTAGCGGGGCGAGTGTTGTCATTTTTTGTCCAGCGTTTGTCGAATACTTAGGCAGGAAAAATGTTAAGTGATTCCGCAAACGACTATTGTTAACAGGTACCGAAATACTTAATTGTCCCAATAAACATGAACTGTCAATATGCCCATATTTAATATCATAAATAGAAAAGACAAAATCCAATATGGTTCTTTGCGATTGCAAGGTTTGGAAATTATAATTATCTAAAACGTGATTGATACGTCTGTAGAGAGTGACGTAGTCTGGTGAAACTGTAGAGGCCTTCCCAGGTCAACAGTGCAGTTAGATCGAAAACAAAAAAAAAATCTGTAGAGAGTGGCATTTGTTACTTATGAACGTGCGATTGCATAAGAACTTTTAATATTTTTAAATCTTTGATATCTGCTAAAATATTCATTGACATAACTTCATGTAAAAGGCAATTGTAATCTATATCAAGTGCTTAAGGTCAATAAAGTATTCAAAATGGCGTCACAAATAACCGAATATTTATTAATAATTTCTCTAACATTAAAACGGTGATCTAATACGTATGCGATAAATAACACATTGCTACTATTCGAGAACATCACCCAGTAATAAAATATATGGGTGTTCTATTTCAAGATACAGCGCTGTTTTTTTTACGTTTCCTTTGTTTCTCTATTATAGTTTGCTGAATCTTAATTAGTGTAATTATGTTCAATCAAGATAGTATATTAAAAAAAAAGGTTGTTTTATAATCACAAAAGTTAAAATGAAGGTCTTTGAAGTGTTGATTTACAATTGGGTCGTATAAAAACAAGCGCGATTAATAGTAGAGATGCGGTAGGCGGAGTAGAGAGGTGATAAAAATGAGATAATAATTTATAACGATTTTTTTTTGTAAATCGTATCGATTTTATTTATCTACTAACTTTTGCTCACGGTTTCGGTTTTGGACATTTTTTCTGGACGGAGAGTATTTTATTTCGTTTTCTGTATCCCTGATAATAACGTGTATAACCAACAAACAAAGTCACTTTGCCTTTGTAATATCAGCAATGAGATGTATTTCATTACTTATTCCTAAACACATGAAACAATTTTTTTCTCAAAAATCAAAAACATAGAGACACGTTAGACTTACATTCTTATTATATTAGTATAGATACCGTTATGTAATTTTACTGTCGTTTTTGTATGATGCGTGAGTCAGCAATACGTACGTATAGCATGCATCGCGCGTGGTTCAATGACATTACCAGAGTCTCGGTCAAGGCAGCGATGCATATATTTTTATGACGGCCTTTACTGTGGCCTTTAGATGAATTAAGATTTTCGCTAGATATTAATGTAGCGACACACATACCTACATTAAACGTGGTATGTGTGTACTACAATAATCCAGGCGAAAAACCAGCGGCACTACAAAGTCCGGAATTCGTTGGCTTTACAACGCGACTAATTAAGACTTGCCGCCCAAGTGGTGACCACAAGTTACACTCAGGCAATTATAATCTTACCGACAAACCGCAAACAATGCGATGAATTGTTATTATCCCAACTTATTGTTTATATTATTTTATTACCCAAATACTATTGCCCATTCCTTGTTTTGCTTTAATTTTATAACTCTAATATTGTGTCTATTTTTATGCTTGTATTTTCAACGACTGTAATCCTTTTGCAATAAAGGAGATTCGTAATTCAGCTGCCAAAGCGGTTACTAGTCTGCATAAACGAAGTCAGATATTTCATTTATATCTCCAACCTTCTGATAATAGTAAAGTGGTACACACGCTACCACTTTCGCTAAATTAATAATAATTACAATTCGTGATCAATGAGTATTTCCTAAACCTTTCTTTTATTTCAAACTAGCAGTTGCTCGCAACTTCATCTGTGTTTTTCATCGTTACAAAGTAGTATTATATTAGTACGGAACTCTGATTTTTTTCCTAAAACTAAAGTACTTTAAGGTCATCCTTATAACATCATGTATCGGTCAGCGTAAGTCCGGTCGAAGTCGATCCAACCGTTTTGGAGATTATCCGAAACAAACAGAGGTGATAAACAAAAATATTAAATGTTACTTTTTTTTTTGTTTTAAGTACTTCATATACTTTTGTATCAATTTAATAAAAGCTGTTATTTTAATATTACAAACAAACGCTTAAAATGTATTTATTTGTATTGAAAAAGTATATCTTCCAAATACATCTTTTTTTTTATTTACTAAAGTAACAAATGAAATAAACATATTAGTTAAGAAATAAACAAAAAACTAACTCATTATTTTTCTAATAATATATCATCTAGTAAGTAGAATCTATTTCTAATGTTATTTGTAAGGTTATTGGGGCTAATTGACTGCTATTTTTATTCCAGTACGCCACGATGTTTTCCCTAGCGGTGCGCTCGATGTTTATTTTTTTTTTCGAACACTTTACACTGTTTGGCTTCATAAGGCCTCTACAGTTCCACTGGACTACCGATGTTTATTCTTACAAAATCAAAAATACTTTATTCGACTTTGGTCCTGAGAAGGCGCTTATGAACATCAATACTACTACCGGTTTGGAAAACAACCCAATCATCGAGAAGAACCGACAAGAAACTCGATCTGGTTATCTTTTCATCATATAAACTTATATAAAAATCATTATAGTTACACTAATTTTTAGCAGATTATCAGAGAGGGTTTTTTTCCAGACAATCACCATTGTTCACACCTTGATTTAACCTATAATTGCTTTTTCACATCAACACCCGCTTGACATAAAGTTTGAACTTACTATCCGGCAAACTCGGTACCTCGCTTTGAATTTAGTTGTAAACTCTAACATTATTATATAAAAATACTGTTACTGGCCTTATCGAGGCTGAAACATGTGTTGACCATTTTGTCACGGTATCTAGTATTTAAATCATATTCGTCTTTTACTAAATCTAGCTTTATTAAATTTTCATTATTTCTATTATTATTTTTTTATATCATAGGGGGCAAAGGAACAGGTGGGTCACCTTATGGTAAGTGATCACCGCCATCCATCGACACTAGCAACACCAGGGGAGTCGAAAGTGCGTTGCCGGCCTTTTAAATATGTGGGCCTCCGGCACTCTCACTGGCCGAACGAAACGCAACAGTGCAAACACTGTTACTTCACGTCGGCTTTCTGTGAGAGGGTGGTACTACCCCGGGCGAGCCGACCCATTCATTCTGAAACCAGTAATAGTTTCAGCGTAGCTCTACCACCTAATTATACCTAGAATGTATTGGGAATGCAGAGTTAAAATATTGAATTCTTGAAATAGCCTTTAATGATTCGATTATTTATTGCAACGTTAATATAAATATAAAGCGACGATGACTCAGTGGTTAGTGTTCGACGTAGCTTCGAATTTTTGCGTGTAATACGTAGTTTTTCGATGAAGTATCGTTATGAAACCATAGAATGATGATAATGCTTTTACTAAGTCCATCTGGTCAGCTACCAAATTAAAGTTGAAAATCTGTTGCCAAGCGCTCAAAAGCGTGTTCTGGCAGGTGCACTGAAGCCTCTTCAGTCCTCCCTTTTAAGTTTATTGTGCTTACCACCAAATATAGCATTAATTCATATCGTTCTTTAACATTTTGTGAGGTTCCTAAGTTTTTAAATTTCTAGCAACGTCTGTGTTGCATTGCGTAACCGATGACAGCCACTATCGAGGAATCCTTATCCGTGTTCGTTACATACTTACAGTCACGTGTGATGTTGTTGACTGAAATCAAAATTTTTGTAGGTGGTAGAGCTACGCTGAAGCTATTACTGGTTTCAGCATGAATGGGTCGGCTCGCCCGGGGTAGTACCACCCTCTCACAGAAAACCGACGTGAAGTAACAGTGCTTGCACTGTTGCGTTTCGTTCGGCCAGTGAGAGCGCCGGAGGCCCACATATTTAAAAGGGCGGCAACGCACTTGCCACTCCCCTGGTGTTGCTAGTGTCTATGGACGGCGGTTATCACTTATCACCATGTAACCCACCTGTTCGTTTGCCTCCTATAAAATAAAATAAAATAAAAAAATCATATAAATACAGTTTTTGCCATATTTCTATTAATTCATTTTCACTCTTCAAGTGGAACTTTGTGATTGACGTACCTAACTTACTGATTAGTTGGAGATTTTGAATTTTGATCATGCCGAGAAATGGATGATGATGTCATAAAAAAAGTAGACAAAGAAAGAGAAGAAGAATTTTTATCGACAAATTTCACACATACAAGACTGAAAAGCAAATATACAAAGATTAGATTTAAAAAACTAGACTTTCAAAAAATATTAGATTTTATAGAAAGATTTTTAAAAACCCCATGTAGATTCTTAAACTCTTACGGTCTTATTATAAAAACAAAAATGAACACGCGTTTAACACGAGTTGTACTAAACATTGTCTAAAATTTTAAACACATGTTTAAAATATTTTATTACAAAGGAGTGTTTAAGCTGTCTCTAGCTAAATATGTGGTTTTTGTTTTTTATGCAAGCAACTCTGAACAGCATTCATTCAATTCAGTCTCATCGTTCAAAAACGTTCCAATTTACGAATAATATTTTTGTTGAGACCTTCATTAAGAATATTTATTTATGTTAAGTGAAATTGGTTATAATTATTGTGACATTTGGTTTAAAGAAAATGAAGTGATTATTAAAATAAGCATTATATAAGTTTAAAATAATACCTCAAATTGCGTAAAGTGGAACAGAGTATAATCTTAGAATAAATACATTGTCAAATGTCAATAATGTCATATTGTAGTAGTTGTCATTGATTTGTGAATCTTCAAAATTGTTTAATTTATCTACATCTTCCAAATTAATTATACACACGAAATCCATAATTTACTAAGAAACGCCTATCGCCGGCAAATAGAAACAAAATATTGTTGTGATAACAATAAAATGAGAACTGTGAACTTAGACAAGTGTTATACAATGTTTAGACACTCTTTTGTGATCAAACATTTTTGAAACAAGTGTTGGATGCGTACTTAACTTTTTTGTAATAACACGGTTAAAGTTTGTTCTGGTAAAATTGTGATTATGAATTTTAATGGTTATCAAAATACATGTAAGATTTATAACGTAAAATATAGTGCGCATACATACATAACTGTTCAAGTGTAAACAATGAATCAATGAAAAAGCTCATATATCACGCTATGCAATTTCCAGTGCAATAAAATTGCTACTTTAACAATTACTTCATGAAATATTTGCTACATGCTTCCCACTTTTTCCGTTTTAAATAAATCAAGTAGGTATTTTAAAATAGGTATTTACAAATATTTTGTAGGAACAAAAGAATTTGAGAATCTGTATGAAGGTTTTATATTTTTATGAGTCTGAGATAAATCATTTTGTTGTACTGACTACTTTTAGTGCGTTGTTTTTAATACTGTACAGATTGTAGCGTTTGACTAGAATCTCATCTGGTGTTAGATGATGTTGTAGTCTAATATGGTAAACATAGGGGATTGTCTCTCAAGCGCAGCTGCCGGAATACACTTATAAAAGCTTGGCAACAGATTTTCAACTTGAGGATTTATACCTAGCCAGGCGGGCTTAGTAAAAACTCTACCACCATGCTATGGTTTCATCACGATGTTTTCCTTTGTCGATCGACGCGGTGTCCGAAGACGTAAACTACTGAGCTATAAATGCTTCAAAAATGGTTTTAAAAACGTGTCTATATTGATATATATATACATTTTTAATTAATATATGTATAATCCTGCAACTCGATTTGTTTGTAAGGCATTTCACTGTACATTTTGAACTAGCGTGTATTTATCCGGTTTGTGATACCAGCGAACAGCTTTCTTAGTATATATAAGCTGTGCCAGCGACTTCGTCCGCGTGGAATTGAATGCAAATCGCAGTGATTAATAAAACAATCTGAATGTATATATCTTGTATATTTGTAATTGGGATACGACGTGGTACTCAAAACAACAGTTAGTCGTACTTCAAACACCTGTTTATTTATATATATACAGTATGCAGGTCCTCGAAAATATGAATTTAAAGTAATAAATGAGTCATTACTTAAAACCAAATATCAATGCAATACTGTTCGAATGTTAAACTTATCAGTAAAATTTGAGAAAAACTTGTTCGTAACACAATCAGTCGAAAGAATAATAAAATAAAATAATTCTATAATTATTGTTCTATAATAATGTATATACATTAACCGATATTTTTCAGAAATGTTAATATATAACAAGAATCTATTTGTTCAATTGCGAATTTTGAGTTTCATCCAACAGACCAAATCGAAAAGCCATTGAGATTAGTCATATTTATTGGATATAATAATTTTATGCTTAATATTACATAAATACTTCATAATTTAATAGTATGTATGAATTATTATCTCACCAACGTTACTTTTACATTTATGTTAACACCTTTCTACGTTCACACGATGTATCGATATATCGCACTTAGTCATAGCTATATTAATTTATAGGTTATAAAAAGGATACGCTACCGGCGATTTCTTTTCTATTGATATTCTAATTTTTTTATTTACTATTTATGCATTTTGTTATAGATTAGTGTATTTTTATACATGACTACCATTTCCGGCGTCTTGGTACTCGTTTTTTTTATGCTAGAATTATTATCGGCTCTTTGTTACATATATATAAGAACTGACTGGCGATAAAACGACGTATCTTCTTATAAATTTTCATCCCCTTTTTCACCACTGCAGTTAGTAGAGTTTCTAAACATTCCAAAACCATAATAATAATAATTACCTAATTCATAATGGGAATATTAATCTTATGCATAAATAAAATGACAAAAGTTTGCAAAAAAGTACATGATTTGTTACAAAACTTTGAAAAATAACAAATTATGTACCTATTGTAAAATTGTAATTTTTATGTAAAATTTATATTATGAAATTATTTTTCATTTCTACCAACTTTTTTTTTTATTTGAACCATGTAATTTGTAATGTTCGATGTCGGGAAATTAAAAACATAATCCTCCATTTCGAGACCTGAGTTTTAAAAAATCAGCCGAGGGTTTAAAAAGTATTGGATAGATTTCTATATATTTTTTTTTAGTTTGATTACTTACACATTTGTCTAACAAAATATCACGATATCTCCATTTAATATAATGTTATTGTAGTTTTAAGAAACGGGAGCTCTGATTCTGAATCTATGATTTTTATAAGCACTACGCGTCCAGCGACGTGTGTTTACATGCCGTGATGAAGTGGAGCTAGCTGTGTGGTATCTACGTTTTCTTTTTAGTACATAAAATATATTTGTAAGGTACTGTACCTCATATTTTATTCTGAAACGCGTTAATTTAATATGTAGCTGATTTTTTTTAATACTTTGTAGGTTAGCGTCCGACCACAATCTCATCTCATGTTAAATGATGATGTGGTCGAAGATGGTAGTCACGCTAAACCTAGAGGGAGACTGGCTCTCAAGTGCAACTGCCGGTGCACACCAACAAGTTCTTGGCGACAGATTTTCAACTTGAGGGTGGTAGCTAGCTAGATGGATTTAGAAAAAGTCCTACCACCATGCTACTATGGTTTCATCACGATGTTTTTTCTTCACCGAAATCTCCGACTCAGTTGCTAGGATTTGAACCTACGTCCTTCGACGTTGTATCCGAACACACTACCAACTGAGCCATCATCGCTTCATCATCGTGCTAAAACAGGAAAAAGAACAAAAAGACGTATATTTTCTGAAATATAATTCAACCTTTTATCACGCACTCCGATTTTCAATATCACGCTCTCTGAACAATAATAAACAAGGTAGATGAAGTCGCGAGCGTCGGTTAGTCTTCTATAAAGAAGATTGGTTATAAAAGTACTGCTTAACGGTAGATAAGGGTTTGCGTGGCGTTGGGGCCTGTAATGGCATTTTGATTGCACCTATATCGAATGAAGCCAGGATGCTGTACAGGCTAGTCAACGTCACTATTAATAAGTGATAACAATTGATTTTATGTATGCAGTTAATGCCTTGCAATAAGAGTGGCATGGTAGCTCTGTGACCGAACCTTTTTTTTTTTTTCGTGTGGAAATCCAGAAATCCATCATGGACACGCCACCCTAAACCGAATCCTATAACAATATAATAAAGTAACCAAAAAAAAAACACAACATTTGAAGTGAAACCGCCACGTCTGTCTGACTCAAAACAGTAGAGTTCACATAGTTGTATTCCGAAGAGCAGTATACACCGACACACCTAATCCTAATTTAAGCATCAGACTTAATATTCGGTGATCGAGTTTTTGTAATACTACATTATATTTGAAGTTCAACCACCTCTTAGCACAACGATTTTTTTATTTTTTTTACAACTGACTACACTGTTGACCTGACAAGTCCTCTACAGTTTTACCGGACTAGATGCCACAATAATCGTATCTTACGATCGGTTGCTAATTTTACTACCTACATACAAACAAACGAAAAATTAGATTAGGTAATAAGATAAAGGCAAACGTAAAAGAAGAGACAAAACTTAACAAACAATGCGCTTAGTAACAGTTTAATATTGAGAGAAAAAAGAAATGTAAATATCAAAAGGTGAATTGAAAGATCTCCTTCCGCAGCAAGCTTATAATGCCTCCTCAGTTGTGACTTTTTCCAGTGACCTATTCAACCAACCAAACAACAAACCAACCAATCTTTTATACTTTTCTTTATTTAATGGTTATTGATAATCTTTAGTGTCATCAGCAAAAACTAAAACATTGACTAGTTGAAACCTTATAAGTCTCTATTTGTCGTCATACTTCACAATTCTTACGTCTACTAGTCAGACTACTAGACCAAAAAAGACTCGATAAAATATTGAAACAAATTAATGAGTTATCGTCGAATTTTAACCACCGGTAGATTGCTAGTAGGTAGATATAAAATAAGTAAAGGATTTATTTGTAATTTTCTAAGAATATTCAGCACTCGATTATTGATCGTTACAATGTTTTACGATCGTTACAATGAATTTATTATTTTTAATATATTGCAAAAATATTCAGTCTCTCTCGTACACAGACCGGTCAGATTTTATGAATTCCGTGTGCAATTAAATAATAATGTAACATTTAATTGCAGAATCTTAATGTCGACATAAAAAGTATTAATTATAGTAGCTATCCGCAGTACAGTCTGTGCACCATTTATCTAAGTCCGCATTTATGAATAAATACAGAAATTAATTGATGTCTGAATTATTATACACTTTTGAAATGAAATGTCCTTTATATACATTTTAATTTATTTTTATCGTTCTTAAAATCATGTTATTTCTTGCTTATAGTACCATTGCAATTTAATATTATTTTTTTAATAAGAAAAAATGTCGAACGAATGCCGTTATTTTTTTGTTAACTTTTATAGTCACAATTTTGATTACACCCCGCGGTACTAGGCCCGGTGTTGCCCTCAACGAATTAATTTTTAATGCGCTTACTAAGACTATTTCGGTATTGAATTTCTTTGTTTTCTTATGCTATAACTCGACGAATTGGATTAAGGTTTTTATATTATTATTATTTTTAGTACTAGTCTTAAAAATCGATTTTAATATGTAGCCTGCAGTACAAATATTCGATGGGAAATTAAAACGAGTGTTAACAAAAAGTCGTTACGTTGCCACACCGCGGAATTTATTCGCGTATCTTATATGCATAATATGTATTATATGTATACTAGTTAATTATATCCACTGCGGAATTTATTCGCGTATCTTATGTTATCTATAAAGCTAATCTATAAATGTATAATGAAAACACAGTTGCCTTGAGACACAATCGGGTCAAAACTACGGAACGTATCGTCATAGGATCATGACCATTGATTGATGCGGAATTTTTCGTAGACGCTTCTAGGCTAACGATGTTTTAAATTCAATTGATCCTTTTTTTTTAATTCCAAATAAATCGGGCGGGAATCAGTAAGTACTACGGCATATGGTTATTCATGTAATATCTTTTAAGGTAAGATGATAAAATATAGATAAAAGTGATGGTTTCCATATAATAAGAGATGCGTTTTTTGCCCCCTTTACTAATTTGTTCTAGTCACGACTCGAAGCGGACTCGCGCTATTTTCTTATGATTTACTTCGAAGTGTCTTTGTGTGCTATGTTTTATAAAAACAATCGTAATTTTGTTTTACTTTCAGAAAAAAAAAACAAATTCTGAGGATTAATGCGTTTGTCATTTTTTCCGCGAGTGATGAATTTATATTATTGAATAACATTATAGCAACAATGATTAGATTAGATATGATAGAAAAAGAAAATGATTTACAAGCAGACTGATTCGGTATACTTTTTGTTGCGTGTTGATTAATTATCTATTTTAAATTTTCCTCATGTTACGTAATATCTATATACGAGTATATATAAAAGGAGAAGTTGATTGACATATCAACGCAGGGCCTAAACTATAAGGATTAGAAACTTGAAATTTTGCACAAGGGTTCCTTTTCTAACGTAGGAAAGCACTAAGAAAGGATTTCTGAAAATTCACCGCTTAAGGGGGTAAAACGGGGGTGCAAACTTAGTATGAAACTTCGCCGTTTTTGAAGTTATTCCAATGAAATTCAATATGAAGGTTCTTCATTGAAAGTCATGTAACACGTATAACATATTTTTTTGAAAATCATCAATTAAGGGGGTAAAAGGCGGGTGCAAAGATAGTATGAAAGTTCTCTGATTTTCAAAGTTATTTCAATAAAATATTGTATTTAGGTTATAAGTGCCTAATAATGATTATTGCCGATATCCCTTTTTGTGAATTCAACCCTTACGGTAGTGAAAAAGAGGATGACATTTTTATGAAAATCTGTCATTTTTTAACTTAAACGAAATTTTAACGAAAATTGGTATTTAACAATCCAGTTATAAAGTAAAAAAATAAGTTTCATAGTATCTTTCAAATTAAATAAATATTTTATAAAGACCTTTATAAAGTTACAAACGCAACAAAGTCGCGGGCGGCTGCTATTACATTAGAAAGTAAAAATAAAACGACGTAGGTTCATTCAAGTACTTTTTAATTTATTATACGAATATTATTATTAACAATCATAAAAATCTGAGTAATAAGAATTAAATAAACATTATAAGTTAATAAGCATTAGTGAATGTATTAAAAGTTTTCGTTCGGTTAATAATATTCTTTTAAATAATACACGGTGGAGGGGCTGGTGGGACCGTGTAAATAGGTCCCACCAGGAAGGGTGCGGTGAAAATAAAAAGGTATAAAAATGCGTAAAATGAAGAGAAAGAGCGTAGAGCGGTAGGTGGTCTTGCCTATAAATAAATATAATAACAAAGACCCCAAATAAAAAGCGTGCACTAACCTGCAAACTCAGCACCTCGTACGGAGCAGCGGCGTCTCAGGATCTCACTCTTAGGATGAGCGATAGCGGCGTCGTTATGAGTACAAACGGTACCAAGATAATAGCGGTATATATATGAGCGGTGTCAACAATTTTTTATAGTTCTAATAATAAAGCGGAAACATATATCTGCGGTGACATTGATTTTATAATTTTAATTGTGACATTTATTTTGAATTTCTTCTTTTTTTGGTCAAAATGACAGCGTTACAAAAGCGTCTGCATGCTCCGTACTCGATCAATGAGATGCAGGCCAGAAACACATCTCATTATCTGGAGCGCAGCCATTATATTTATTTAAGGGCGATCCATGCTCCCCGCGTTGAAAGTTCAAAGAACTTTCAAAAGAATTATGAAGGTAGAGATGCTTTATGCGGTGAAGTTTTGTGAGTATAGCGGTGGAAAGAAGAATATAGAAGAACGGTTGACAGCAGTTTGAAACAATTTATTATAACATTAATAGCGGTCTAAAGTAAAATACATATTTTAAAAAACAAAAATTCAATTAATTCTAGGTTAAACTAAAATGTGTTTAGATAAACTAGAGTTTTAATAAATTAAACGTTATTCTATTGGGTCGGTAAAGGATACAACTTAGTGACAGGACGTTTATATATACCTGACGCGGTTCTGACTGAAGCAACTCGAACTATGCCATCCGATCCAGGAAAAACCTCAGTTATAATACCTAGTGGCCAGGTTAAAGGCGGTACATTATCTTGACCTAAGAGAACGACAGTACCAACCTCTATAGATCGATCGGGTGTGCACCATTTCTGACGAACTTGCAGCGTGTGCAAGTATTCAGTACGCCATCTTTTCCAGTATGATAATACGAGTTGATCTAACAATTTTTTGCGATTTGTTAAGTTCATACGTTCTTCTGACAGTTCAGAAGAAGGTAAGTATTTAAGCGGACTGGACATTAAAAAATGTGACGGCGTGAGCACATCCGGATGTGGATCTGATGATAAAACGCTAAGTGGTCGAGAGTTTAGAAGACATTCTATTTGAGTAATTACAGTCAAGAGTTCCTCATAAGTGAGAAGCTGCTTCCCTATAACTCTATACAAATGAGTCTTAACACTTTTAATATTTGACTCCCAAAGACCTCCGAAGTGTGCAGCGCGTGGCGGAATCATAGTCCACTTAATGCGGTTTTTAAGAAGCTCCTGTTTAATGTCAGATTTGACCGTCAAATTTTGCAGGAAAGAATAAATTTCATTAAGCTGCGCCTTAGCGCCAATAAAATTGGTACCATTATCTGAGTACATAACAGACACTGGACCGCGGCGGGAGATAAATCTTTTAAAGGCGGAAATAAAAGCCTCGGAAGTTAGATCCGATACAAGTTCTATGTGTATGGCTTTTGTAACTAAACATATAAATAAACATATATAAACCTTTTGTGAGCGTTGACCTCTGCGGCGAGTAGGTATATAAGCGATAGGACCAGCGAGGTCTACTCCAGTATGTACAAAAGCCTTAGCATCACGAACGCGGTATCTGGGCAGATCAGCCATTTTGGGTGTTAGATTCTTAGGATTTAAATGAAAACAAGTATTGCATTTGCGGCAGCGTGAACGAATAACTGTCCTACCATCCAAAATCCAAAACCGTTGCCTTATAATGGACATCAATAACCCAGGACCAGTGTGGCAATAAGTATTATGAAAATGATCAATAATGAGATCAACAATGCGGTCACGTTTAGGTAAAAGTGCGGGATGCTTGGCTTCATAAGGCAGATCAGACTTAGACAGCCTACCTCCGATGCGTAAAATACCGTCTTCACTTAGGAAAGCTGATAAACTGCGCAACTTCTTCGACGGAAGTTCGCCAGCTTTAAGCAAATGAATGTCATTAGAAAAATGAATATTTTGGAGAATCCGAATAACAAAATTTTCAGCAATTAAAATATTTTTAACAGAATCCTGACCAGGTAATCTGTTCGCGAATTTAAGAACACATACGAATACTCGCAATAGCTTATTCCATGAACAAACGCGGTTAGCTATAGTATTTAAGGTCTGAAGTGGTTCAGCATTTGTTGTTTCAGCAACAAAGGTATTTGATTTGAATTCCGGCAAAGTTTCACATTCAAGCGGAGTGAATTTTAATGGCCAATCACTTATAGATTGCTGAAGCCAAGTAGGGCCGTTCCACCATAAGGAATGGACAATTAAGTCAGAAGGCAGCATACCACGTGAGAGACAATCACTAGGATTTTCTTTTCCCGACACATGATTAAAACAATTGACAGGTAGATTTTCCTGAATTTTAGCAATACGATTGCTTACAAAAATAGACCATCTATGTGGAGATGAACGGATCCAGGAGAGAACTATAGTGGAATCCGTGAAAGCGTAAACACCTGCAATAAGTATACGAGTTGAAAGCTTATCGCGAACCACGCGGACAAGCTTAGACAGTAACAAAGCAGCAACAAGTTCTAATCGAGCTAGTGTAGTTATTTTTGCGGGGGAGACTTTGGATTTTGCACATAAAAGCCGGACGGTGATGCAACTTTTAGGGTCGGTGATGTGCAAATAAATACAGCAACCGTAACCACTGAGGCTGGCATCACAAAAGGCTACAATATTCACTACAGATTCTCTAAATACGCCAATATGTCTCGGGATATTTAGAGAAGAGAGTGCGGGAAAATCATGTACAAATGTGGTAAAACGACTGATAATGGATTCCGGAGGAATTTCATCCCAGTCTACTTTAGCTAGCCAAAGTTCCTTAATAAGGATTTTAGCGTACAGTACAACGGGAGCCACAAGGCCAAGTACGTCGAACAAGCGAGCCACTAGCGATAGAATCGTACGCTTCGTACATTCACTATCCAGAGGAATGGTTGTCAATGAAAAGTAATCGTTCACGGGTTCCCAAGTCAAACCAAGGATTTTAAAATTATTTATATTATTATCCAAGGCAGAAATAACTACTGGTGAACGATGAGACTCGGGAAGAGCCTCTAACAAAGCGGATGAATTGCTAGTCCATTTTATAAGGTCGAAAGAACCTACTTTAAATAAATCAATTAAATCACGAGATAATGTCATTGCAATCTGCTCATCAGGAATAGAGTAGACAAGATCGTCCATATAAAATTGAGTTTCTACCAATTTAGAAACTTCAGGAAAGCGGTCGCTATGTTCACATGCTAGTTTACGTAATATGCGCATAGCTAGATAAGGACTAGGCTTTAATCCGAAAGGAACGCGGTTAAAATTAAAAGTGCGTATAGGTTCATTTTTATTGAAGCGAAATAAAATTCGTAAGTATTTGCGGTGATGTTCATTTACTCCGATACGTAAAAACATTTGTTTAATATCTGCGGTTATAGCTATAGGAAACGTACGAAAATCAAGCAATAATAAAAACAAGTCTGTTTGTAAATTAGGTCCAACGTGCAAAACATCATTGAGTGACAACCCTGAGTGAGTTTTCGCACTAGCGTCTAACACAACCCGAATGGTATTCTTGTCCGACCTAATAACAGCGTGATGAGGTATATAGTAGCCCTCTTCTGCCAATTCAGAATCGGGTACCTCTGATAAATACTCTTGAGATATATAATCGGCAATTATTTTATTATAGTTCTCGCGTAGGGTTGGCACGCGCGTGAATTTACGCTCAAGTGCAAGCAGTCGACGATGCGCCACCGCGCGAGAATTGCCCAACAAAGACGGGCTTCGCGAGAAAGGTAAATCGACAAAATATCGACCGTTTTTAAATAAAACTGAAGAATCAAAAATATTTTCGCAGTCTAATTCATCCGGACTAATAAAGCGTTGAGAAGGAATATCTTCCAACTCGAAGAATTTCTGTAAACCCGATTCTATATCACTGTTCGTAAGCGCGTTGAACGAAGTACTAGGAGTCGCGTCACACTGACTTGGAATGTCTCCCATAAGTACATAACCGAAGCTAGTCAATATGGCGGGCGGCGCACGATTACCTGAATCAACCCTATCTCCCAAATAAATATAGGGAAATAGTTGTGCACCGAGAATAACGTCGATTTCGCCCGGTATGTTCCAAGTTAAATCGGCAAGCGGTAAAGTATTTAAGTATGACATGTCGTCGTTTAATTCAATAAAATTGGCTGGAAGTTTATCGGTTATACAATCCACTACTAAAGCATGAATATAATATTTATTATAAGGATTCATGCGAGATTCTATCGTAAAGTTGATAAAACCGTGTACAGGTCGTGAGGTCATACCAACACCTTGCAAAAACGAATTATTTAATTTAATTATAGGTATGTTCAAACGTTTACAACAATCCATAGTAACTAAATTATTTTGAGACCCGTTATCTATTAAGCATCTGACTACGATCTTATCTTGGTTATTGCAATACGCATAGGTTTGTGCAGTTGCTAACAGAATCGTTGTTTTATTCTGTGAACGATCGCCAGCGCTAAATGAAACAGAGTGAGTAGCATCGTTCGGCAACATATTTACGGTTGAATTCGCGGGCTCGGCCGCTATATGGACGGCAGAGGTTCGAACCGGCACCGAAGGCGGAGGCTGTTCGCGCGGAGAATTATTCTTATCACTTGAAAAATGTAATAAGGAATGATGTTGTTTTTTACAAATTTTACAACCATTATGCGATTTACATTTACTTGATGAGTGAGATAAACTTAAACAATTAACACAGCCGCGTTTTGATTTAATAAATTCAAAACGAGCTTGCGGGGTGTTCATATTTTTAAATACTAAACAATGATATAGCTGATGCTCACTGTTGTGGCAGAGTTGGCAGCGTATTACAGAAGCGGGTTCGTTACTCGACACGAAAGATTGACAAGAACGATTATTATTTTGTATATTACGAGTATTAGATATACTAGACTTTGCACGCGGTTTGGCATGAGAATTATGAGTATGTGACCGTTCAAGAATTTTAACGTAACCTTGAATGAAAGAGATAAATTCCTTATACGAAGGTAATTCTTGTCCACTAACACTATTCTCAAATTGTTGCAGTGTTTGTGAATCAACTTTTCTCAAACCACAATGTAATAAGACAAAATCTAATAGGTCCGGAATATCTAATAGTTTTAATGCAGCGACAGAAGCGGAATACTTTTCAATAAATGTATTTAAACTACCAGCAGTACCGACGCAGCTTTTAATGTCCAGAATGTTATTGAGATAGTGAACACCTAAACTACGTTTGTCTTGGTATTTTTTGACAAGACTATCCCAAATGATGTTATAAGTATCGCCTGAAGGAACAATACCTGCTGTTAATTTTAAAGCATCCTGAGTTAATTTGCTAATTAAATACTGCACACGTTGCGCATCCGTCAGATTGGTATTCAAATGTACATTGCTACGAAATATTTCATAAAATATTGGCCAGTTGTCCATATTCCCATCGAATGACGGTAACTGGATAGGTGGTAATTTAACAGAAGTCTTTTTCTGGTCGGAAGTAAATGTTTTGTTATTTGCTAGTATGAGATTACGTTTGTACTTAATGCTCGAATATAAATCCTCAATTGAATTTAAACACGAGTAGTCTGGCGGAGTATTATTAATTTTAAACTGTAATTCATTAATATGATCAAGCATTGTTTCAAACTTGTTGTACAATTCCGTAATAGATTCGGATTGTGCTAAAAATAACTCATTTGAGAGTACATCGTAACTAGAAATATTTTTTGATGATACAAATAAATGATTCATTCTTTGGAAAATAGCTTCTTTTTTAGCAATAAGCTGATTGAGTTCTAATTCAGACTTATTAGGAGCCATTATAATGTTTTGTAAAGTGCAAATTTATAAAGAAAGATTTAATAAAAAGGTGTATGATGGTAGCTGGCGAACGTACGTAAGTATGTAACGGCAATAGAATATTAGTTATAGCGGGATGAATATTATATTATATGAAGCTGGAATGTATCCGGCTCGAAGGACCAATGGAGGGGCTGGTGGGACCGTGTAAATAGATCCCACCAGGAAGGGTGCGGTGAAAATAAAAAGGTATAAAAATGCGTAAAATGAAGAGAAAGAGCGTAGAGCGGTAGGTGGTCTTGCCTATAAATAAATATAATAACAAAGACCCCAAATAAAAAGCGTGCACTAACCTGCAAATTTATTTAAGGGCGATCCACACGGTATCGGGCTACGTTTGATGTATATTGAAAATTCAATTTAATTAGTATATTCGATTGAATATGGCTTAATATATTTATTTTGATCAACGAACATCGCAAATGAGGCATTATTTTTTTCATAATGTATCTTCTGTATAAATAACAATCAATTGCCTAATGAATTTAAGCGCATCACTTTAGAACGGCTGCTACTTATTTGACTATTAGTTTTTGACGTGTTTTTAATTGCTATATGACAAGGGTTGTTGTATGAAAGAATATTTTTTGAATAATCTTACGGAGAAGTGAAAAATTTTGGGTAAGTAAAATCCCCATATAAAATAGTGAGTGAGTGAGTGAGACAGTAAGAAGATCTTCAAAAATATGTTTTATTTCATTACATGATTGTATTGTAAAAAGAAGATTTAGTCTCATTTTCTTCGTTGACTTCGTGCGAAGCCATGTCGGGCAGCTAGTATAAAATAAAAATGGTTACCCTTTAAAGGGATCTATAAAATATAGTCATGTACCTACTATACGGGACTTTTCTGTAAACCTTATTAAGTTATAATTCAAGTATTACTTACACATAGATTAATATTTAGTTGTATCTCATAAGATTTAGCTTAAATTAATAAATTAGCCGTTAATAGAAAACCGTATCAAAATTCCTTACGTAGTTTATAAGAACTAAGGACAGACAAACAGCCGCGGGTAGTGACTTTATTTTACACTGTTTATTGATTCTCATACTCAAGAATAGCAATTTTTTTTACTAAAACCATATGATCTCAGCACACACAAGTAGTTTGCCAAAGCTAAACACTACTCGTACTGTACACTACTACACTACATACTCGTTCCATAATTGACCTCTTTTCCCCTTTCATCATGCGTGATGAAGGTCAAGCCTCATTACCATTGAAATGTACAAATAAAAATAATATTTAAGTATTTATCTATGCGAGCGTTAGTTTGTAGATTATCTTCAACTATCTTTATTCAAAGACGATTCAAGTGACTCTGTTTGTTACCCAATTCAGTATTTATATATTGCGAAATTGTCAATAACGATTCTTGCAATAGTGTAAATTGCACAAAAAAGATCTCAGACGAACTACGTTTACAGAGTTTATGAAATCATCAAAAAATGGTACAAAAACAAAGTCGCTTTTTGCGTCTCTCAGTGTGCTTTGTTAGTTCTTTTAAACTACGTAGCAGATTTTGACTCAGTTTTCAATATCATTTAGAACTGTTTCGTTCGGCACGTGAGTCTTCACCTCCTGGGGGTCGCAGAAACTTTATACGAGGTTCACGAAGCCTTAGAGGTAGAAAGAAAGAAGGTCAAATAATATTGTAGGAGTAAAATGTAATTAAAAAATATTCATACATTAATAAAAGTCAAACAAAATAGAAGAGGTAACTGTGTGTCACGGTCGTATTACGCTGATCTAATGTTGTATTTAACTATGAAAATAGATAAGAAGATTGTACGAATTTGATATTTGTAACATAGAAAATACAGGTTAGAAACGGCGAAGCATAGGGGCTCGCGAAATTATTTTACATACTAAGAAGGTCGTGTCATAAAAAAGTTTGAAAACCACTGATTTAGAGAATATCTTCTGGAGGAAAGGAGATAAAAACGATGTATTCTAATAAACTAACACAAGCCAGTTTTCGGACGCTTACATTACTAACGCTGGCTAAACTTACGATAGATGTGAAAATAATATAATATAGAGTAATGTATTTTAAAAAGGTTAGTAGTCCGATGAAATTGGAGAGACCTTGCCAGGTCAAGAGTGTAGACAGATCGAATAAACAACTTTGAAAGGTCTGCAGAATAGTGGTATATGTCTTTATCTTAAGGATAACCCACAATAATCATATTTATCCTTTACAAATTATTAAAAAAATATTGTTTTTTTTTACACCACGATGATGGCAAACAACCAACACTGTTGTTTATCTGCGAATTTGTTTTGACCACCTGTTTAATTGATTTTATCCTTATATAATTAACGTCTTGGGGATTTAATGTATATCAAAATTGCTGCTCACAACATATCATTTCAATGCATATCCTTAGTGATATCACAGATTAAAAAGCACGTGTATAACAAACAAAACAATCCAATAAACATTTTGTTTATAAAGCTTCCTATAAGTTTGTTGGATTATAAATTTTAAAATGCCAAACAGTGTGTCTAAATAACTTGGGCAGACGCTATTATAATAATAAATTCATTGCACCCGTCCGCAGCTATCTGCGAGTAGCTAGCTTCTTACATTTAGAAGTATAATTTTAAATATGTGAAAGTTTTTGATTTGAAACTCGTACCGATGTATCTTTTATGATCATTCATCACCAGCAATGGAAGCAACGCTAACTTTCTATTATACTATGTACATTCATGTGACTCGATTTACTGCGAATGATGTTTTGGTGTCAAGCGGTAAACAATTAACGTGGCTATAAACCTTACATGTTATTTATGTTTTTTTATTTGATATTAATTATTGTTATTTATCAATGTTTATGAGTCACATAAAATATATTGCGTGAAAACAGATAAAAGTAAAACGGTACTTTAAAATTTATAGTGTTAGTTTTTTAGCCAAATTGCCAAATTCGAAATACATGTTTGAATAGTTAGCTAGCTTGGTTAGTTAGCTCGATGCGCGTATGTTGCAATATGCAGCTCAAGCCGAGGTCCCTATGGCTCTTGTGCTCGATGCTCAATCCGTTGAGTGCCTTATGCTTTCCCTTTAGTAGTTCGGTGAAGATGTAAAGGCCGCGCGCGCATAGCCAACAGCGTAGGCCAGTTAGAAAAAAGGGTAATTTATAACAACATGAAGAAGAAGAAAAAACCCTAAATAAAAAGAAGTATACGAGGTGATAGGGACGGGTACAGATTGACAAGGTAGCGAGTAAGAGTAAAACTAATAATATAGAAGGATAGAATATACAGAACATTCGTAGACGTGGGTACATATAATTATCTCTTTCGTTGACTCTCACTACTCCTATACTTTGATTTGCTTTATGATTTTCGTCTATGCTAGATTTTAAAACTAAATAACGAAATTAATTGGGCGTATTAAATGCATTTAAGTTAAAAGTAACTAAAATTGAAGTTCATGCTAACGCTACTACTATAATGACAAAAAAAATGGTAAATACCCAAATTTTCATTAAATATAAAATAGCATTCGTTGCATTTAAGTATTAAAATTTCAGATTGGAGCTGAATGTTTTTTATTTCTAATTTGAACAGACCTTCATCTATACAGTTATGCCGCTGTTTTCTTCATGAAAATCAAAAGATGAATCCCGAATCTGAAAGTTTTTGTTAGGTGAGTCTTGGCCAGTTTAATTTTGGGGATGAATGATCCAAATAAAATACAGAGTTCTCATAAAACAAACAATAATTTTCGTGAACGCATTCGCGGCTAAAAACTAGTTAATGCATAAAAACTTGGGACTAAAATCCCGTTCATTAAGCAATAGTGCTTGAACAAAATTTACACTTACTAACAATTAGGTTTCGTATCACTATTTTTGCTTTTTAACGGGCTATTGCGGTTTTGGTTGATGCACCGTATGACCTTATTTGTGAAATTCTTTTGGTTAATGCTATCATAGAAACGACCATATGTAATGGCCGTTTCACCTTAATCTTGTATGTTATTTTCAGAGTTCGATATTGTATAATAGAAATAAAATTATTGCTAAAGAAAAACATAACAAAAAAAATGACTATATAAACATGAAATTTTTATTGTGTTATTAATGAACGAGTGGTTAGTAAAAAGTTATGTTTTTCTCTCCAGTTATTATAGAGACGTAAATATAGACTTGACATGGCTCAGTGAGGCGTATCCAGGTACCGCGTCAATTGACGTAGATTCGTATGCTTTCGAATGAGCCAGAGTTCTGGGTAAAGGAAAACATCGTGATGAATCAATAGTATGGTGGTAGGGCTTTTTCTAAATCCGTCTGACTAGCTACCATCCTAAATTGAAATATCAGTCTTCAAGCCCTTATGGGTGTGTTCCGGCAGCTGCGCTTGAGAGCCAGCCCCTCTAGGTTTGGCATGTTTGTCATCTTGGACCACAGCGTTATTTAACATCAGGTGAGATTGTGGAGACGCTAAAACTTAATAAAGACTTAAATATGGAATATAATATAAAGCTGTGTCAATCTCACAATTCAGAAAAACTTAACACCATTTCACATGCAATATATGTATATTCATCAAACCGTTCAGGGTACAGAATGCGCCAAAAATGCACACACACATATATAGATTTAACCTTGAAAAACATTAGCTTCCTTGTGCGCAATTTAGTAATTGCGTGATTTCTTCTATTTCAAATGTCTTAAATAGAGTTTTTGTTGAGACTAGTTAACTTTAAGAATCTTTACGTACAAGGTCATGTTGTCATGTTGGTCATGTAACTCGTGAATGTGTTTGAAAGGATTCGTCATTAGTCCGAGTTCGTTAAACTTATTTCCACAATATATCTATAAATAAGGTCAGGGGGGCACTTTGGTTATGTTAAAATATTACTATTTCCTAATACATATTTAGATACACGCTTTTTATTTTTATCTCTGGTCGATTTGTACATGATGTTACGTTATACACGCATAAACGATTACAATCCTCGTACATCACAATTATGCATTTAATGCCATACAAAATAAATCTACTACGTATAAAAATTTAAATCAAAGTTTCATCGTTCGTATATTTTGAGAAGATAATCATTTGCAGAAGCAAGTACGGTCATCGACCAGAGATAAAAATAAAAAGCGTGTATCTTAAACATGTATTTGGAAATACAAATATTTTAACATAACCAAAGTGCCCCCCTGACCTTATTTATAGATATATTGTGGACATAAGTTTAACGAACTCGGATTAATGACGAATTCTTTCGAACACATTCACGGGTGGTAAAGGTATTTATTTTTCTTAAAATAAATTGTTGGATGTGGGAAAGTACTGAGTTAAAATAACAAAGTTAAATAAGAACATATATATAACTAGAGAAATTTAATTATGTAATATTTTTTTTTGTTTACTAGCCAATGACAAGCTTTACTTTATTAATTAAAAAAACATATGTGTACTTATATGGACGTAATAAGATATACTTCTTAAGCTTAAAAAACATATATTAAATGCATTTGATAACGTTTTAATTTAAAAAATATAATTCGCTTTAAAATGCTTTAAAATTAGTTGTCTATATATCTCTGTACATAAACTAGTAAGATACCAAAAAGAAGTCTCTATCTAACTATTTATCAATTAGTAATGTAATAATAATAATTCATAATGTAAACAAATAAAACCTCAAATCTGCGAACTTACTTTAAAAGTTTATAATATTAAAAAAAATACTGACGGTGAATACACTCAATAAATTATCCTTCACCACCATATCTAATTTAAAATGACACAAACACACACACAAATACACATGTATATTTGTGTATGAATATATTTTTTATCTCCATTGATATAAAATAAGTGTTGCAAATTCATATTTTATATGTGTATATACCATATTTTATATTTTTTAATAATTACCTTGAATATAGTTGTCTGTTCTAACAAAAACTAGATAGACAATTATCAACCAATTTCATGATGTCGCTTTTAGATGTCGGAGTTGGCGCGCATCGTAAAAATTCATTGTCAACATTTTTGCCAAATGCGCTAAAAGAAGTACAGCTTCAAAAAATGGGAAACAATTTTTCCCTTGGCATAAACAAGTCAAAGCTTTAATATTCATCACACTTTACGATATTTAGGTTTGCTTATGTATAATATTTGGCAATTATTGTTTGAAGGGCTAAATGTAAGCAGATCTAGGAGATAAATAAATTGCAGAATGAATTAATTTCTAAATAAATGATATATGTAGGCATCAGAGCCAATAGAATTTCTATATAGCAAAGGAGGTGGGTGAATATTTTTAAAAGAGAAAGCATCCTTACTTATGTTATAAATGTGAAAGTAAGTAAGTGGAAAAGCCGCGAGCAAAAACTAGTTCTAAATAGTATTCACTTACCATGCTACAAAACTTTGAACTTTATTGCAGCTACGAAAGTAAGCGAAAGATTTACACATCATTTTCACACCTTCACATTTTAGACTGACATTTTTATAAGTAGTGCCATTCATGTTTAATTCATTCAACCCGGTGTTGATTTTTTACGTGATAACGTCGTATAAATCGACGAAAGCAGGCTGCATGCACGAAAAATCATGACTCATTGTCACGTTCCGCCTGAGCCGATCCTGAAAGCGAGAGCGCGAAACAAGCGATAGAGAGGCGCAATCGGCCTAACCGTTCGTTTTGTAACGCATAATTTTTCATCTTTTCTTATGACGTTATCACATAAAATTATCGCCCGTAAACCGACTTTAGACACAATCAATTTTTTTATTACCACTACTTTTTGATATGTGCACACGGGTCTATTATTATTGAATGGTGTAAATATACAGTGTGTTTAAATATTTACACATACCAATTTTCATTGATGCACTGTCGCGTCATGGAGTAGCGAGTTTTGGCGAAATGGATAGTGCGAAAATAATTTGCAACGGTACAGAATGTGATGCACTTTAGGGCCACCTAGCGAGTTATAGTAAATTTGATAGCATAGAAATCTTTTACGAACAAACACTTCCAACTTTCATGGTGATTAATCAAAGTGTTATGTAGTTTATTTATCTCAGATCGATCGATAATGTCCATTTTAATAATTGTCGCCACTGTAATTATTATCATTTTTGGCGTTTAATTTTCGATGAACTCAAAGCCGTTCGGTCTCGTGGTATATCTCAAAGATAAGAAAGATTAAAAAGTGTTCTTTGCAAATTACGATATACATATAGTACTTTTAGCAAAGATAATGTGCGGTATAAATGCGGTATGTCTTTCTAATTGTAATATTATGAGTTACTTGTACACTGGTTTCGGTTATTGTTAATAGTGTGTGGTTCAATATCCCATAAGGATACTGGTTACAGTTTTACGAGTAGTACGGTGAACCTGTAGAGGCCTTGCCAGGCTAACAGTGTAGTCAGTTTAAAAAAAAAAGGAAGGAGTTTTACTAAGGGAAGCCGTCGGGAATCGGTACGTATGGACACCTCGTCATTACAATATATAGCGTATTTTTTTTACTTCTTAATGTTTTTAGAATATTCTTATTTCCGATTGATAAATACGTATTATTGTATATACTGCAATATTTGTTCAATACATAGTGAAAGTTGTGGAACCGGAGAGATAATCCAGTCAGTTACCTTTTCACTACCTTTATGTACCTTAGTTCTAAGCTGACGTAACTGAGACTTTAAAATAAATTAAATGTTCTAATCTCAGTTGTGATATTCAATGGATGACAATTGCCGGTCTCCGGTTTCATCTTTCGTGATTATGAATGTATTTTGCGGAATTCATTTACAACTGGTATTTTGAGTTTTTGTTGACATTATTAGCTCCTAACGACGAAAGGTAAACTTGAATACAAAAGTGCGTAATATCGACAAAGGAAAATACAAATAGTGTCCGAAAAAAATGTTTCCGACTTTAGAATATAATTCTTTATCTTTGATTTCACTGAAATTGTGAACTGTTCTGGTTCCATTTTTTATAGTCACGACATCGATACCATCTGAATGTTTTGTTTTTCAAAAGTCCGAGCGATTATCGCGCATTACTGGAATAAGTCGTGGGAGAAAGATCGTCCAAGATTCTTTTTATGCTCTATAGGCAATATCTATGTGATATTTTTGTAAATAAAAGAATGCCCAATATGAATTGCATTTTTGTTCATTATTTTCACAGGTATATTTGGTTTATTAAAAATACTTAAAATATCGAGTTTTCATGGCTTCGATATAAATATTGGAACATACATCGATATATGTTTTTGTCCCGACTTTGTGTGCGTTAAATTAGATTATAAAACCTTATAACGATAAGGTATAACCTAACGCCACCTATTGACGTATCTTAGTAAAATGAGTGATATAAATCTCTCTTCTCCTTTGAAAGAAATATAATGTCACCTGTCACATTGTCAAACGATATTGAAATTTGTTAAACTTATGAAATGAGTTTTTGGCGGGATCGTAGTCTGTCATGTAGTGTGGTTTTATCTTTTATTCATAATCTTGTGTTATTAGACTCTTTATTTTGTAATATTGGTGGTGTTTTACGTAATATAGTTCGGTTATTATGCACAAGTGAAGTGGATGGGAAATAATACCACGGAGCATGCATTCTGAGATACCACCAAAACTCCATGGAAAGTTCTAACAAGGAAACCACCATCTTGTTAGAACATTATAATTATCACAAGACACTTACTTGGCAAAATCTTGTTACTTGACACTGGCTAGTGCACAAACCGTGACGGAGCCAAAAAATAAAGAAGAAGAACTTATGAAACGTATGTTATAAAACAATAAAAAAAAAAAAAAATACATCGCGTGTTATTTCAATCTAACCTAACCATTCATTTAATATTCATACCTCCTAACATGTGTAAAAAGAACGACCAAGAATACACACGTTTTTATAAATTCTGCATTATCATATTCCCCGAAATACTTTTCCTCATGGCGATGACTAACAGGAATTCAAAAACCCCTTGCCACATAATTTAGCGTACAACGAGGAAAATAATAAAACACCATCATATATATTTTTATATGGCGCTTATTAAAGATTTGCAATATTATTTGACAATAAAATTACTGGTGATACGATGTAGTCATTTAAATGAAAAACATATGTTATCGTAAAAAAAACATATTACAATTATTAAAAGCCTGCAAATGTACCACTGTTGGGCGAAGAACCTCTTACCTAATATACCCTTCGGACATACCACTACCTCAGCTTACGATTTATTGGCAATTACAAAAATCGAGAAATACAGAGTTGTATATTATTTTACATATGGTGGTTACTACTACAAGATTTTTTTTTTATATTATAGGGGGCAAACGAACAGGTGGGTCACCTGATGGTAAGTGATCACCGCCGTCCATAGACACTAGCAACACCAGGGGAGTCGTAAGTGCGTTGCCGGCCTTTTAATATATGTGGGCCTCCGGCGCTCTCACTGACCGAACGAAACGCAACAGTGCAAGCACTGTTACTTCACGTCAGCTTTCTGTGAGAGGGTGGTACTACCCCGGGCGAGCCGACCCATTCATTCTGAAACCAGTTACAGTTTCAGCGTAGCTCTACCACCTAGAGAGTTTAACCCATAGTGTTACGAATCCAATGTAGTAAAATAATTATTACATAGCGTAATAGTATTACGTTCTATTTTGGTGCCGAGTGGTCGTTTTTCGATTGTTGGACTGACTTCTATGCATGGAATTATGCTCGCAGCTTTGTCGCTCTTTGTTCTGATGTCTTCAACTCGATTATATTTTTTTTGTTTAAGTAATAAATGTTTATTTATCTACTATGTAAACAATACGATTACCGTAATGCAAGCAATGCTTAATTATAAATAAAATAGTTATTGTGTGATGTGAATTCGCACATTATTAAGTCCCCAGTGTTTCTCGCGTTTTTATTGTACATTAACTATTTTCGTTCAGTAATTTTATCTTTACCGATTTTTTTTAAATAATTTCTAGTATTATCATTGATAATTAGTATACACTATTAAGTTTGAAATTAAATATAGGTTATCTTTTTATAAACATTTTGAACTATCCTTTAGAAAAGTACCTTTTTCTGGTTGAAGTGGGTACCCTCTGTTCTTTTCTGTATCCGTGACAACTTGTATGCAAAAATCGGTTGATTGTAAAGTTGCAAAAACGTCACAAACAAACTTATCATCGCATTTATAGTATTAGTTAGAATTTTATAAACAAGAGGTTATATCCTCAAAAATGCTATAATTATCAGTCAAGCCATCTTTGAGAAATTTCAGACATACATATTTTTTTTTATTTATATACGCGTTCAATGTCCTGTGTGATATTTAAATGTCAAAAGTTCAGAAAAAATTAAGTATAGATAGAATTCTCTGCAGATTTATAATTATTTTTTATATGACACCTTATGATTCTGTATTTGAGCATAAACCAATATCTATGTCATTATATGTTTGGCTTACGATTCTATTAAATTAAGTTATTGTCGGTTGACATTTAGTTGATATTTTGAAACTCCATGAATAATTTATTTGTAGTTTCTAAGCCATTTAAACGCTAGCTGACAAATATTTTACATTTTTGCATCACGAGCGTCATAACTGAAGAATGATAAGCATACAAATATCTTTCCTTAAACATATGGCATTGTTTTATTGCATAAAATAATAAAAAGTATATATGAATATTCTAGAATGATTTCCTGATTACAAGTTGTTTCCTTATTGCAATTAAAAGTGTAATTAATTATTGTAATCAGTGAAATTGTCCCTGTACTACCTACCTATGTATCCTCTTACTGGGAATTCCTTTTACGAATCAGGAAATACCTCAAGCCAAGTGACATGCCGGTACGCAAATTAGTTTGAACTTTCAAAATGTGAGACAAAGAATTAACCTTCCAAGTTTACAGTGAACGACCCAGACCTGTGTGAATTGTCATTTAAAGAAGTTGGCATTTATGTGATAAATTCATATGCAATTTCTACACTTGTTACTTTATAATTTCAATCTAGTTTTTTTTTTCAATATGCATTGGTTTTTCGTTTTTTATATAAAAATGAGGCACAATTATATTCATAAGTCTTTAACAGTACCTTATCATGCCTTTCAAGTGCCAACTGAAACGGGTTGTTTCTTATGAATCAACTTTACGGCACTTTTTGATGTGCACACTGGCGAGCTTTTTGCCAAAAGCCATTTTCATCTAGCTAACCAGTGGTATTATTATGAGAAGCATAAATTATTAAAGGCAGTGCAAATATAATAGAAATAAAAGAAAATCTGTCTATATGTTAGTTTGAACAGACATCACTGGTAAGGTGATAAGTTTATGTTAAAACATCGGCAAGGAAATTATAAAGCATATCCTCAAATAACATTTAGTAGTTGTTTCATTAAAATCGGTTCCCTCAATCAAAAGTTATTGTAATAGTTTCGAGGGTTGACATTTCGATCATATAAACATAAGCAGGTGTCTGAAGCACGGCTAACTGTTGTTTACACTTAATATCCAGAGAGTCACATTAATCAATATACAAGATATATATATTCATGTGGTTTTTTTTAAAACGTTTTTTTTTGCATTAAGTTCCATGCGGACCAAGTCACGGCGGGCTCAGCTAGTATATATTATGCTCCTATGTGTAAATAAATTATTTGAATATGCA
Organism: Antheraea assamensis; assembly: GCA_035772565.1. Taxonomy (NCBI): domain Eukaryota; kingdom Metazoa; phylum Arthropoda; class Insecta; order Lepidoptera; family Saturniidae; genus Antheraea; species Antheraea assamensis. Next base: position 163,118 of record JAQQSE010000230.1, on the reverse strand, counting down.
GCATATTTCATTTTACTTTTGGTGATAATTTATAAAGAGCTATAGCATTAAAATAAATTGTAATTATAATTTAGATAATTCCTAATAAGCACTCGCAATGCTGACGTTATTAGATACCTCCTCCATCATGGCGATTGCAAGTTAAAATCTTTCGCCTCAAAATTTGAGGTTATGTAGTTTATTTACTAAAGCAATTAAAATTAGACGTTCATAGATGTAATGTTGAATTATGTTAGTCATTGTGATCGGTTGCAAGTCGGCGACGTATTTATTATTCGTAAAATGTAACAAACTTTTATTTTTGTTTCAGCCTGTGAAAAAATGGATCTGGAATTTCGAAATATAACGTACACTGTTCAAAATAGATTATCTAGAGGTGAGTATTTTTTATAACAGTTTTTTAAAGTGATACTGTATAGCAATTTGATAGCGTATAATAAATTAGAAATGAACAGAGAGTTTAAAGACATAAATAACTGTTTAAGTACATTTTTCTTCTCTGTTTATCAATCGATTCTTTTTTGGTTTGATAGTCTCGTATTGACGAGCTTTAGTGTTGCCAATAAAAAAATTGGAAATGATTTGTTTTTTTCCTTTATATTGAAATTAAAAAATATAATCGAATTTCGATCAGTACTATTCATTTATTAGTATTTTTTATAAACAAATAATATCGTTTTACGGCTTTATAAATTAAAGTCCTTATTATAATTTTCTGAAGAGTAATTAACAATCTTATGAAACATTATATCATGGATAATTTATTAACATTTAAAGTGAACATTTATCTGAATGCAATTATCGAAAAGTTAAATAAGTCAGAATGAATGTTGATAATTTAGTCTTTTATTATTGCAATGGTTATCTTAATTATATTAATATATAACGGAATAAACCTGTTTTACAAACCGTTTCTATACTAAATATAACTGGAAGTTGTTTACTAGACTGGTTTTTAAATATAGAATTCAGATATATATTTGTTAAAAAAAATTGAGACATTAACGGTATTAACACAGACAGGAGGTGTCTGCGACAAGACAGTATTTCTATCCGTAACAATAAATTATGTCAAAGAACAGTATTGTACGTTACTTTTGAGAATTATTCCGATTTGTGTTTATTGATAATTTGACTTTCTCGGATTCAAGAGCTTATTATACTTAAGAAATTTCGTAATCGTTCACGATTCTTGAGACTTATTTATGTTTGTGCAGTTTTTACTGTATTAGAAAACACTGAACCAACGAAGTGTTTTCCTTTACCATTCTCTTCTATCAAATGTCATCTCATCATTATTTTCCGCACAATCTATCCATACTTTTTCGTTCTTTCTCTACTCCTATATCTGTCTCTCCTCATACTTAAGCCTTGTCTAGTTACATGGCTTTCATCTCTCCATCTATCATGGCATATCATGCCCATACCATGCTAACCTATTATTTGAGAATAGTTGTCCTTAAGTATTAATTACATAAAAATTGTAACCCTTATTAATGTTTTATTTGAATTACTACAATATATTTATATACAGTAATATTATTATTTTTTTACAATTCTACGTATTCTACTATCGTTTCTTTTTCGCATACTTCATTATATCGTTTTTACAATTATAGATTAATATTTGTTTTTTGCATACCCTTTTAAACTTTATGTTCTCGGTGGAATCCCATTCCAATAAGATTATTTTTTTTAATACTTTTTTGGTTACAACGTTTGACCACAATGTCATCTGGTGTTAAATGATGACATGTCTTAAGATGGTAAGCACGATAAATCTAGGCGAGGACTAACTCTTAAGTGCAGCTACTTATAGATACTAGGCGACAGATTTTCTACTTGACGTTGGTAGCTAATCAGACGGGCTTAGAAAACCTCTACCACTATATTATGGTTTCATCATGATGTATTCCTTCACCGAAAGCTCCGGCTCATTCGCAAGGATTCAAACCTATGTCGATCAACGTAGTGTCTGAACGTGGTAACCACTGAGTTATTGTTTGTTTCACATTGCCTGATACTAAGAATGCTGTTACTAGGACTATATGTCTATTATAGTTTCTTGCTATACCATACAGCAAATAAACAATTGTTATTCTTTACTTTTAACCAGTTTATCTAGTATTTAGGTATTTAAGCTGCATTTACAGCTTTATATTCACAGAAAAATGATACGTTAACAAAATACCGCAACTCATATATCAAAATGTTTATTTATGAATGATATTCAAACCTACACTTATTAATAACAACAAAATAAAACCTATTTTTATTTACTTACATGACAAATGACAGGCTTCGCTACAACCTTTACGTTCTTAATTAACTTTATTTGTAGGTATCGAATTTCATATAATTCGTCCCATTCGGCTTTTTTAGCACTTGCAAATTCAGATTACTTTGCTTAATACTATGAATATATGATATTTGTAAGTCGAAATTTAAATTATGTAAAACGTATTCTTTTAACGCAAGAGTATTTATAAATACATATTTCATCATTTTTGCCCAAAAAAACGACAGGTACATAACATCCCGGTCCTGGTTCCTTGGGTTAAGACCCTTTTGCTTTTATTTCTCCAAAGAGATTATCTCTGATATTTGCTTACATCTTTTCGGATGCCCTTAGTAATCGATTATTACCAATGTCCGAAATATCTGTTATTTACATTAAAACAAAGCGACGCAGTATTAAAGAACCTTCGCTGGAGCTATAGTAGGTATTGTAATAGCTATGCTCGCCCTCCTTCCGTCGTAACCATAGCCGGGCCTGGAATATGGGTCGGAGGGCATCATCACATCTTCCTATTGCACAGGTTCGGTGAACGGAGGAGATGACCGATGTGTACAAGGTCGTCTCCTGACGAGAACGGGGCCCGGCGGCGCGTAGCTTGACGCTGTGCCAACCACTGGGGCGGCACGAAAAAAGCTATCGAAGTCTCGTGTCGCCCCAACAAACGCAACTGATGTACACCGTAGGGTTTTAGCGAGTAGGAGTCTCACACTACCCGTCCTCTCCCCAGGGAGTGTGGCGTGTCTATGATGGATTTCCCCACGTAAAAAAAAGGCTTATGACACGTCATTTTACGTGATAATTTGTTTTGATAGAATCTTCTAGTATAAAATCATTCGCTACCGTACCTATAAATATGGATATAGGACCCTACCTCAAAAAACTTTACCAGTTTTTAAAAATATTACCAGAAAAAGAAATGAACAAATTTCGATAACATTTTATGATTTGACTTGTTAGTTACTTGATTTTTATCTAAAAGAAAAAGCTATTACGATATCTCCATTTTATATAAAGTTATTAATGGTTTTTTTAATTACCTACGCTATTAGTCTGACAGGACTCTACAGCTTCATTTGATTATATTAAAGTTAAAAAAAAATACGATTTAACAAGCGCTATGCTGTCATTGACGTGTATTTTCTTGCTGTGCAGAAGTGGGGCAAGCGGTGTGATACGCATGAGGAGGACAACGCAGAAGATGTCCCTGGTATCAGCTAGCTTAATAATAGATGCGTGTGTGGACTAACTCAAACTATATCATAATTAAAATAAACTCGGGCGAAAAAAAAAATGCTGTACGTAAACTGAAATTATCGTAATAGGGCAACTATTATCATATGGTTATCATATGTACTCAGTGTAAACTTGACAGCGTCGAATAATGATACGCATTCAAGGTGACCTACTTTCACTAGTGGCTTCTATGTTCTTCAATACAACACGTAAGCTTACTTTCTCAGTAACTTGTTAGCTTTATGATCTCCATTAACATTTTATTGTAATGAAAAATACCTATAGTTTGTTCGTACATAACAATTTGTAACGTATTTTGAAGTAGGAAAATATTTTGTTGCTTCAAGTATGGAAATATGTGAGAATGTGAAACAGTTTTCTTCCTTAGTATTTGCACAACTGTACTAAAAACGAGTATTGATTATTATTGATGTTTTCGGTATCGTATTTTTTTAATAATACCACGTGTACATTTTTATACTAGGTTATATCCGCTCGATTTAATGTGTATTAAATAAACATTTAACCCTTCGGCTGATTTTTTGTCACCCAGATATCAAAATGGCGAGTAATGTTTTTGTTTTTTTTTTTTTGTATTTTTATGTCACCGTACATTCGTAAAATTTCATGGTTTAGTAAAAAAAAGTTGGTACCAATGATACGTCAACAAAACAAATAATACATTTTACATGAAAATTATAATTTTACAATACATAATTTGTTATTTTTCAAAATTTTGTAATAAATCAGGTATTTTTTAAGCTTTTTTACAATCCGTTGACCTGTGGCTCATAAAAAAAAGAGCGAAATTTTTCATGTTGACATATTTAAAATTAGCCAAGCTGCGGCATACGTTCATTTTTTTGTTTGTTTTTACATCATCATCTTCTTACCCTTATCCCACCTAAGTAGGGTTGCCATAACATGTTTGTCACGTTGTGATGTTATGATTTGGCTTAATTTTTACAATCGACTGTCTGTCTGACATCAACCTTCCTTGATAAAAAAAAACCTTCCTTGGGATTATTTTGTAGTAACATTATATGTGTGAAAAGTATGTAATTGTTGATTCCTTGTTGAAAAGCTGATTATGTTAGTTGATTTCTCCAGGCAGAAACTTTTGCCCATCAGTGGTAAAGATACAGGCTGATATTATGTGACATTTTTATATAGAGTTATGAAGATTAATCTATGATATAAATGGGGTAACACCACCAAAATTTTTGCCTGAAGCACAAACAATATCAAAATGTCGACATCAATTTCAAAAGAAACTCAAACATAATAAACTCTTCTGATGGTTGAAATATCTCTGATGGTTTAATCTTTGGTGGCAATCTATCAATACGAATCTAAATATTAATTACAGAGAGGCTTAGCACAGAATATTTATTTCTTATAATGTGAAATTAATTTAGAAACTGTTTAAAAACATAACTAAATAGCATTTGCTCGTGACTCGCTCGCATTATTTGCGATTTAATTTACCCGCGCGTTGGAAAGGGTACATTTTTGCAGGCTGTAAGATACTCTATTTTCTTTTCTGTATCCTTGACCACATGTATGCAAAATTTCGTAATAACCAGTTAAGTAGTTAAGGCGTGAAAGCCTGACAAACAGACTAACTCACATTTACATTTATAATATTAGTAAGGACTGCTGACTAAATATATTTACTTTAATCCTAACAGTGAATTAAATTCCAGCTTTATTGGAAATAATTACAGAGTGATTCCATTTCGCATGGTTGTAGCCATAGTAAGTGATTTCAAAAAGTAGTACGAGTGCTTTCAACCGTTGCACACAAGTACCAGTCATGGTTATGATTAGATATCAAGAAAGCCACGGTACGAGTTTCACTATGGCTTGTTTCAGAGTGCAGGCTGATGGCGAGTGCTTGCGCGGGGATGTGAAGTTCAAATGTAATGTAGACGCCGGTAGAATAATTGTGAATTCTAGAGGCATCCTCGTTTCTTCTAACTACACGCACCCATAGTGACGCTAGAGACGTCTACGTACATATAAACTACACGCACCCGCGCAAGCACGCGCCACCCGCCTGCGCTCTGAAGGCCTGTCTTGCAATTTCGGCGACAATACGATAAGAGCACGCGTCAATGTTATTTTAGTAGAATATTTCGTGTTTTCTCTCAACATGTTTACGTAGACTGTTACGTAAAAGTACATTAAAAATAAGTGTTGAATATAAATTAACTTTAATAAACAAATATTTGTATGTGCTAGGGATATGTTTAATATTTTGTCCTTTTTTTGTTTGAACAGGTCTAGAAAATATAGAAAAGTTACGGTTAACTTGGATATATATATGTAAGATTCTTATTATCTTTGATCGTGTAAGGAATATCACTAAACTGTGAAGTATCTACCTTACAATTAAACAAAAGTAAAAAAACTACTATGTATATGGGTACGGATAATAAATTATATTTTTTTATGGTTTAAATATTTGAATCTGACTCAGAGATCGATGCACCAGATAAGTTACTTGTTTAAAATCGATAAAAAAATCTTTGTTTTTTGTCTATTACATAAATTATTCGATTAGTCCGATCGCAGACTGCCACGTCTATTAGCCAAGATTTCTAATCGATCTATATTTTCACAATCTCATTAGTTAATATTTACTCTCCGTTTTTAACTAATAGATTCGATGTCGTGTGTTTGGAGGTATAATACCATGAGGTATTTTACTTTTCATTTTAATTCAACACACATCCAGGTGTTTGGGGTAGTTTATGACCCAAGGATGCCGTTGAAACTCAATCTGAAGGTGTATAAAACTATAATAAGACCAGCCGCGTTATATGAATCCGAGTGCTGAGCTACGAAAGAGACGGATGACAAAATATTACTTGTGCCAGGGATGCTAATGTTGAGATGGATGTGTGGTGTATTTAGAATGGATAACATTAAACACGAGTATATCAGAGGAAATTTGATATTAGCACAAGTGACAGAGAAGTTGAGGAGTAAATAGGTTATTTTGGTACGGGCATATTATTATTAGAAGAGATGAAAGTCATGTAACAAGAAAAGTTTTGTGTTTGAAAGTGGACGTGTACGGATATGGACGGAAAAAATGATATATGTATAAAAGCTGTAAACACTAAGATGACATCTGACAGGGGAAAGTGAAAAAGGAAAACATGTTGTCCGGACCCTACCTAGGTGAGATAAGGGTAAAATGATGGTGATGATGACTGCCTTTTGTTTTCAAACGAAGTATAGCCTTATGTTATAGCCATTTAACAGGTAAAATACATTAATGAATACATCAATATTTATCATCTTCCACAGGGAACTAGCATTAATTTTTATAATATAAAAAAAAACAATTGTTTATGGAAAACGGAATCGCTATTTTTATTCTCAAAGTATCACAGCGATACGACATTATTTGATTGACTTTTGGAATTCTTAAAATGCCATTATTATAGCCATTATTATATTCCTGGTATTACAGATCTATTTCGTTAAGCATAATTTAAATAGTAGTAATTAGTAAAAGTATCCTAGGTTCTATTCTCCAATGTAATCGACTTTTAACATGTCAAATTTTATTAAATACATCCAACCATTTAGTCATAAGTGAAGTGTCCTTTAAAAAATGTACGTTCACATTTATAACATAACTTCTTAGTCTAGATAATTAATAAAGACTTCCTAATCGATGTCATTTTGACATTTTGTCGTGCGAATACCTACTTTATTAGCATAAATTACCATAATTATATTACAAACTATTTAAAATTGTTATCTTTGAGTCTAAGTCTGCGTTATTTACAAATTTTACGTGTACGTTTGTGTTTTAAATTTGTATATATATATATATATATATTAATTGGCGTTTGATCTGAGGGACAATTGCGCTCAGTATGATATATAATCGTGCCAATAACGTGTTATAATATTTCAAGGTCTTCATAATTTTAATTCATAGTAAATTTTAACGCCTTCAAATTTTCAGGAGCGAATGCCTACTAACAGATTTCATAAGCTTTGTATTTAGAAAACAAATATTTGTGAACCTTTAGAATTTTAACTATCAAATATATCCTGTATTTGATATATATTATTAATCAGAGTCAAATATTTCAACACATTATTATTAAATTATAAAAATGCATAAGTTATTTCAAGTTTTCATCCGTTACGGTTATTTAATTTCGTTAATGTATAACTTTAAATATACATATTTTTATACATACATAAAACATATATTTGTAGGTGGTAGAGCTAGGCTGAAGCTATTACTGGTTTCAGCATGAATGGGTCGGCTCGCCCGGGGTAGTACCACCCTCTCACAGACAACCGACGTGAAGTAACAGTGGTTGCATTGTTGCGTTTCGTTCGGTCAGCGAGAGCACCGGAGGCCCACATATTTAAAAGGCCGGCAACGCACTTGCGACTCCCCTGGTGTTGCTAGTGTCTATGGACGGCGGTGATCACTTACCATCAGGTGACCCACCTGTTCGTTTGCCCCCTATGATATAAAAAAAAAAACATATAAAATTGTAAATTTCAAATTATTGTCTTATCTTTTAAAGTATAATAGTAATATGAATATCTATTAAAGTGGTCAAAATTTTCAAAAAAAGTATAGGTACGTATCGAAATGAATACTTATATTAATCTTTGGAATGACAAAGAGTATCGAAGGATGAAGTTTTCGTTTTGTATAGATATATAAATTACTATATATGTATGAACTTATTTAAAAAAAAAATGTTCATACGTAATAGAAATTAAAAAAAAAACTTATTCACGTAAGTTATACACTGGTCGTAATTTAATGTATAATTAAATATTTTTATAGATGATGATAATCCTCCAAGATGTATAACATTTAGGCTCTTCAGGTACAGCTATCATAAAAGTAAGTATTTTGACTGGCAATATAATGCTAAATACAACATCGGCGCCATTTTGAAGAGCTGTCAAAAACAATTAAAAATAGTCTTTTTGTTTCGACGTATTGTTTGATTTTCACCTTCAATTGTTTTATATGTGTTGGGGCGACGTTAGGATGGCAGTTATAAAATATATAGACGTCATCTTTACTAGACGATACAGTAATTCACTACTGTATAGAGTTACGAACATATGTAGAGATGTGATCGGTCCGACGATCCGCGCGTGAATGATCCCCTCTTCTTTTTTTTCGAACTGACTACGCTATTGGCCTGACAGTCCTTTACAGCTTTACCAGAAGTATTATTTAGGCGCACATAACAAATAGGTCGTATTTTTGTTGTACTCCGATAAAGTCACGAAACATATCTTGATGTACAGTGAAATCTAGACTTTCTCGATCAATAAGATATCTACAATTCATCGCCAGTCACCGCTGTAATGGAGTTATTGCTATATAAGTCATGCATGTGACTTATTTCGCTATAGAGCCTTATCGCGCATATTAGTTACTATACATCGGCTGATTCTGAAGCACCACACGCCTAAACATGTAAGGTACACCTAGTATTCGTAACCTACATGGAAGCAATTGTCATATTCTCGTCGGAAACTTTGCACTACTTCATATTCTTTAGCACTACACCGTTACAATTTGTTTCGGGTCCGCCTTTGGATTTTCAGGATGGAAAGGATAGTTATAGTGCCAAAGTCCTAGTCTAGTCAGGTGGCTTTTTCTTCACATGCCCAAACCATCGCAGACTACTTTCTTGTATCTTGTTTGATAATATCCCACAAACTTAGGCCGCCTCGAAGATATTTGTTGCGGATTTTACCACCGCAACATCTTCATTTAGGCAACTTAAACGATATGGATGTTCTATTTATTTACTGCCCACGTAAATGTACTGGCACTAATGTATGATGTAATTTTTAATTTCGAGTATATAGCGTAATAGTTAATTATGGTTATTTATGCAAAGTGCCACTATATATATTCATTTTGTGCATTAAATATGTATTAATTATTATTAAGATGTCTACAATTGTCCGTATAATAATAAAATCTTCTAAAAATACAGAATGAAAGGTCAAATATACAAAAATGAATAAAACCTGCAGCGATATAAAACGATTATATTTTTATTAATCTAAAGCTGGATTCGTCTTTAATGCCTGTTGAAAAACATATAAGGTCAAAAATATTACGGCTGTTTTTATTAAAATGCAATTTATATACACATTTATTTAGTAAATAAATATTCGAAGTCATTATAATCTTTTATTTTTATTTAGATATCGTGTTGTAGATTAATTTTAAAAACGAAAATAACTAAATTAATCTACGAGTTTTGGATGATGATAATTTGAGTGATGCATGGATACTGTTTACGATTATTTATTGAAGAAATGTAATTGCTAAATTTCAGAATTTAGGCTTAAGTTTTTCTAAATGTGAAATATTATCTTCTTTACATAATGAAATAAATTTAATTCCATTGCTCTAGGCATCATAATTTTAGATTCCAGTCACCTGAGAATTCTCTAAAGTATAGGTCCGATCCTTCTTAACTTTTGGTTACAACGAAATTATAGTTTTATAGACATCGAATCGAATCGAATAGAATAGCCTTTTAGCAGTCCGTTTCTTAAATCGCATATTTAGGTATTAAGTCGGTTTTTGTGCGATAATTTAGTAAAATATTCCTACTGGTTGCTTTTAAAAATTCCTGGATATCTTGAAGAATTCTAACGCTATAATTTAAAGTTATTTAAAATCTGCTTTGATTATTGTTTTGTAAAATCGAAATTCCAGTCAAGCTTTATTGCCTAATTATTTTGTTAGTTTACCGGCTTTTCTGTTTTCAGATCTATGGAATTAAATGTTTGGTTACGGAATAATAATTTATATGTTAAGTGTTTCGTCTTAATCTCACCTGTTGTTAAATGATGACGTGGTCCGAATTGCTAAACATGCTAAACCTAGAGAAACTAGCTCTCAAGTGCCCACACACCAGTCACACCAAAACAAATCTGTAAACTAGAATGGAATAGATTCATAATACGTCAACTATTATTGTAAAACGTGCTGTCTTATTTCTATACATAAAGAGTTTAACCTATGGTTAACTGGTTCCGAATATTGCCAAAAAATACTTGATATTAGCACATTTATGCTGTTGGTCTACTTGCGATTAGGTACCGAACATAGATGTCTATCTCCGCATCGTTGCTATTGTGGTATTATGGTCGACTCATTCGAGCATCACAGTTTGGTATGGTCTAGAGTGTAAATAGTATTCTGCCGAAAGCCAGTCGGAAATCAGCTGGAATGACGAGTGACCACGGTAAGAGAACCGATGAAATACTTATGCACTGGAGGGTTGGTCTACTTTTGATATGGAATGTCACATACGTTTTTTTTTTTTTTTTTTTTATGCCATAGGGGAGCAAACAGGCAGACGGCCCATCTGATGTGAAATGGTTACCGTCGCCTATGAACAACTGCAACACCAGGGGCATCGCTATTATGTTGCCGACCTTGGTACATTGGCACTATCTTATTGTTCAATTATATCATTACAAAGGTATTAATTAGGTGTTTTAAATTTCCAGGTTTGGGTCGAAAATAGAAGACCGTGAAATCTGAGTAGGAACGTATGGTTAACGCGTCTCGCCACCAGTGCATTGGTCAAATATCTCGATCAATGTTGTCATACAACGTGGAAATGCAGTCAGCCTTTCCTTTTAACAGCAAAATAATTCAAAATTAATATATATATATGTACAAACTTATGCATATATTCATAATTAAAACCAACAATTCAATTGACTTTTTATATTCGTTCGAAACGTTCACAGTAATTTTCAGTATTGCTATTTGCTATCCTCAAATTACGTCAGGAGTATCATTGAAAGAATGGTTTCTAAGGTCATGTATAAAATAAAGACGATCTTGAAAATTATTATCAACATAATTATTTACTAATGAGAACCCAGGTTAAGAACAAAAGTCAAACAGTAAGTAGATAATCATGCATCTATGAGTTTAATTGAGTTTTCAGTTATCATAATTATTGTTTACAAAATTATTCATCGTGGAACAAAGGGCAGTAATTCTCTATATATCTAAACATCATTGAAATATTATTAAAGAGAAATATTAAACAATATACGTAGGCTTATTAATTTATTTTACATAAATAGTTCCAATGTTAAAGTACAATAATAGAAACTTGTAAAATAACATACATTGTTATTTAAAAGTAATCTAATATACGTTAATGTATTTTATGTGGAAAATGATATTTGAATCGAGTTTCTTGCCTGTTCATCGCAAACCGGAGGTAATCGGACTGGGCATACATCATTCCTTAACGATTCTGTGTAACATAATAAGAATATGTTTTGAATAAAACTTTTATATTCATCGATAAATATATTCTCGACTAGTTGTATCCACGAACTCGTACGCTTGAATTTATTTGTAATAGCTCAGCAAAATAACTCCACTGTACCTTTTTTTTTCTCTTCGGGGAATCTTTTTAGATCCCCACCTTGTTAGGCTGCATAGCTGAAAATGCCAGATATGTACTAATTAAACCCCTTGGTGTTCTTCTCGCACCCTTTAGTTAGGTGGGCAGGAACTGCTTCTGCAGTACTTCTATCCGACCCGGCAGAATTTGCTCCCTCGGCAGGGCCTCGACTTAAGATGGAAGACCTAATATTAGACCCTCCTCTTACGAATTTGTGGGAGGCGCAAAGAACACTAAAGCGCCTTAAACACATGGGCCTCTAGCTGCACTGTACCTCATGGAAATTACGGTACAGTCTAAAACAACGGTGGTTTTCGATGATAAATTTCATCAGCAATCACAATATGGGCAATAAAAGACGAACCATAGTTCGCCGCACCGTAGTCCGCGCGGGCACCTTGCGATTTGTATCAAACATTTTTTTTTACGAAGATATCCTATTCACAATTAAAACTCTGGTTTGAACGACTAATAACCTGTGGCATGCATTCCATCCGCCACGTGCTTGTACAAATAATAAACGAACAAGTACCTAAATGGGCGATTAAAAAAAATGGCAGTAATAAATAGGTGTCTTTTTATCATTGCTTATAAAATTTAGTGATTAGATGTGTTATTGTGATTATCACTAGTTGTTTCCGCGTCTACGCGCCATTATATTGTTTAAATAATTATTTGAGTTATCATAAAATAGTTAGGGCAATTCTCATGACAATCGGTTGAACGGTGCAGATGTTAATATGCCATAGCTCCACCTATTAGCAAATTATTGTAAAATGTATATCATATAAACCGATAGCATAAAAAGCACTTATTATCAAATAACAGTCAATAAATAATTGTCAGTAGGTTTCAATGAATAATTTGTATATTCTATTACAATTGTTGAACGTGAGCCAATATACAGCAATGTTTGAAATATGAAGCATAAAGAGTGACAAGTGTTCTCCGGTCTTATCTACCATCAATAAACAAATGATCGTTTTGACAGATGAATTGTATGTCTGATCTTATCTAGCCCCAGGTCCTGAATGGTCGAGGAAACCCATTATTATGATTAAGGTTGTAACATAATAATGATTGTACCGTTCACATTTTACAAAAGACCTTCAGGCTCTGATCGATTATGTAATCTAGTCTACGTTTTTCCACAGGAGCTAAGGAGTAATGATAAAATCACAGTTTAACAAAAGTAAAAAGTTGTACACGCAGTTTATACTCAAGTGAACAAAATCGGAGGTATCAGCTATAGTTATAATAAACATAAATTTTTAGGTAAACGTGATGAGAGTTCATTTCTCTAAACCAGACATCGGAGTAAAATGGCATCAAGTATTTGTATATTAATAACGATCAATTATAATCATCATCACCTTCTTACCCATCCCATCCCATCTAATTAGGGTCGGCACAATATGTTTGTCATGTTGTGATGTATGATTTGGCTTAATTATTACGATCGACTGTCTGTCTGACATCAACCTTCCATTGGATTGTTTTGTAGTAATACTGTAGCTTTAACTTCGTAACGTCGTATAGATGCCAAACATGGATATTTGACTCTTTCATAACAGGTGGTAAGGATTCAAACGATGCGCTTGTGTACGATACATCCGTGAATTGCACCTCCACAGGCTCTGGTTTCAGATCTGACGTAGCCATGAGGATTTCTTCCTGTAAATCTGATTCAGGAGGTCCACTGGCATTTTTTTTCTTTTCTTGTCCTTTTCTGCCATTATTCTAAAAACATATATTATAAAGCTAAATATGAGTTTTTTTTTTCAATTATACATTCATTTGTAAAATGTATAAAATAAGTTTATATTGTCAAGGAAATCTCGTTGAAAAAAATAATTAATCATATCTGTCTTAAAACATTTCTGTTATGATAATAATAATAATTGGCAGTATGTAAGAGTCTCATTGCTGGGCCAACCGTCTCTTTCTGAGAGAAATTACCGCAAAATCTCCATACCACGTGGTAGAGCTATGCTGAAGCTATTACTGGTTTCAGCATGACTGGGTCGGCTCGCCCGGGGTAGTACCACCCTCTCACAGAAAACCGACGTGAAGTAACAGTGCTTGCACTGTTGCGTTTCGTTCGATCAGTGAGAGCGCCGGAGGCCCACATATTTAAAAGGCCGGCAACGCACTTGCGACTCCCCTGGTGTTGCTAGTGTCTATGGACGGCGGTGATCACTTACCATCAGGTGACCCACCTGTTCGTTTGCCCCCTATAATATAAAAAAAAACGCCAACACAGGACGTATTGGCGATTTTAAATCCCAAGAAATCTACAGCTTTCTATTATTTTAACATACAACGATAGTTACTACAAAAATATTTCTCAGGTCCCGGTCTCCTCACGATGTTTTCCTTGACTATCAGCTATTAGTGTTACCGATGTAAAATTAGTAAATGCCGTACGTAGACTTTCTAAGAAAAAGCCGATGCGATCCGACGTTCGAATCTGTGGACGTAGAATCGCTTTTACACCGGTTTATGGACTGTAAAGGTAAGGAGAACTATCTCATCTGGGAAACATGTTGAGAAATTGTCCATCTCTAAGCACTATGTAAGAGTTCCAAAACTCTCCAAAATGGCGCTGGTTTAGGCAAAGGTCACGGTTAGTCTGACGTAATTATGTAAATATAACTTATTATAACTGCCGTGAGTAAACTTGGAGAATTTTTGTGAACGTTATATAATACGTTTAGTGATTTTAGAGTATGTACTGTTAACTTATTAACTGTTCCTACTATAGCGCCACCATAATTTAGCACATTTTGAAGGACACATTTTCATACACATAGATGGTTCTCCTTACCTCTGCACTCCATACACTGTTTAAACTGTTTGATTAATGTGGTCTGCTACCTTGCAATGTATCATATCGCAAACTAAATTGATAAATTTTTTATTCAATCGTATTGTTGTACGAGTGAAGATGTAATAAGGAAAATAATATATAAAGGAAACTTGATAGCAATTCGATTTTATAAATGGCATTGAAATTATTTATAGAATTATGATTGTATTGTGTATCTAGTTCATTAAATCGTAATTGGTAAATTGGCATCCTACAATGATTTTATTATCTTGTTGTTTGTTGCAGTAAGACTTTTTCTAATGCTCGCTTGGCGAACAAAAATCCTATTAGCTAACAAGAATTTTATAGTCTAAAATCTGTAGCCAAAGTAGTATGAAGCTAGACGACCAGTAGAGAATATTATTCTACCATACGATTACTTTATTACGTTGTTTCTCTTCACCAAGAGTTTATACTGAGTCCCTACTACTCACAATTGTTTAGTTTAATCTTATAGTATAAAATCTGTAGACAAATTAGTATGAAGCTAGGCGACCAGTAGAGAATATTATTCTACCATACGATTACTTTATTACGTTGTTTCTCTTCACCAAGAGTTTATACTGAGTCCCTACCACTCACAATTGTTTAGTTTAATCTTATAGTCTAAAATCTGTAGCCAAAGTAGTATGAAGTTAGGCGACTAGTAGAGAATATTATTCTACCATACGATTACTTCATTACGTTGTTTCTCTTTACCAAGAGTTTATACTGAGTCCCTACCGCTCATAATTGTTTAGGTTAGCGACGACTATAAAACAGGTAAAATACCTATCACAGTGATACAATTTTATGCGGCCACTATACACATGCGGATAAACCCGTCATATGATTATCTTCTTATATACAAAATTATCGTGTCACAATGTTAGTTGCCATACTCATCTGAGACGGTTTAACCGATTTTTATGAAATTTTATATGTTCATTTTTATGGGCCGTTATTGTCCACAATGCTTTATTTCTCTTTCAGTCATAGATCACATCCCCACACACTTACAAGTTGGTTATTTTTTATTTAATTGCCAATATATTCACTAGAAATAATTTATATAGCAGAACATATATATATATATATATATATAGTGATAGTGTTAGGTTCTATAACAAAGTCTGAAAGTACCCTACCAATTTACCGGACTGTAAGTTCAAGCACCATGTCGAGGGGCTTAAATTCCAAAAGAATGTTATAGAGTCGATCAATATGTGAACGATTGTGATTTCTGAAATTAATACCTCTCATTGTTATTATAGGGTTAATGGAATGACAGAATTCCGAAGTACGAATACGCTACCAAGGAACCATTATTGCTTCATAAAATGTTTTTAATTCATAAATCTATTACGTTGTCCGGCATAATAGCGGCGACCGGCGATGGACGGTTTGTCTCTTGGTGGTCGCCGTTATTTGTGGTTTGTACTGTGCTTACCATCAGGCATAGTTCAGTCACTTTGCAATAAAAATAATGATGTGGTTTTACGAAACCATGATGCAAGTGAATCTATTTTCGGATCGTAGGCATTTAACTGAAAATTTTTAGAAAATCGTTCTATTTAGGGCATTGAAATTAGGTTTCTAATGTTAACTTAATAATTGGAAAAGGGGAATAATCATCTTTAGTTCGCGGTCGGCTGTAATGCGATGCGATATGCAATAGATGGACGAAAGAGTTTTAGGCGATGTCAAAAAAAAATTATATTAACAAAAACTATTTATTGTATTTATAAACATAAAAGGCTAAGAGACCAATGACAAGCGTATAATTATCTTTCACGTAGGTGCAAAGTTTAATTAAACATTTATTGGTAATAATAAAATAAGGATGAGCAATCGTTCAAACAATGAGAATAATGAGTCTAACATGACACAACACGTATTAAAATGCGTATAAGTTATTATTGCCCGTTGTAAATAGGAACAAAGAAATTTTCCATTTCAATTTTGCGTTTGACTTATTTTATCAGCCGTCTATCAGTTTCCTTGAATAAAAACAGTTTACAATTGATTTAGATAAATGTCTATGCGCTCTAATAAAACTGCGGAATAGTATATGTACATTGCTAATACATATTTGTCGAAAACTGATCGGGGATGACTATTATTGAAAACCATAATGTATTGTAAGACGTTTATTATAACCGTTGTAGTATTAGACGGAGTAAAGTAAATTGAGCATAAGTTCATTAAAATCGGGTCATGGAAAAAAATAATCGTTTAAAGATTTCAAAATCTGTTAAGACTAGTGAAAATTCGTTAAAAAGTCAAAAGGTGACGCAGCACTGGTTGGTTTCCAGACACTGAGGGTCACGGTCTCTTGGACCTTAGTGTCAGTTGCTTTTTGCATGTTACACGAGGCTCTTTATTAAACGTGTCAGCATGGACTATGACCATTTAATGCGAATTTATACTTTAAATACTGAAATAATCTTCATGAAATTTTGCATACACGTTGTCAGAGATATGTCTTTTCATCAAGAAAAGTAGTATTGTTTCCGAATTATAGCCGCGATAAAAACTAATATTTATACACTGAAATTGGTAACAGCATCGGGTAATGGTGAAGAAAACACCGTGGAATAACCAGAACCTGAGAAATGTAATTCTAGTACGATTGAATGTGGGAACTGTGGATTAATCAGGGAGTGTAACCGCCAATACGTTGTGAGCTGGCGTGAATATTATGCCCGTGCCAACAATTGCAAAGAGACTATTTGGCGCAGTAATAGGACCTTTACAAACTGGTGTTACAATAGTTATGTTTATAATTTGACTAAACAATATCTATCAATGTCTAATATATTTAATTGAAGCAAGTATCAAAGTTTCGACACCAACAGTCATCCTTGATCATGAAGTAAGCAAAAAATGTACATAAAAAATTTAATAATACATTTATGCTTCATTAAACTTCCTTTAGTGGGCGTCTTCTATGTGAATCCTTCCTATATTATTAAAGAATTATACCGTGAAGAACAGTATTAATTACACGAAAATCATGACCATATAAATATTCTAACTTATTTATTGTGTGACAATTATCAATGCCTTTCTTGTCAGTTATTTGTTAGTATGATAGTTACATTGTAATAATAGTATAATGTAATAAAATAACACTTAGCTTAATATTTAATACTGAGTACCATTTAAAATTATGACAACTACCAGTAGGATATCCTCGGAGAATTATCATAACAAATTAATCAGCCGTAACACCGCAAATACAGCCATGAATGATATTTAATAAAGACACAAATGGATCAGAAAATGCGAAAATTAGAACGAACACGATATTTTTAAAATCTGATTAATAATAAAAACAATTAACTAATGCAATTTGCTAATGAAATTTGCGCATGCAACTAATACAAGATACCAAATATTAACTTTCTAATCCTCCTTTTTACTTTGATAATTTCGTACGGATTGCTTAAACCTTTCTATGCGTTCACAATATAACAAGATATAATTATTTTATTTTGAGATTAAACTCTCAACGTTCTATGGTATCGCCGTGTCCAAGTTTTTTAAGTGGTCCCTACTTCTGCCCGTCGATACTAACTCCGACTGCCTGTATTTTTTTCTCTACCTTGGCAAATTTGGTAAAAAACCTACTAAAACCGTTATCCTAAAAAGAATATCCTTCTTTTTAAAAGTGCGCTTGTGAAGGTCCTTGGAGGCGAAGATCTTTTCTTTCTTTCTTTTACTTTATTGTATAAAATTTATCTTTTAGTTCTATAGGAATTTATCGAATGTCAAGCAAATATTTTAAACGCATCTTTCTTTGTTTTGTCAAAACTACACATATAACTTCCAGTATATTAAAGTTTAAAACCAAAACAATAACAATGATACCTGTTCGAACGACACTGGAACCGGAGCTCTAACGTCGACAGCTTAGATATTATCTAATAAAGACCAGACCAAAAATAATAAACTGCCACGGTATAAGACTACAATAAAAATACCAAATTACAAAAGTGTGACCTTCAGAAAGAGTCAGAATAATAAGATCACTGCACTGGAACAGTATCAATTAGCAACATTTAAATGGCGTCTTCAATCTGTGTTACAAATTCAGGTATATGAAGTATTACTTTGAGTACTTATTTTAAAACTTAATTAATTTACACTCCTATATTAATGGAAATAAATTTATCTGTACGTTCTTTATCTACCAACTATAATGACGAGTTGCAGGGTACTCCTACGCATAGATTTTCTACACTGAAACGATTAATTAGGGTCTAGGCAAAAACGGTAGCTAAAGCTGTATCAGCTGCGTCAAGGATATGTGGACCCATGTGTCTATGCAAAAATGAACCCATATCTTTGAAATCCTATTTAAAAAAATATTATAATAAAAATGACAATAGAATTTACACGTCTTGAAAAACACGAGACAATTCAGGAGTAAAAAAAGCCTCCTCCACGAGAAATTTTAATACTTGGCTGAGACTGTCAGACTAACTACGTCACTAGTTCTAGGGGCGTGTAACGTGGAATTTTATCTAAAAATTATGTAAAAAAATAGGTAAACTTGTTACAGAAACATGGCACTGCTTCACAAGTTCGATTTTTGAAATAACTCAAGAAGATTAATCAGTTCTTTAAAAGTTAGCACCTTAAGAGATAAATGGATAACGATACAAAAACGTAGATCTATTTTTGGGTAAGATTTCAAAATTCTTCTTGACTTCTCAAAATGAAGCATTATTTAATACATTTACGTTACATTTATATGTATGCAACATTAACGAATAGTTTTTCAGTTTGGGTTCAATTTTGGAAATCTGCGAGTGATTCGGGGCTGGGTCGTCTTTAAAGACGACTAGTTAGTCCCTTCATACATCAGAATTGGATCTGAGTGTTTTTTGATTTTCTTCCTATTGTCATTTTTTTAATCGCATAAGTTAGTCCTTTTTGCTCTTGCTTTTTACTTTCAACTATATTTGCATTGCTTACTTTCTTTTTGTTATAATTTCATAAAGTCCCCTCGTTTCTGAACCATCGAATAATATAGGTATGTAAATGTTGATGATACTCTCTTTCCCAGTAAAGAATATAGTAGACGTTTCTTGTCGACCGCCTCTTATCCATCTTCTATATATGTATAAATAAGTAAATATAAGACAGTTCAGTACATATTTATCTTTTGATTGACAACCAATTGAGTTTATGGCGGGATCTTAGTCTGTCATGTAGTGGTTTTTATATTTTATTCATAATCTTGTGTTATTGGACTATATATTTTGTAATATTGGTGGTTTTTACGTAATATAGTTCGGTTATTATGCACAAGTGAAGTGGATGGGAAATAATACCACGGAGCATGCATTCTGAGATGCCACCAAAACTCCATGGAAAGTTCTAACAAGGAAACCACCATCTTGTTAGAACATTATAATTATCGCAAGACACTTACTTGGCAAAATCTTGTTACTTGACGCTGGCTAGTGCACAAACCGTGACAGAGCCAAAAAAATAAAGAAGAAGAAGACAACCAATTGTTTTTGTTTTCGTTGTTAGCTATTGACGAGCTTTAGTGTTATCAGTAGCAAACTTGAAAATATATGCTTTTATATTATGATGCAATGCAACGATTACGGAGGTCCAATCTTTGGCAAAAAAAATCGCAATAATATTGAACCTCAAAAGATAATTAATTATGGTCGAATTTAGACTACTGGAACACCACCAGTAGGACTAAACATTTAAAGATTGAATAGATATATTAAAGAAAATAAATACTGTTACAAATCACATTTATAATGTAACATTTACAAACAAATACAATTAGAAATAAAATTAATTACTCTAGGTACCCTAATCCAGTTAAGCTGTGATGGTCCTTAAAACCAATAGCGTAGTCAGTTCGAAAAAAAGAAACTCTACATAAATTAGCAAAATATAGTATATAGAAAACTTAATTACGGTTGGCTAACTGTCTAAAATGTTTTACAATATTTGGATAGAATAACACTTCTTTTTTTTTGTCATGGTCTGAATCTTCCAACGGGAACCACAACGGTAACCATTCTTGTTAATTATCTATATTTTTTTTTTGCTGTAACAACCGTTTGCAATGATTCACATTGTTGCTCATACGCATGCTTTTCACAATTAATGCATTTGCAAGTTAACCAAAAATGGACACAATAATAACAATGACCACGCGAAACAAAATGTTCTTCGCACTTATGTACCGAACAACCAAGGTCGTAAGAAATTATTACCCTTTTTTTTTATTAACGTGGGGAAATCCATCATGGACACACAACCCTCCCGGGGGAGAGAGTGGGTAGTGTGAGACTCTTACTCACTAAAACCCCACGGTGTACCGACCGCCGCTAGGTTGGGGCGGCATGGGATCGTGCAGTGCTATCACCATGCCACCCCAGCGGCCAGCCCAGCAGAAAGTGTCTGCCGGGCGTCGTCCTAATAAGGAGGGCAAGCTGGGTACACACCAGCCGCCCATTCTCGTCAACCGAACCTGTGCAATGGGGAGATGGGCCCTCCGCCCCGTCTCTCCAGGTTTGGTTACGGAGGTTGTAGGAGACGGACATAATGCCGCCTCCTCCCACCGACTCTGCGTTGACGGAGAGGGTCGCTCAGAGGATCCTCCTCGCAGACCCTCTCCACCGCCTCCTTCTGCGAGATGACCTCCTCGCAGAAGGAGGCCACTGCATTCCATCTTGTTTCGTTGCCGAGCATGGCCTCAACGACTCTCGGCAGCGATAAGAAATTATTACCCTTCGTAACTCCTACCAAATTATAATTAGACTTGCTTCAAATATAAGGCAGTAACACATTAGAGTTAAGAAGATATAAAAATTAACAACGCCTTGCATCTGCTCCGAAGATGACAGCAAACATTATAGTAGCAGAGATAAGATATCATTCATCTTTTCCAGTTCTTTATTTTTCGAATTGTAATATTCATTATGTCTTAGTTTTATTTAAAAAATATTTCTTTTAAACAGTCAAATTTTCTAAATATTATTTTATATGCTTTAGTCATTGTGTAACTTCCTGAAAATTTCGCCGTAATAGAAAAAGTTAAAACACTTTTGATGTTTTAATGTACTGTTATTACAATTATTACTTCAATCAAAGTATGAAATTAGATAATATAATTTGAAAATAGTGAAATAATGTACGAGACCTTTGGTTATACATGAACATATAGAAAGTCGTGGTGGTCTAGTGGCTTGTCCGGTGGAATATCAATCCAATGTCCGCAGGTTTGGACATGTACCAACGAATTTTTCGAAATTCGCGTACTTTTACTAATTTTAATTGGGTAACACTCTCGGTTGACGGCGAAGGAAAACATCGTGACGAAACCTGAACCTGAGAAATGTTGTTGTAGTAACCACCGCATATGAGAAAATTATAGAACTGTGGATATTCTCAAAGTTTGAAATTACCAGTACGTCGTGGACGGGCGTGCTGATTATACCTATACTTTCCTTCGGGAAGAAGCCTATGGCCCTGCAGTGGGCCTCTTAGAGGCTGAAGATGATATTTCAATATTTACGTAATCATTTTGTATTACATTTTAAATGAAAGAATATGCGAGGAGTCTATGGTTTAGTGTATTGTTAGTAGAATTCTGTAGATCTACTATATCCTATAATTACCCGTCCATTTACAATAAAAAATAAATTACTGACTGTTAATATTTTTAATTCGGCACAATATATACAAAGCCGAAGGATAACAATTTTTGACATGATGTCATATAAAAACTGGTCGACTTGTAACATGTACGAGTACAAGACTAAAGTAAATTGGATTCAGAAACAATATGTTAATTTATAGCTTTACACCTGAAGTCGTTGTTGAGAAAAGAACCTTGACACACAGGCAAAAAGATAGATTATAAAATGGTTTATTCGTTTATTTCGTGACACGTGCTCATAGACCATTAGGAAATATAAAGGAAAAATGTTGCATTGTTTTTTGCCTGGTTTATCATCACCATTATATGCATATTAAGAAATTGACGTCTGGGAGTATACGAATTACGGAAAAATAATTCTTTCAAATGTTTCGAAGGTCAAAAATGTAGTTTCGCCAAAGAAGTAATAAAAGTCAGTTGCGATAAAAAATTTAATGTTATTATATAATGTTTTAGTGTACAATTAAATATAATTTGATTTAATGTTTTCATTTTAAACCTCCTTTGGTATTTACCTACATCTTGTTTAGTGTAATAAACTCTTTTTATGGCAACAGTTTAGTGTTATTATGGATTATTACTGCATTATCAAGTACATTTCGCTCCCAAGTTTCTGACCGCTCTGACTATTGATGCGTAGAACACAAATTTACCTATAAACGTATTATTCTATATAAATAATATCGAGACAAATTAATTATAAATAAATTTTTATTTTAGATTCCTATAATAATATTTTTACTTTTTTTTTGTTTTAAACTATATTATGCGCAAGCCCGACCTTACAGCTATATACAGAGCGGCCAAAAAGATTGACGGGGACTGCAGGTAATTAATTAATGATTTCGTATTATAAAGTTAGTGTCTTCTAATGACAACTGTTTTAATAAAATGTTATTTCTCTTGTTAGAACGTCTCGTGGAATTGTTGTGACATCGCAGAATTCATGTTAAAAAAGTCAGAAAGTTGAAAGAGTGTCAGAAATCATATTACTTGTAACCATTTTCATTAGCGCACATTACGTAAATTGCCATAAATATCGAAAAATATTGGGTGAAATAATACAAGGTATATGAAAAAAAAAAAACTAAGGTCCAGCTGAGAATAATACGCGGATAATATTAAATTAACCTTTTTACTTGGCCGCGCAGAAAAAGAACAATGCTCTTCAAGTGTATGGTTGTATTAAAGATGAAAATTATTACGGTTTTTACTTTTACGCGTAGGTGCAAAATGCGAATTTTTATTTAGCGCGCCATAAATCATAAATGTAACAACAAATATATAATTGCTATAACCAAAATAGCATTTCGCAATAACCGTTGAATCGTAATCGAGTAATAAAAACCAAGTGTTTGACCTATATCATACTTTTCAATATAGTTTCGTTTTCGTTTATGAAATTTACACATGATTATATAGGAGCACCAATCCAAAATACCTATCTCATTTGTTACCATTTTTATCTAAAATCGACGTTCTAAGTATTTCGTTTTTAATACGTTATATTTATAGCAACTTTATGGTTTATAAAATTATAACGAATAACGTTATTTTTGAAATTCACGTTATAGTTGTTGCTTTATATATATATAGCTGTGTATATTTATAACACGCTATGTAGGCTCATTAATTTTAACATGAGGCTTAATGTTAATGTTATCTTATATGAATAATTGAGTATCATATTTTCGAATAATAAAAAAATGGAAGTAAAAAAAATTGCTATATTATGTACAAATATTAAACTCAGTGAACAAATTGTTCATTAGTATAACAGAAAATTATTATGTTTATATAATTTGCCTGCTATATCAAATCTATGGATACTTTTCTATTTTATAATAATTTCATTTTCTACTTCTATAATAATTATATTGAAGCGATGCTGGCTCAGTTGGTAGCGACTTCTGACACCGCGTCCAACGTCGGAGGTCCGAATCCTTGTTTCTGAGTCGGAGCTTTGGTGAAGGAAAACATCGTGATGAAAGTTTACCATAGTGAACATGTTTGGATTCAGGACTCCTTCCAGATATCCTCATCATTTTCTTACCCTGCTCAATTCTCCTTTTAGAAAAACAGTATTAGGTACAAATTCCCCGGTCTCTAGAATAAGCAACTTATATAATAAATTTAAATACTTAGAAATATTTGGCATAACACTATCAAAATTTAAATATTCAATCAAACACATAAATTGTTAATTTACTTGTTTCTTATATTTTTATTTAGTTTACGTTTTAGCATAAAAATGTCTGCACTTTAAATTAATATGTATTATGCAAGTTGTGTTTACTTAAGAAATTGTACATCATAGTCAATGATTAAAGAAATTATGTTTGTTTAGATTAAGCCGATGTAACAATGATTGTAAGCCTATTAAATAAATAAATAAATAGTGGTAGGTAGGGCTTTTTCTAAGCTAGCTAGCCTCAAGTTGAAAATCTGTCGCCAAGCAACTGTTTCGGCAGCTGTATTAGAGAACTAATCTAGGTTTAGCGTGTTTATTGCCTTAAACCACATATTTATTTAACATCAGGTGGAATTCTGGTCAAACTCTAATATCTATAAAGTATAAAAAAATTGTCATCATAAAAAAATGTCCGATGATTTTTTTGTTCTGTTATTATATATAAACGTATTTGGAATTATCAATATAATGAGAGAGAGAGAGAGGTGGTTGCAATATGATACGAGTCATTTTCCTTTCCCTTTACGCGTTGTATGAATTTTATATAATAAGATCGTATTTCGTAAAGATTCCTCGGTCATCATTTAGGTACAAGTCAAAGAGTCGTAGTAGTTTCAAAGTCCGTTCAATGCTTTGAGATTCATGATCATATGCTTTACAAAATTATCAAACAATTTCATATCAGACTTCTTCTCCATCAAGCCCAAAAGATCGAAGGGGCGTATACTGATTATTAAATAAATAGGTATTAATAGTATCTGATTAATTATTTTAATATTCTATTCCATTGTTCCAGTTCCCGGTAAAGTTGTTATTAAAGGTGTCTACGGAAAGTTCTTGTCGGGGCAGCTTGTAGCCATTATGGGCCCTTCTGGAGCTGGCAAGAGTTCACTTCTTAACGTTATATCAGGATACCGGTAAGTGTCACATAAAGTATTTTAAATTCTGTGGTAATTTAGTGAATCGTATACACGCGTTTCATATAAAGGGATAAAAAAACTTTAAATAGTTCTAGGGTTTTAATATAAACAGACATTTTTCGTGAGATTTTTTAGCTTAGCAATTGGTTATATCCTCATACGATCTTCCGGTCACCTGACCTTAGATTAAGTTAAGCCTAAAATGAAATGTAGAAAATTCTAAGTAGCAATATTTATTACATTTGATGCTTTCAAAATAGCTATAATAGCGGTAGCCCGGCGAATTGTAGTTCATTCACTTTTCATATTGCGAGTTTTGATCGAAATTTTTTCGCTATTCCTTATGATTTTATTAAACCTTTTCTTTCTTAAAAACCTTATCCTGACAATTATAACCAGAACAAAAGAGAATAAAAGAACGAGCCGTATAGGTTCAATGGAAGTGATACGCACTAATATTTTCAGAAATGTATTGTTATGTATGTAGATGAGTAGTGTCAAGTTTTTAAATGTTCACTAATATGCTCTTTTGCCATACTAAGAGAATACCAGATTATAATCTTTCTAACTGATTACTGTCATGATAGTAATCGAATTTGTGAAGTTTTAATGTCATGTGTACTAAAACCTATCCTACATATAGTATTTGTGTCTGATTGAATTTTGACCACCGCATACCAGGTATAACTTCCGTGATAGAGGCACTCTAAGGCCTGTTTCAGAGTGCAGGCAATTAGCATCATTGTTGATGCTAGCAGTGTCTGCGTATATTTAAACTACACGCACCCACGCGAGCACACTACACTCTGAAACAGGCCTAAGGACTGTCGCATTCTTTAATCAGTCGGTGTATATGTGATAACTAAGCGGGATGGTAGATATGTATTCGAATAGGTTACCTACATACCTATGGTGATAAACCCATTACTTCCTTTTAGTTTATCGTCTTTCGATATCATCATTTCGATTTCGATAGGCTTGTAGAACAACATCATAGCAACGACTTTCAATGGTTCATGGGTCTAGTAGTGGCAACGCGATATGCAAAAAACTTGAATAGCTATTAATAGAAGACTACCGCTGTCGCAATTTGCCCGAACTACCAAATAGAGCGCGAAAGATACTACTGCAACTGATTATACCTATACAAAATAGACGAAATTATGATTTTGTAATCCTCTGTTTCCTCCTCCAAAAGTGAACCGATTCTAATGCTTATTACAAAATTAATATAAAAACCAATTAGGCTGTATCAGTGTGTTTTTCTTCAATTTATTACATTTAACAAACTTGTTTACTGAATGCCTGAAAACGGCAATGTAATTGGGCAATTTTAGTACTTTTATAAGGCTCCTAATTCTGAAAAATCATATATTATCGTCACCAGGTCGGCGGGAGTTACAGGAGAGCTCCTGGTGAACGGGCAGCCAAGAGATGAACATTTTTTCAAAAGATCCTCATGTTATATTACTCAAGAAGATCTTTTACAACCTTTGCTAACTATACGGGAAGCTATGGACGTCGCAGCCAAACTGAAGTTGCCAAGAGGAACCAAAGTACCCTCAGAGGAGATCCTTCAAGAACTTGGCTTATTAGAGCATCAGCATACCAAAACTGATAGACTGTCGGGAGGACAAAAGAAAAGGTGAGAATAATTATTACTTAACGTTATCTCACTCTTTCTGAATAAATTATCCCATAGGATGGTGAGGTCGGCCTTCAATAATTGTGTCACCACTTCGTTCAGTGCTTGACTTGACATTTGGTTACTTTGTATTCCTTCATATCCTTTAATACTATAATAACTTCCTTTTGTTTTTGGGCCTGCCTCTGGAACTTTAACCAGGAAGGGGGAGTTGTAGTGCTAATTTAGATGTATTATTTTTCGCAATATCGGATTGAGTTCCTAATGCTCAAAGAATAATAAACATATTATGAAA
Organism: Antheraea assamensis; assembly: GCA_035772565.1. Lineage (NCBI taxonomy): Eukaryota > Metazoa > Arthropoda > Insecta > Lepidoptera > Saturniidae > Antheraea > Antheraea assamensis. Next base: position 135,517 of record JAQQSE010000230.1, on the reverse strand, counting down.
CACCAATTAAATTCTATTTTATGACACAAAATAATATATATTATTTGACTCATACTAAAAACAGTTTTATAGGTACAGTTAATGGGGTTTTTATTGCTGAAGTAAACAATTTATGGTCCTTTTATTACGAATTATTATCACTTCAAATGACTCGGTGTTTTGTAATTTTTGGTCGAATTGCGAGTGCTACTTTATGCAAATTTATGTGTGCATCGAATCAAACCTTAAATTTGTATTGGGAGTGGCCACTCCCAAAATTAAGATTGACGTAGCAATATCTCACGTGTGAAGATCCATTAAACTTTTTAGGTCACAGACCGTACCAAAGAAATATATATAGAATTAGAGACATTTAAAAGCTTTACCTTCTTTCTGCGTGTCCAGACAAAAAAATACAAATTTAAGGTTTGATTCGATGCACGCATCAATTTCATGTTTCATATTAAAGTGTGAGGCTTGCGAATTAAAAAAGAGGGGATTTGTAAAAATTTTTTTTTTTTTGGTTACATACGAGTACACTCAACTGTACTTTTTCATTATCTAGACATAAATATAATTGGGGTTTTTAATAACTTGACATGAAAGTACATACGGTACTTTTACCAACAACAAAAAAAAAAAAAACATTTTTACAATATTTTCGTTTGTCTGTATTTTCCGGCTAACTTCCGAAACTATTGCACTGATTTTGACGGGACTTTCACTGGCAGATAGCTTAGATCACGAGTAAATAATATTTTAGAAAAAACTCACCGACGTAAAATTTTTCGCTAAATTCGATCCGGTCTAAGACGCAAGACAAAGCTAGTTGTAACTAAAAGTATTAGTGTTTTTATGGGTGAGTTTTTATGTATTAACTTTACTCGCTTTATATATATAATATTGTTTCTACAAATGACTACATTGAATTGATGGGGGCCGTTCTATGCGAAGAGTACCTCGAAGGTCGACAGTAATTTTCGTCATGCCGGTGTGCATTTATTGCAATAAATATATCCTGTCTAATCAAGATACCATGACGAATTTGTAACCATTGTGTCGGGGTTACAATCCAATCAGGCGTTTGAAATTTGCATGCAATTACTTCATGCGGTAGTAAAAATGTCTACATTTAACTTAGCTAAATATGAACAGTAAATCTGAAATGTTCTGTTACTTGTCCTATATTCGAAAATGAAAAAAATCTTTTGAATTTTGGTATTTTTGCTGTTAAACTGTTAAAAGCTTTGTATAGAAATACAATACACTGTTAAGCAACTTAATTTACATAAGTGGTTTGCAATTTAAATTAATTCGTATTTACTTTACCTAAAGAATGGTCAATTTTGCATATATTACATGTCAAATCGAGGCATAACTAGTTATTTATACACAAAATTTTACCTACTAGTAAAATTAAAATTGTAATTCAACAAATTTTTCATGCTTTTAAAAAGTATTATTGTCGATTATTTCGAATATAAGGATCCCGTGTACAAAATGTTATAACAATCCTGGCATACGAACGGACACACAACAATTTTTGTTATATTCTTGATCAGTAAGTAGTCTATATAAGAAATTAGTTGATAGCCGCGACTTCGTCTGCGATGTTTATTATCTTAATTAACAATATATTTTATGCATACAGTAAAACTAAAATAAAATAAAAACTTAAATATACTTGGCTTACAATATTTATTTGTAAACAATGTTATTCGTTTGATTCTTCTCTCCTGCGCATGCGTACCTCACCACTTGGCCACTTCACACATACCAAAACGCGTCGTACTTATAAAAATCGTACTTTCTTACAATTATATGTTAAATTAAAATATCGTGATATTCTTTTTAGATAAGGATTGGATAGGATAAGTCTATGAAAAATGTGCTGAAGTAAAACTAAAAAACATGATTAAAATCCATCGTAAAATCCAGTGGTTTTTGCGTGATGTGTGCACAAAGACATACCTCTATCATATTATATACCTATATATGTAGGAGAAGAAATTGTTTATTTATCACGAAATTTTAAAACAAATAATTAATTGTGTTGATAGAACAATTGGTTTATTAATATATACAATACTTCTTAATCAATAACGGAGACTCTTTGAGGATAGGGCTAACGCTCATTTCGGAATACAACCTATTATTGTAAGAATAAGTTCCATATCATTTATTTGTTTAGTTCAACGGCTGAAAGGATGAGCAATCATAAGTAAGTTGTTTGTAAAGAAAAAATTGGACTGGTACATAAGTTAAATAAATAATATATGAAATTTGTAATAACTAGGAAAATATTAAACGTATTTCAAAGGCGAACGCGTTTGGTTCTGCATCTTACTTATAAAAGTTTAAATATACATTTTGATTTTCCAAGGAAACAATAACAATAAAGTAATCTGTGGCACGCCATGGGAAACGCTTGTTGTATCGACAAACGCTGTTCAAAAGCTAGCAGCTACACGGTTTACCGCCAGCGCGGGGCAACACCGTGTAACAATAACACGGGATTTAAATATACATTTACGCCTGTAATAATTACCGGCAAGCGCAGCTACAAGCATGATTATAAAATCGGCCTTCATAATGCGTAGTCATCAATACATAGGTATCCAGCGCATACATTTTCAAATACAACACGCAACACATACACAGACATATATACATGAGCATGTACTTACAAATTGTCATAAACTTTATAATATATGTAACTTATGAACGTTATTATAAAGTTATTACTTTTTTTATATGTTTTATCAATTTATTTATGTATGTACTGTACTATGACCAAAAGAATTGCACCGGCATACGGATCAAAACATTATTTTTATTCAGACCCTGATTTGAATCTAAATCTGAATCTATCTATCTGAATCTGAATCTAAATCTGTAACATATTCAAAAAACTTTATTATTGTTATTAATTTGTAAAGAGAATAGCTTAATGTATAGTGTATGATATATTTTTCTTTTAATGAAGAATTGTTTCTACACTGATAGGTTATCGATAGCGTTGGAGCTTGTTAACAACCCCCCGGTGTTCTTCTTGGACGAGCCGACTAGCGGTTTGGACACAGTAACAACAACCCAGTGTGTCAAGTTATTGAAACAGTTAGCGAGACAAGGGAGGACTGTGGTGTGTACTATTCATCAGCCGGCTGCCTCGTTGTTGGAGTATTTTGATCAGGTAAATATATATATTTTTATAGAAACGCACTTTTCACCGTTTTTTTTTTACTGTGAGTACCTACGTATAATCTAAGCGTCACGTAAAGCCGATGATAGGATTGTTGTATTGAGATTGATTTTATTTTATACTAGCTGACCCGGCGAACTTCGTAACGCCTAACAGTCGATTTTTTAATACTTATTCTGCTATTCGGGACCATCGTATAAATATTGACATTCCTATTTTTACGATACTAACGTCACTCAATTGTTTTTTCTTCCCGGAACCTCTCCACTAAAACTTAAACTTTATGCTATAATAGTATTAACGTTCAAATTGAGTTTTAAGTATTATTACGAATCGTTAGTATGGGAGTATAGAAAAGTGTTGTTTTTAGACTTTTTCAGGTAATTTTTTTAATTTTTCTTTTCGTAAGATCCATCCTCGTACTTCAAGGAATATTCTAAAAAAATAATTAGCGAAATCGGTTCAACTGTTCTCGAGATTTGCGCTTAGCAACACATTCAGCGATTCATTTTTATATTATAGATTTGATATGGACAGTATGTTGTTCATTGTTATAAAGAAAATTGAGGTTCTTAATTCACTAGTGACAATTGATATTTTTATTAAATACATAAATTAGATAGAAACGATGATGGCTCAGTTGGTAGTGTGGTCGGACACAGCGTCGAAGGATGTAGGTTGGAATCCAAGCAACTGAGTCGGAGCTGTCGGTGAAGGAAAACATCGTAATGAAACCATAGCATGGTGGTAGGGCTTTTTCTAAGTGTGTATGGCTAGCTACCATCCTCGAGTTGAAAATCTGTCGCCAAGCACCTGTTGGGGTGTTTCGGCAGCTGCACTTGAGACCCAGTCTCGTTCTTGGTTAAGCGTAAATTACCATCTTAGATCACATCATCATTTAATACCAGATGAGATTGTGGTCAAAACGATTACGTATAAAGTATAAAAAATTTGCTTTTTAAATTGGCTTTTCAATCATCTGCTATGTAAACTATGTACAATAGAATCAATATTTTTTATAGTATAGAAATATAATTATTATTTGTATACACGGATATATTAAAATATATATTGTACACATTTAACGCATTAGGGGACAACTAAAATTATAATGTGTAAGATAATGTACCGAATTAAGTCTTTTCCCTTAACAAAATACCTTATTACCTTATACCTTAATAAAGTATTCAACGAAATCGGTTTAAAAACTTTTATTTATACTAATAACCACTATTAGTTACGGATGCTAAATGCTCTTTTAGTGAAAATGATCTTATCATCGAAAAATTTAACGCAGATAAGTTATTATAGCGCCATCTGTTTAATTTTACAGATACTATTTAAGCACTTAAATCTCGATTTTCGTATGTAATAAATGAATAGGTTTTACGGTTTTTTGGCAGGATCTTAGTCTGTCATGTAGTGGTTTTTATATTTTATTCATAATCTTGTGTTATTAGACTCTATATTTTGTAATATTGGTGGTGTTTTACGTAATATAGTTCGGTTATTATGCACAAGTGAAGTGGATGGGAAATAATACCACGGCGCATGCATTCTGAGATGCCACCAAAACTCCATGGAAAGTTCTAACAAGGAAACCACCATCTTGTTAGAACATTATAATTATCACAAGACACTTACTTGAAACAAAACATAGACACTGGCAAGTGCTTCTGCGGTGCCAAAACAAGAAGAAGAAGAATAGGTTTTATTCGTTACTGGTGTATTTATATGTAGTAGTATGTAAATAAATACAAAGCTAGTAATAATTAAATCCGAGTTCTATCAATCTGTATTCTTGTTTTCAGAGAGATAATACCTTGTTATTATTTCTATTATTAAACATGATTTATAGCATTGATATTGATGTGGTAGTCGTGCTGTTGAAACGATTTTGCAAATAACTCAAATAACATTACGATTCCAACAAATGTCTTAACAATTATCCTTGTCATTTGGAACATATCTACTATGATTATTCATTTGTGTAATCATGATAATTGGAAGTATCATTACTTGGCAGTCGTGTCTATAATATATAAGGTAAACATTATTTATTTGTAAGTTGTAAGGAACTACTGATCTGATATTGATAGAAAACTGCGCTCATTTATGTTATAAGTTTTTTTATTGTAATTAAAGCGAATAAAGTTATAGGTGGCCTTAAGTTATCAATAATTCAATTCCCCTCATTAATATTTATCTGTTTGTTAATGATATTTTAATTTTATTACAGTGGTATTGTTAAATATCGTATATGAAATGAGAAAGGTGAAAAATTACTACAATTGATTCCATTAACGTCGTCTGTATGTTGACATTGTGTTTTTTTTATTATTTACTATAGTTCAATGCGTTACGACAAAATGGTGCAAAGCAAATTCATTTTATCGTTCGGCATAATTTATGCTCTGAATAAACATTGTCTCTTTCTGACATTAATTCTGGAATACTTAATTACTGTGACAAGAGATTTTATTCATATATACTATCGGCTTTAACAAAACACCGATGATTTTAGATTCAGAAGTATGTAAAGCTTTAAAAATGGAACGTTTCGGTTACATACAGTAGGTACCTAATATTGTATGTCATGGCTTGTAACACTTTTGAAAACCACAAGGTGATGGAACCTGTATTAGGTTTGACCGCGAGTTATTTCTGACACAAAATAACAATGGTATGTTAACGCATTTTGATTTGAATAGTGTGGTTTTAACATAAATTTGCACATAAGAAGTTCTAACTTTATTTAGGATAATATACCAAATTTGTCTCGGATTAGTTGTATGTAGGAACGTGTTACTGTGATTAATCAACGCACAGACGACCCCTTGCGCATTTGTTAATACCGTTATGATTAATAAAATTGATTACACTTTAGTTTTTGTCTATTTATTGGAACGAAGTTCCGTAACGCGGCTTTTGATAGAAATGAACTGGTAGAAATCGTCACGTAAGATGAAAGTGTTTTGTACTTTCATGCGGCATCTCCCTTTTTGATTTGATCCTTTACTTTGTATTATTTCCATTTAAACAATAATACAACATATACAGTTTACATAGAGATAATCTAATGAAATATCCATAACGCTTTTTCATTACATGATGCATATATACTAAACAATCTATATTTTCATATCGAATTAAATTCCGAGTTGAGAAAAAAGCGTAAAGAACTTCGCTCCTGATATTCGTTCCCGTGAACGCATATTTGTATATTTATTTTTTATAGAAACTTTAATTCAGACGAATATATCAGTGCCATTGTACCTTATACTTCAAATGTCACATCACGAGATTTGCCGATAAGATAGGATAACCTAGTGACCAATCAATCAAATATGAATTAAGATGTTCTATCATCTGAACAGAGTTCTGGCAAAATGTTGTAGCAAATACTTATGTTGTATAAGCATAAATTCATACTATTCTTAAACGACTTTCTTTCCTTCCCGTTCTTAGAACACACCATCAATAAATGATGGACATGATTAAATTTTCCATTTTTGATTGCACTAAGAAGAATGCGTTTTTCTCGTATGACATATGTGTGAAACTTCTCGGTAGAGAATGTTTTGTAAGGATTATTAAAGTAAAATCCCATCTTGGGATACCTCTTTGCTACAAACAAGACATAATCGGAAAAAAATATACTTATAGTTTTTTCTTTATTTCATTTCAGGTTTATGTTATAGCTAATGGTCTTTGTATTTATCATGGGGAGACAAGAGCTATGATTCCTTATCTAACTAGCGTTGGTCTTCCATGCCCACGTCACCACAATCCAGCTGATTTTAGTGAGTGCATTCTCCTTTATCGATACTAATTTAAATGTATGTAATGTAATGAAAGAAATAAATAATATCGGTTGATTTAAAAAAATCTTACATGACGCTTAAACTGTTACCGATTAATTGTCTCGTGGATTGAAGTGATACGAGTTTGAAGGATAGGTATTGATAAAAGTAATGGGTTTATTTGCTTACTACTGTCTTATTAATAAAAAAATCAAATTCTCTTAAGTTAATCATCTATTAAGTACTTGTGAGCCATTTTACCGAGTGCAAGAAAAAATTAAAAAGATCAAAATAATTTAAGAATACTTTTATAAAGTCGTACGTAGGTTCTATAGTCTATTTGTTTTTTTACACAAGTGTTTTACACTTATTCTGTTAATCAAAAATACCTATTTGTTAAAATATATATCCTTATTGTTACTCGATATTATAATTCCATTCAGTGCTGAAAAGGAGGTCACGAGAGAAACCTTATAATATTGTATTCGTAATCGGATTTAGTTTTATTACTTATCCTATATTTGTATCTATAATTTACGTTTAAATACATATATCTATGTTTTATCATTGCAGTAATAGAGGTAACAGAAAACATAGAAAACACGAAGTTACTATCACAAGAAATACATAACGGTAAAATTTATAAATCTGCCAAGTTACATCAATCCACTGAGCCATTGAACAATATGCAACTCAAAATAAGTTATCAAGCACAAGAAGATAGCCAAGAGACTCAAATAATGCTCTTGAATGAGCATTGCACGTATGCTGTGCCAGGGTACGAACATTTAAGAGCGTCCACCAGTTCGCTCTCAAGTCAAGTTTCGCAAATAAACTCATCGTCTGCTTGGATGAAGGTACAAAAGTCTACAGATACTTTAGCATATGCCACTTCATACTGTGAACAATTCTTCGTTTTATTAAAAAGGATGCTACTCCAAATATCAAGAAATAGACAAGGTGAGATAGTACATATAGTGATCTATAATATGGTACCTTGTGTACCAATAAAGGTCAAGTTTCAGGAATATAATGGCACAGCTTTACCCTCTAAGTAAATTCTTAAAATGTATTATACGTTCACAAAAACTTAGATAAGCTAGGTTCAATAAACGACCAAGGTCACTTTAATAGCAGAAATAAGTACAAATTAATGATATTTTAGATTATTAAAACCAGAAATAACTTTTGCTTCTACTTAAGTCTGGGCATAAATTCTGACACATAAGTACCTATTTCATTTATATTTGAAACTAGCTGTTGTCCACAGCTCCACATGCGTTTATTATAATTGTAAATGACTTCTTATAAGATCAGCTGTCTGTTAGTGACAGTTCCGTGAAAAATGGTTCAAATGTTTTAGAGATAGTATTGCAAACGAAGCTATGGGTAAAAGCTAGTCCAAAATAAAAAAGCTTTAATTATTTTTTATAACGTTAGCTATCTGTCAGTGAAAGTCCCATGAAAATAGGTCCAATCATCTTGGAGATAGTACTACAGACGAAGCCACGGATGACAGCTAGTATAAAATAAAGTAGCCTATGTCACCCGCTGTAATTTTAACTACCCGTCAGTGAAATTTCTGTCAAACTCGGTACAGCCGTTTCGGAGATTACCCAGAACAAACAGACAGGCAGACTGAAAGGCAGACAAAAATTTTAAAAATTGTGTGTTTGATATCAGTATCGTGTATACGTTTGTAGGACGCGGGAGCGGTGTCGCGTCACCACTTTAGCGGAAGTGGTAGCGTGTTTACCACTACGCTAATGTCAGAAGGTTTTAATAAAATAACTGACTCCGTTTGTGCAGACTAGTAATCGCTTTGGCAGCTGGATTACGAATCTCTCTTATTGAGCTGAGCAGGTTATATTTAAAGGGAACAGAACACGTGTACAGGATTAAATGTCGGCAAAACACAAATATTATTCGAGTAATAGAAACTGGGAATAACATAATATCGGAGCAATAAAGCAATTGTAACAATACGCAGTGTACAATAAAAACCAGTAATAAAATAAAAGTAAAACTACAAATATAAATAAGTGCAAAATAAAACAAAACAATAATAATGCGCCGCGTCGTAAATGGGTTTTGTCGGCGAGATTATAATTACACCCAGGCATCATGTGGCCGACACCTGGGCTATAATCCGTCCTCTTAATCTATTTGTTATTGCTGTTTTAGAGAATCGCTGGTTTTTCGCTTAAGTTGTTGTAGTACACACATATCACGTTTGATGTAGGTATGTGTGTCGCTACACGTTCATATCGAATCTTAAAAAAGTTGTTATTTTGATATTACAAACAGACACTTCATTTTTATTATATGTATAGATAATGAGCAAATTTGTTTAAATTGATTTTGAATAAGGCACTTATAATAAAAAGAAATTGATTTTGTCTCATAAAAAAATAAAACGGATGCAAAAGGAAGGACCAAGTCGCGATTATTGTGTTGCACCACTGCATTTATGCACTAACCAAGATTTTTAAGCTTCTGCAAAATATTCAAACGACTATGAGGTTCATTTATCGTATTAAAAAGAGAACTAAAAGCATCTATCGACTTCGTATAGTTAGGGCACCTGCGTTCATCAAAGCGGTGAGGGCGCGAAACCAATGAAACCTCACCTGTAAGAAATAACGTTAGAGCTAGGAGTTGAGAAGAACTACGAGTAAAAACTGATAAATTGATACTTGGGAGTTTACTTCAGGACATCTGTTATTTATATGTACTTAAAGCATGTATAGTCTTTTATAATAATACTTCTGTTGAAAAATGCTAATATGCCTGTATCTATTCGGTTTTTAGGTCTATGGATCCAGTTAATTCATCACATAATGTGCGGACTATTAATAGGAATTTGTTTCTTTAATATGGCCAATGACGGAACGCAGATGTTTAACCATTTGAAATTGTGCGTCGGTCTAGTGATATTCTTTGCGTACACTCAAATAATGGTCCCAGTTTTAATTTGTAAGTGTATTTCTTTGGTTTGGATAACGAATGTACACAGTATAACATTGTAAATAAGAGAAAGTAGAACAATGGAACATTGACCAGGCTGTAACTAGTTTTGCCTGATATAAAATTGTATTAGACTCCGTTTTCTTTAACATTAAAATTATATTGTCGGAACATTGACCAGGTTGTAACTAGTTTTGCTTGATATAACATTGTATAAGACTCCGTTTTCTTTAACATTAAAATGATATTGTCGGAACATTGACTAGGTTGTAACTAGTTTTGCTTGATATAACATTGTATTAGACTCCGTTTTCTTTAACATTAAAATGATATTGTCGGAACATTGACCAGGTTGTATATAGTTTTGCTTGATATAACATTATATTAGACTCCGTTTTGTTTAACATTCAAATGATATTGTCGGAACATTGACCAGGTTGTATATAGTTTTGCTTGATATAACATTGTATTAGACTCCGTTTTCTTTAACATTAAAATGATATTGTCGAAATTATTAACTAAAAGTAATCAAAGTTTTTCAAAACCAAATAACGATGTATTATTTACTTTAATTCTAATGCATTTTTCAGATCCACAAGAAGTAAAACTGGTAAAAAAGGAACATTTTAACTGTTGGTACAGTTTAACCCCGTACTATGCGGCTTTGACGATATCAAAGCTGCCTATACAAGTTATTCTGAATATACTATTCTGCAGTATTGTCTATTTTATGGCTGGTATACCCTTCAGTATATTGAGGTTTGCAACATTCTGCTTTATTGGGAACATCGTATCGCTCGTCGCTGAAGGCATAGGATTGGCTATTGGGTCTATATGTAGTGTAACAGTAAGTATACTCTTTTATATTTTATACTTTAATTTGATACTGCATCATCACAATACTTATGATTGACTGTCTTTAAAACATTCATTGATACGTCAAGAAAACGTCTCAGTATTTTAAATTTTCTAAAAAAGTCTAAGGTTAAGTCTAAGGTTAAGGTTAAGTCTAAGTCTAAGGTTAATCTATTTTATAAAAATCGAGGTGGTCGAGTAGTTTGAATGTCAATTCGATATCCGCAGGCTCGAACCGCGGCATGCACCGACGAATTGTTCGGAATTCGTGTACATTTACTAATTTAAATTGGTAACACCCTGAACTTGAGAAATGTTCTTGTGGTATCACCGTATGTGAGATAATATAGAACTGTGGATTTCTCGGAGTTTAAAATCGCCGATACATCTTGGGCGCGTGGTGATTATGTCCATGCCTTTCTTCGGGTAGAGGTCTGTGGCTCTGCAGCGGGTCTCTTACAGGATGATGTGATGGTGTTATTGAGTCACTATTTAAAGAGGATTCATCTATGAATATCAAATTAGTATTTGTTCGGGAACTTTCGGTTCTTTGCATTTTCGTTAATTCCTATCGATATTTGTATTATGTAATCTTTAGAAGTAATTTTTTATTTATATTCTTACTTTACAGAACGGCTGTGCAATAGGTCCAGCATCGATTGCTCCGTTCCTTGGATTGGCTATCTACGGATTTGACTTCGCTCACGAAATTCCATTGATGATGAATATTTTAATGAAAACATCGTTCATAAGATGCGGTATAGTCGCTATGGTTCTGACTGTATTCGGTTTTGAACGGCAACCATTAGAATGCAACGAGATGTACTGCCATTTCGCAAAACCTGAAGTTTTATTAAAATATCTGGATATCGATAATAGTTCTGTTTGGGTGGAAATTTTAATAATGTTGAGCATTATGTTCGTATCGAGGTCAGTTTGTTACATTGGCTTGAGACGGCGGTTTGCGACGTGAACATTTATAAATAACACTATTATTGTAATCAAGTACCAAAAAGTTCTGATAAGAATCTCTATATTTTAACTCTTAATCAATGTTGTGTTAATATTCTTGAATACAGCTATAAAATCGTTCTGAATACAAAATTATTTGTGACAGATTATATCGTATTCAGAAAAGTGCCAGTTTGATAAAACAAAATGGCGGTCAGGCTGTGTTGTAAGAAACGTGATATAACACATTGATTGTGAGGTATATCTCCGTTATGTTAGTAAAATTATAAGAGAAATGGCATGTGATATGTACTTAGATTAAGTTTATTATACTAAAGAACATACTTAAGGTTATGTTTGAAAGGCTGATAAATTTTTACCTTTCTAAATATAGTATGATGTTTTATTTTCCATATCTTATGCAGTGAATTTAGGTAATATTAAGTATGGTAATTGAAAGCAATATTTTGGTCCATAAATTATTATATAAAATACTTCTATTTATTCCTATAATTAATATAATAAAGGACCCCTAAAATTATTATTTAATAAATTTTAAAACGAATTGTTAATAGCTTTTCATTCAAGGCAATGGGAATATAAATTATTTCGATCAAATATTTATAAAAAAAATATTCTAACAAGGAAATACTGCAGATAGAAATGTCGCTTATACATTATAATTAGCCAATCTGCTTACTATAATGTATGTAATCTGTTACTATATGTACGTTATTTTTTACTTCCTTTTAAAATCATTGTAAATCTATTATGTTCATGCAGGTACTATAAGTACCTACGTACGAACATAGGGTACTAAAAGGTAAAGGTATATTTATATATTTTTATACAAAATTGTTATCTTTAATAATGTAAAAAACTAATAGTTTACAGAATATGTATTTTTATTAAAAAAAGTTTTACGTTAAAACCTTGTTTATTTCCTACCACGCCGAATTTAGATTTAGATACCTTAGACATTTACGTAGATAAAGAATGAACGACGCTTCAAAGTATATTGACGCGCAAATATTAAATTTTTAATCGTTTGTAAGAATGAGCTGTTACTCCCTCAGGATGAAATGGATACACTCGGTCGGTAAATAGACAGATAACAATTTATAATATCATTGGATTTTAAATTATCCAAAAACGAATTCAATTCGATTCTATATTGGTGTCTTGGCTTTGAGCATGAAATGCATAAAATCAAAAATACTTTATTGAACTTAGATCCAACGAAGGTGCTTATATACGTCAAAAACTACCATCGGTTCTTAAAATAAACCAGACATCTAGAAGAACCGGCAAGAAATTTGATAGGGTTCATGTTTTTAACATACATATATTTAAAAAACTCATTAACGTTGCAATCGTTTTTAGTGAATGCACAGAGAGAGGTGTTAATTTCAGACATCAACTTTGTTCACATATTCATCCACCCTGTAAGTTACCATGAGACATTAAGCTATGGAAGTAACTAACCTAAACTAGTAGTGGCAATATCTGTTAGCTGGCGAATCCTACGTACTGCGAATGCAGCAGAACTTGAATCTTCTCGCCAATTTTTAATGTGAGAACCCCATTGTAATTTAGAATCCACTGTGATACCCAAGAATACAGTATTGTCAGCTAACCCTACTAAATTCCCATCGACCTTGATTCTACTATCAACTGATGGAAAATTAGGCAAGGTAAATCTCCTATATTATTTATATAACATATATAACAAAACAGGGTCATGTGTTTTATGTTATGAATTGGAAATCGCCGGGAATCTGGCGAGGCGACAAGATACACGATAGACCAAAGTGGTTTCAGAGTGACGGCTCAAAGAGGCAAACAACTACCGGGCAGACCACCAGTATGATAGGTAAACGACACAGAGAGTGGAGGGTAAATTCTTTATGAGAGCTACGCAAAGCCGTGATGGTTTAGTTGAGCGTGACGACTTTGCTCCATAGATTTAGTACCGTATAAACATGAGATATTATAGTACACGCGTAACCTCGACCTTGAACGAAATGACATTTTGGTATTTTGTAGACGTGATTCAATATAACTTAGTGTGTATAGCTAGGATAGTAACTCATATAAATAATAAATTCAACAAAATTATACTACGAGTATATACGATTGAATTTTATTATAAATACATAAGTGTAAACAAATATTGAATTTCATCATACTCATTCTATATATGTATTTCAATTCAAATAATAGTAAATACGTGAACTTCTACAATTTTAAACCTTATCTCTATAAAGATTCTCTTTTGAGTTTGTTTGGTAGGTGGTAGAGCTACGCTGAAGCTATTACTGGTTTCAGAATGAATGGGTCGGCTCGCCCGGGGTAGTACCACCCTCTCACAGAAAACCGACGTGAAGTAACAGTGCTTGCACTGTTGCGTTTCGTTCGGTCAGTGAGAGCGCCGGAGGCCCACATATTTAAAAGGCCGGCAACGCACTTGCAACTCCCCTGGTGTTGCTAGTGTCTATGGACGGCGGTGATCACTTACTATCAGGTGACCCACCTGTTCATTTGCCCCCTATAGCATGAAAAAAAAAAAAAAAGATTGATATATATTGAAAACATGTTACCGATATTTGGAATTGGTGCTATTATTCTAACAGAATTAATTTGTAATTTTTTAAATTACTTAAAACAAAACGTTACATTGTAAAACACTTCTATGCAAAGTTTGAGGTATTACTACAAATTTCTTCTGTTTAGACGACAATAAATTAGTAAAGACGTTTTATTGGAATCTCAGTTTTGGACTTACACTAACTGAATTTCAAATATTTTAATGGATAATTATTTACTTATCAGCTGATACCGTCTGTACTATTTATTGTAGCTGTGAATTTTTTTTCCCGCACACTTGCCGCGACCGCACTCGGCAGAGGCTCAAACCTAGATTTGATCGCTCGAGCATGCTGCTAGCGCTATACAGTGACACTGAAAATTTTCACTCACGGACTCAAACACAAAATACAGATTACCCCCAAATACGCGCACACGGACAGGTAAGTACAGATATGATGGAAGGGGGTTTTACTTTTTCCCTTATTTTTTCGAACTCGGTTTAGTCTAAATGAAAGATACAAAATACATGTTTGAATTCGTGAGGCACACATGTTGGTCTCACTAAGTCTTACAGGCTTTATTACTTTAGCTTAGCTTAGCGAGATTCAACAGTCCCGACGTTGCAACTGTTCGGCCACTTAAGTGCTTTTGAGTTTGTTGCCTCACGGTCGAGTGTTAATTTCAGCGCACGCCCAATAAGTTTGGCCATCACGCTAACAGTAGTTAGTTTGATAAAATATAAATCAGAAGTGGGTAAAAATTCCAGAAATTCTATATATAATGATTTGATATAGAAAAGCAACAACGTTTTGAAGTTGTCGAATGTATTGTTATGTTTAGGATGCAGGAAATAGACAAAATAAGTACAACAAACTGACGTCATTCATTCGATTATATTATCATCGAGTGCCAACCAAATACATGTAAGCAGAAAGATTAAATTTGAAAATCAGCTACATGTTGTGGTTTGAGAAATATAAATTTCTTGGTATATATACATACATATCCAGCCCCTCTTAATAAACATACTATCTTAATAGAGTTCATTTTCTTCCAAAACCTTTGTCACGTCGCTTTTTAACGTGTTTCTTCGTTTTATTTTTCCTTTTCTCTGCTTTGTCTTCTTTTACACTCTTCTTTCTTGCTTTCTTGCTATTTGGCGATTCGTCACGTGGACGTCCACAATTCTTGAATTTAGTCCCTAAAACATATATAATAAAATCAAAATCATCTCGATATTCCCAGTGAAGTTGGTATTTCGGTTTTCAATTTATACTGTGTCAGTAAAAAATAAATACTAAGTAACAACTGAAGACATGATGATGATGGTGATATGCAACGTTTTTATTTATTTTAATTATATGACCTAAATAAAAATGTTATGTTCGTATACGTATTCTGCTCTTACAAGGTTAGCGCAAATAGGATTAGAAATGAAAACAATCAATGTACCCAAAGCATACAGATAAAATAATCAAATATATAACTAAAGTATAGAGCGCATTTCTGTAAAGTTATATATTTGTAACATATTACCTTTATTTACTCAAGTCTTCAATTATTTAAGTACTAAAAGCTAGTACTTCGTACCGCCTAACAGTCGATTCTATAATAATTATTTTTTAATACTTATTCTGCTATTCGGGACGCTATATAATGTTAAATGTTACCATCGTATAAATATTGACATTAATATTTATACGATACTAACGTCACTCAATTCTTTTGCCTTCCCGGAACCTCTCCACTAACACTTAAACTTTATGCTATGGTATTAAAGTTCAAATTGACTTTTAAGAATGATTACGAATCGTTTGTATGGGAGTATAGAAAAGTGTTGTTTTTAGATTTTTTCAGGCAATTTTTAAATTTTTTCTCTCCATAAGAACCATCCTCGTACTTCACGGAATATTCTAAAACAAGAATTAGCGAAATCGGTTCAGCTGCTCTAGCGAGTTGCGCTTAGTAACACATTCAGTGATTCATGTTTATATTATAGATTTTCAATAGTAATAAGTAAAGAAAACTAGCGTAAAATTTTTCAGGTTATATCTCAAGATAGAGATTTGTTTTGTTTAATAATAATAATAAGAAACATATTTTTTTCCACAACTACAGACTGAGAAACGTTGTCTTTTTATAAATATCTAGCAAAAACTTTTCATAGGCTACGAAATAATTACATATACTACATTGTTGTATAATTAATAATTATGTTTGGTTTTTTATGGACATGTAACAACTTTTCATACTCTATATTATTTTAATGTTGCTAGAACTTAAATTCAACCACAATCCCACTCAATATTAAAAGATGATGTGCTCAAGGGGGTAATCATGGTAAACCTAGAGAAGAGGGTAGTATTCTCAAATAAATGGCCAAATGTATGCAAGCGTATTATTTCGGAATGGATGCTGTTGCGGACAGCAAGCAGCTATGTGTTAATCATTTAGTGTAATTTGATAACTGTAAGAATTGCCCGAAATTATAATGTATCGGGAATAAGTGTTTTATGATAGAATGTTGACGCCATCTTGAGAGGGCAAACAACGTATGTGTTAGGGTTACATTTTGTAAAAGAATGTTAGCGTCGCTAGGACGGGATGCTTAAAAAAATACAGGATCCACGCAACAGGAAGTACAAAAAACATAATACCACGGCGCCTATCCGAAGGAATGCGGAAACATGTGTGAACGTTTGGACCATTTGTTAGGAAAAACGTATCGTAACAAATGAATCTCAAGAGATGTCGGGCCGGTTGATAAGATAAATGTGGAACGTACAAACACACACGCAGAGCACACTCTTTTGTGGATAGTAGCGACGTGGTGCGTTGATAAGGAATGCGAACCGGACTTCTTCAACGGGACTTCTTGAAATAGTCAGACAATAGAGTCCGGCCAGGACAGTCACACAAGCGAGATCGACCGATAGTTTGAGAGGGCCGTTCGGGGTAGGAGATATGCAACGATTAACACACAACAAGCTACAAATAATCGAATCCACAAGCGACGAGTTACCGAGTCAGTGGTCATCGAGGCACAGACAATTGTACTGAAGTGTATTAACATATTGTGAATAGAGCTACTTTACAACCGCCTCTCATTTAATTGCATTATTTCGTGGTCATAATTGTCAAGCCGAAGTTTGTATGAAAGGTAAGGTTTTGAAAAATCGGACGGAAATGTGAAAAATGTACGTTACAAAACTTCTATGTAAAAATTAAGTGAAACAGACGACAATAAGGAGATTTATCAAATATACTGAAAGAATGAATAGATTGACGTTCAGTTCAAATTTACATGGTTGTACTGTATACGGAAGATTTGTTAATATACACCCGTGTGCTAAGCCAGACCGGGTAGTTAGTTTCGAATATTTATAAAATCGTTAATGGAAGTGTATGAACTAGTCTATAACTCATTTTTACCAGTATTTAATAGGACTGAAATTTGTTATTAAAAAGTATTATTATACACAATAGGGAAAGATTTAAATATCATTTACTTAGTAAAAATAATAAGTTAAGCACTATATAATACCTTCTTCTCCATTATCTATCTCATCATCCGAATCGTCTTCTGATCCACTTGACAGATCATCATCCTGCAGAATGTCAGGTTTGTGAACAGTCCCTGAGAGATCTTCTTTTAGCCCAGTTATCTTTTTGTATATCAAGTCATCAGTGTCACCGGTCTTTGCTT
This sequence comes from Antheraea assamensis, assembly GCA_035772565.1. Lineage (NCBI taxonomy): Eukaryota > Metazoa > Arthropoda > Insecta > Lepidoptera > Saturniidae > Antheraea > Antheraea assamensis. Next base: position 117,465 of record JAQQSE010000230.1, on the reverse strand, counting down.
TGTTAATGTCACGTTCATAGTTTATTACCTGGAAAAAAAAAGAAATGTTTGTGTGATTTTGAAACAATTTTACCAACTATTCTTTATAATTAAACTGTTGATTATTATGTTTCAATATATACGTATATATTAGATTATACCGAGAAAAAAAAAAGAATTGGAAAACTGAAACTTTGCAAGTTTGTAAATTTGTTGTTATTAATGTACGGAAAATTCTTTAAGGGCTTCTCTATGGAGCGTCACAAAAACGACATAACTGCGATTTAAGTTTTTATTATATCTTTTTGATAGTTTAGTCCCAAGAAATTATTAAAAAAAAAAAAAGATCCGTAGAAACTGAAATATTAACAATAGAAATTTGATTCATTGAAATTTTTAGTACATAAATTTAAAAGCTTATAAGACCTATCCATTCATTTTAACAAAATAAAATTTGGTTTACAGCTTGCAGGTGACAATGATGTTAAAAAAAAATTATATGTTATTTACATGGGGAAATTTAAAGTTCGATGGAGGATCTCTAAAAATTGAAATTAAGAGCGGTCTTATGAGCAGATTTTTTTTGTTTGATATTTCCAATGATATTTAGGGGTGTGAGCGAAACAAAAAATGTTATCTTTTTTCGGCACACTCCAATATATATATAGATGTGTCTTTTATTTATTTGGCATAACCTCTGAAATGGTTGAACCGTTTTTAATGAGAATTTTACTGATAAACAGAATAATTTTCATAATATCATCTACACTATTGGATCGCCCTTAAATAAATATAATGACTGCGCTCCAGATAATGAGATGTGTTTCTGGCCTGCATCTCATTGATCAAATACGGAGCATGCAGACGCTTTTGTAACGCTGTCATTTAGACGAAAAAAGGAGAAAATTTTGAATATGTCATTATTAGAACTACAAAATTTTTTGTCACCGCAACCACATAACCGCATTAATATTAAGAATTATAACAAATTTGACACCGCAGCTATATACCGTATATACATATATATCTCGCTTTGGGGCAACGCAAGATTCAACGGAGAAAAATATACTCCTAAGAACTGCAACATCAGTGTTTAATACGCAGTGGACGTCGAAACGCTTTCACAAGAAAATCCGCTATTATCATTACACCGCTTCTACAGATATCTTAAGAGTGAGATCCTGAGACGCCGCTGCTCCATACGAGGTGCTGAGTTTGCAGGTTAGTGCACGCTTTTTATTTGGGGTCTTGTTATTATATTTATTTATAGGCAAGACCACCTACCGCTCCACGCTCTCTCTCTTCATTTTCACGCATCTTTTTATACTTTATTTTCACCGCATCCTTCCTGGTGGGACCTATTTACACGGTCCCATCAGCCCCTTCAACTATATAATATTATGCTTTTTCATAGTGACTATAATAAAAGTTACAATTAAAAAACAAAAGATAGCTCACAATCAATCTAGATTAAACATTTCATTCATATGACATAACAAACCATTCTTTGAGAACAAAATTATAGAGGACAGTTAGCATTCACTGATAAAGCATAATTAATATATATGTTTATGACCCATTGCAGGGCCATAGGTCTACCCGAAAGAAGGTATGGGCATTACCACGCCAGTTCCTAATGTATTGGCGATTTCGAACTCCGAAAAATCTATCATTCTATATATTCTCACATATGGTGGTACTAAAAGAACATTTTACAGGTTGAGGTTTCCTTACGATGTTTTCCTTCATAGTCAACCTATAGTGTTATAAACTTAAATTATTAAATGTACGCGAATTCCGAAGAATTCGTTGGTACATGCAGGGGTTTTAACCTGCGAACATCAAATTAATATTGTACCTGTCAAAGTACTCAAGTACCAGGACTAGTTTTATCTATATATATATAATAAAAATGAAGTGTCTGTATGTAATATCAAAATAACGACTTTTTACTGATTGTTTATGAACGTATACACGATACTGATAACAAAAATACAACTTTTAAATTCTTTGTCTGTCTGTCTGTCTGTTTGTTCCAGGTAATCTCCGAAACGGCAGGACCGATTTTGACAGAAATTTCACTGACGGATAGTTAAAATTACAGTAGGTGACATAGGCTACTTTATTTTAAACTAGCTATCATCCGTGGCTTCGACTGTAGTACTATCTCCAAAACGATTGGACCTATTTTCATAGGATTTTCACTGACAGATAGCTAACGTTATAAGAAGTAATTAAAGTTTTTTTTTAATTTTGGACTACCTTTTATCCGTGGCTTCGTTTGCAGTAATATCTCCAAAACGTTTGAATCATTTATCACGGAACTTTCACTAACAGATAGCTGATCTTATAAGAAGTAATTTACAATTATACAAAAAACGCATGCGGAGCTGCGGGCAACAGCTAGTCAAATATATATTCACTAATTTAATAAAGAGGAGTCAGTATAATGTTGATAATATATATAGAATAATCTATATCATGAGATTGGTATTGACAGTTTGGTAGTAAAATATCAAACATTCCGTTTGTTTGTAGTTTCGAATTCTACAATTATTCAAATTTTTCTTGAAGGAAAAGTCTTGTATTTTCTAATGCAACTAGTGAGATGTTACCCAGAATAAAATTTAAGATCATATAATACTGCTAGTAATAGGAAAAGATTAACACATTGCATGCCACATGTTGGCCTGTGGTCTGAAGATCAAGTTTAACATGTACATACCGATACACATGGCATGGGATGTGGGAACTTATATTGAGGTCTGTAAAATAGTAACTACTACAGTAATGTTTTACTAAATCAAACTATTTTACTCAAATTCTATGATTCTTTTGATATTGTTAAAACACTGTGTCAACAAAAATAAGAATTATCTTATAGAAACTATATATGAAGACCTCAAAGTTGCTCTAACTTGTTTTTCTAGTCAGAATCATTCTTTATGTATATGTTTATATTTCTTAAGAGTAAGTACTAACCTCAGTAAGTCTTTTAGGAATATAAACATTCTTAAAAGCTTCCTCTTCAATTTGTTCCTGAGCTGTCATTTCATCAAAATTTCTCGAGGATGCCTTCTCTGATAACTTTTCAAGGCATTCTTCAAGATTGTTCTCGTTTATTGTTGCATCCGTAATAAAATCGAATAACTCTTTTACTGTTAATGTAGCCACACCTCGTTTTCTAAAGAAATCTGATATGTTTGTGCAATCTTTCCTTAAAAATTCGAATGCATGAGGATGATCATGTTCCACGGACTGTGATACATCTATAACAACAACATTACCTTTATGATAAAGTAAGTTGTATTCCGACAAATCTGCATGAACTAATTTGCAAATATTGTACATTTTCCACATCATCTCAATACAGTCCCTATATAAAGTTCGGGATGTTGATTGTGAGATTTCAACGTCTTTTAATTTTGGCGAGGGCCAACCATCTTCTCCCATAAAAGACATAACCAAAACATGACTACGTAAAATTACTGGCTCAGGCACATTCAACTTCGCATTGTACATTCGTACTAAATTCCTCATCTCTTTTTCGGCCCAAGTTCGTACCATTTTTCGCGGATTCGATCTGCAATAACCATTTCGGAATCTATACTCTCCTGAAACATATTTATCTCTGTCCTTAAAGACTAAAATAGATGTCTTAAAAATTTTTACTGCATAGTCTCGTCCATCTTTAGTTGTTGCATGGTAAACATTCGCTTCCTTTCCTGTTGATATGCATCCATTGATTTCATTAATGATCCCTCTATTTAACAATTTAAAAAGAATCATCTTGGTTCGAGGGTCCATAACTTGTTCAGCTGTTGCTCGGTCATGTTTATCCTTAATCCTTATACGGTCATTGTCCACCTTTCTATCATTCTGATCAATAAATTTCTCAGTTTTGTTTGACAATGGCTGATATTTGTCTACGTTTATTTTGTTCACATATTTTTTGAATAACTTTTCTGTTGGTTGATATGTATTAAGTTTATTAGATGGATTTTGGGTGTTCACATTGTCTTTCCTTTTTGTACACTGAGACGGATCATCAGAATCATGGTAATATTCATCAGAAATGAAATCATCCTCCTCTTCATCACTGGTGAGTTTTTTTATATCAAGTACATCTGAAAACTAAGATGACAAAAATTAATGAATATTTAAATAAATATAATACCTGACATAGGTATATATCCTAAACCACTTCAAATATTTGATTTTAAACTGCTTCAAACATTCTATACAATAGAGGTTATTAAGATGTTCCCTCCAAATTATTTCCCCAATTTTCCAAGCAAAGGAGTACTAGTATATGATTATTTAAAAGTATATTTTAGTTTGATGAACTATTTCTTTAGACTGGCATTTTGACTGTAACTATTGCTGTAAAATATATATAATGTATTGACAATGATAAACATCTCTTATAATACTTATCCTAAATGGTTAAAATGATTTCATAGCACCTAAGAGAAATTATGATTTTTGAAACAATAGGAAAAAGATTTTGCTGATGTCTATATAGCCCTATCTTTACTTGAAATCATAATATAACATTTTAATACTTATATCCATATAGGAATGGAGGTGTTACCAACCTTGCTATTATCTCTAATAAGCGAGGAACAAAACTAGCAATAATATTAATGTATTATTTTTATTTCCCAAAATCAAAAATACTTTATTCAGTTTAGGCCCTGAGGTGCTTATGAACGTCAAAGTTACCACCAGGTAGGAAAACAATCAAACAATCCAGAAGAACTGGCACAAAACTCGATCTGGTTTACCTTTTCATCGAACATAATTTTAAGATCATTACGAACATATTTTTAAGAATGTTTTTATAGTTATATACCTAGATAATTACATTTGTTTTTGCCAGATGCACAGAGAGGGGCATCATTTCCAGACATCACCGTCGTTTACAGATTGATCCACCCTATAATAGTCTTTAGAGATTAAAACATGCTAGACATGGTGATTGAACGTAGTATCCGGCAAATTTTTCAAATTCTCATTTAGATCTTTGAGTATTTTAATATAACATTATCACAATACCTTCATTTGAATTGTATTTACTTTTACAAGTAAAAAAGGTTATTTAAATTAATATTTATATTGATTTCATAAAATGTATTATTACATAAGTTAATGTATAAAAAAAATACTCATATAATACATATAATAATTCGCGATTTATACATATATACACACATTCAGTAAAAGATGTATGAATATGTTATGTGGAGAGGCAATGTCACAAATCCACTTTTTGTTAACATTTTATTTTACTCCCCACTTTAATTTGTGTACAGAGGACTACATATAGAAACCAATTGTTAAGGGATTGTAACAATATGTACGTATACATATAAGAGTAAATAAAAATATCAGCAATAGGGATTTCTTGAGGTATCCATTCATATCATACATAGCCACAAAAAGTATTTGCATAAAACATATGTTTTATGTGATAAATTGTATATAACTTTTTTGAGACTCAGGGATTTATATAGGTAGGTACCTAATAACATAATAAAGATATTAATTTATGATTTTTTTTTTTATAAAAGAAGTTGCTTGTTTGTCATATTGGTGGTATTTCTAAAATGACCTAGTTAGAGTTAACAAATGAACCTGTACAACAAATAAAATAAATAAATATAACTTTGAAGGTAACCACATATGAATATGCAACAAAAAAAAGGATTATTTGATCATTTACAAGGTAAACATGACTAAATATGATACAAAATACTCACTCTTACAGACTTAACCTTCGTAGAAATATCTTCTTCATAATCACTAAATTGGCCGTCAGAACTATAGGACATTTTGTTATTTTATAAAACGATTCTGGAATAAACTAAATAGAAATACAGATCACAATTTGTAAAAACATGTGGAACTCACGGAAATATATGACATGTCAATAATTGTTCAAATACCCCAATAATATAAGTTATATTCCCCAAATTTGGTTCAAATAAATTCTTGTTTTCCACTAAGTTATCAACTTAATTATTTAAAGGAAAAAAGAAACGAATTTCAATAAATTATTAATATAACGTAAATTATCTTTACACTTGACTAACAGATATCTGAAAGCACAGATTAACCTTAGAATCACAGAAGCACAAGATTTACACGGTTAGGAACTATCAAACTATCAATGGAATAAATAAAAGAAAATTAGCAAAACGTTAGAATTCTCACACTTCAGTTACATACTGCTAATCTTTAAATAATCGCCAATAAATTTAAGATTTTCCGTAGTCTGAGGAATTCTTTATAAACTGTCAACACTATGTATGACATTTCTGTTTTTAATTTATTACGACTACTAGATATAAGTTATTTAAGCTGTTTATCGTATACGTTTATTGGGTATCTAACCATTCCAATGATACAAAATTCCTATGAAATTAACTATATTACCATTTTATACTACGATATTATAAGCCCTTACCATTTGCAAATGTTAGAAAAAATATATGTAATATTTTACTTTAGCTATTGTAGATTAATATAGTATTCATCTTTCATTTCATTTGTGTAATTAACTACATATATTAAAAGCTAATTTTATTATTTCAATGGTAATGGAGAATAAATTTTTACAATAAAAATATTATAAGTTATCACTGAATAGAGTTGTATATATTGTTTTATCTAAATAAAACGTACATGATCATTTTTTTTTTGTATGCGTCACTGTCTTCACACATTGTTTTCCTTTTCCTTTAGGTAATACCCATTAAAATACAATTAGTAAATAGCTATCGATCTTTTAATTAACATTTTTCGATTGATTAATTTATAGCTGGAGTTGATTCCATAATTTTTTTACTCTTGTATGCTGAATGGTACTTGAATTCTATGACAATCATCAGTATTAGGGATAAAGTATAACATAGTAACGGTATTGGCTCTAACAAGTCGAGTAGATCTAATTTCTAGTGTCTAGAGTAACGCCTTGATAAATATATATTTTTTGCAAGCGACTAACCCTGCTATTATCGCTTTCTAAAATATTCCTTTTTTTCTGTACGCTTGCGTGTCAAAAACAACTCGTCTTTTACAAGGCAAGTTAATAAATAATATTCCGCGTCTTCAGTAAGCACTTTTGGCACAGTGACGGATAGAAAGAGCCGTATGCGGCTCGCGAGCCGCAGTTTGCCGAACACTGTCCTAGTGCAATATACTAATGTCAGGTGTCAAAAGTATCTAATCAAAAACAGAAGCTACGTAAGAATCTTCACAGAAACGATTTTTCTTTGTTGCGCGTTATTTTAATTCTGTGAAATATCCCATGATATTCATTGAACTAATATGTTGTGAAAGGTCATTTTAACTAGCATTAAATGCTCTATGTAACTATTTTAATAAAGTGTATTTCACTAAGGATTTATATTATATTCATCAAAATAGCATGTTAAACATACATTTATTTTTTTAATAAATATAGAGATAAAAATGCAAAATGAGTACCTACTATGAGTTTACCCTTATAAGATAAAAATATAGTATACAGTTGTGGCCTTTTTTGTAGGCATTTTACATACCTACAATTCTGTAGTACTCATGCATTTCATAAGGGTTAACCAGCGTTTTCCGTGTAAGCGTTTGAAAACTTCTTCTTAAAACTTCGTTAGATTACAGTGACTTTTCTCTGTTTTTGTAAATATAATATACATGGGCTATATACATCAATATTTCGGAAGAAATTCTGTAAAGAATAGTATAAGCCGCGTCTATGTGTACCGCCCACTGCTGGGCAACACTTTCTGCCTGGAGTAATCAATTAACATAATCATTTCTTCAGCCCACATCTTTGTAGTAAATGAAGAGCAATTGACATATTATTTCTCCACATATAGTGGTACTACAAAATAATCCCAAGCACAATCACATACACAAACACGCTCAATGACAATCATGTTGTGCCAACCCTACGTAGGTGGGACAAGGGTAAGCAGATGATAACATAAATAGTATCAAAATCCATTTCGTACTTTAGAAGAACTAAAAGCACACACAGATAGACGCGAACAGCGACTGTTTCATAATTTGTAGTTCTGTTTGTACATTTCATTTTTTTCTCGAAATTTAGTATAGATATATACTATACGAATATGTATCACACGAATATGACATTCAATTTTTTTGTGTCTGTCTATTAGTTTGTATGTCCTTGCTTAACTCAAAAACGAGCATTGAGCGATCTTCATGAAATTTGGTTCATAGGAAGCTTATATCATATTTTAATGAACAGAGTACTGGATTTTGGTTAAAAATTTAATTTATAGAATGTGCTAAGGATTATAGATTTTGCTAGTTTATAGATACTGCTAGGAAAATCGGATAAAACATTGTTTCTAGGTGTCCGTAAAGTCAAATTTTTTATAGTTGTTATAAGTAATATCTACTTCGAAAATTATAGAGCATGCAAGGTTAGTTACTAACTAACTAAGGAACCGTTCTCAAAAAAGGTCCTTCTTTTTAAAATTAAAAATATTTGCGGTGAATTTCCATAGATGAATTTTAGCATGTTTTTGTTTTTGCTTTGTTGCAAAAATTGTGTTTTTCGAACTGACACTCTTGGCTTAAAATTCTTTTACAGTTTCACTAGGCTAGGTTCCGAGCGAGGAAGGCACTTAGCTTAAATGTCAACTAGCGCAAGGGTGTCAAAGCTGTCGAATCTCCTGTTGGGTATCGTTTTGCATGCAAATTTCGCGAGTTCGAATCTAATTACACATCCAAGCGAGCTATCTAGATACATATGTATACATTTGTGCATCATATATTCATATATAAGTACATGTAAATAAATTATAGTTAAAAAAACTAAAAAATACGCTTTTAGCGATAATCAAACCATAAAGTAAAAAAATAATTCTTAGCATAAGAATAAAATCACTCATAAGAAAATTATTGTCACTATTTTAAAAGCGTGGGGTACTTTGTATGATATTTTTAAACTAAGTACCAGATCTATACGAAACGCAGAGTTTGAGAGAGAGAGAGAGTACGAGAGCAGAGACAGAGCACGTAGCACACTCAGAGAGAGTGTGTGAGTGTGTAACTTTCACAACTGAACCCATAAAAAATTCTAATTTACATATCTTTAGGCTCTTTTGTGCGGATGCAACGATAATAAAAAAAAAATTGAAAACGACACAAAATGAACACTGTTACAGTAATTCACATGGAATATCGAAACATTTTAACGTGACCAAAGTCGTGAACATCGGCTAGTGGTTTACAACTATTCCATTACAGACAAGTAACTTGATTAAATAACGCATGTAGACAGTAATGAAATAAACATTGCAAATTGCAGTGGGGCGATTTTATTGAGCAATCACGCAATTCAATGTCAATTGGAAAAGTAGCGACCATATATATATTTTGTAGGTTTCAATTGATTAACTTTTTTGCAACGTAGATGACTAGGTATTAATATATAACGCCGTATAGCCTTCGAAACGAAGTACTTTTACTATGAACGTAATCGTGATTGCTAAAACTGCAGTGAAGTGAACCTTTTAATTCATTTATTTATAACTGATACTTGTATAGAGGAAAAAACATTGCTTACAAAATTTCTTTATAGACAATATTTTGCGTTTACTTTCCCTCCCCTGCGTATATGCACCACACCGCTTGCCCAACTTCTTTATAGCAATAAAACATATTGGCAACAAATTACTCTTTCTTATAACTTTATAGTAAATTAAAATATTGTGATATTTTTTACATAAAGACTAAGTGTCTAATAAAAAAATAACAAAGAAAAAATTGGCGAAACATATTCTGTAGTTTTAGTGTGAATAGCGTACAATAACTGACATCTATCATTTTATTTATATATTTACATTGCAGTGTATCATTACCAGCCGGCTTCAATTTCCGGTGTCGCGGTTCGTTGTTCCAAAACGACAACGGCATAGACAAGGAGGACGTGAGGAATAGGATAAATGCAGGGTGGAAGAAATGGCGAAAAGTCTCTGTGGTAGCTTGTGACCAACAAATGCCCTTGAAAATCAAGGGGAACTGTATAAAACTATTATTAAAACAGTAATCCTGTATGCATCCGAGTGCTGGGCTACAAAAGAAACGGATGAAAGAAAACTACACGTAGCAGAGATGCGAATGTTAAGATGGATGTGTAGTATAACTAGAATCGACAAGATAAATAAGAGAAAGTTTGAAAATATCACTCAGTGACAGAGAAGTTGAGGAGTACTAGGTTTTCATAGCATGTCATGAAGAGTGATGAAAGCCATGTAACTAGAAAAGTTTTAAGTATGAAGGCGGACGGATATAGGACCAGAGGATGACCGAAGAAGATATTGATAGATTGTGTGAAAAATCATATGTGTATAAAAGGTGAAAATACGGAGATGACATCTGACAGGGCAGAGTAGAAAAGGAAAACATATTATGCCGACTCTACTTAGGTGGAATAAGAGTAAGGAGATAATGATTTACATTGGAGTTAAAATCATATTTTACTATACAATTGATTTAGAAAACGCTAGGATAAATGTTTCCATAAGTAAATAAAAAACCAATAATTTCTAATTAACATAATCTTACGTCATTAGAAGGTAGACAGAAACATTCACTCAGTTTACGCATTTCCTGTATTTTCATCTAATTGTTTACGATAACGTTTTAGGTATAGATACTACATATAAATATAAATCAACATGATTAATTCTACAATATTTATATTCAAGATTTCATTAGATTTAATCTGTTATACGTGATTACAAAGGAAATGTAATGATGTATAATTAATCACAAAATTAGGAACACACAAGTATGCTTTACAAATAAATTTTAGAGTGGAACAACTTGTGCAAGGTTAGACCGCGAGATCACCATCGCTTACTGCCGTAAAACTGTAGTCTCTACGCTGCTGTGTTTCGATTTAAAGGACTTGGTAGGAATATATTAGCATGTGAACCGTTCCAACTCTGTCTCTAGGATTTCGGTCCTATTTAAGATGTTTATACATAGCTATAAGCCGCAGAGATATCAGAAATGGAGTAACTATACCATCTGAGCCTAGTGGCAAATTCATCGGATTAGTTTTAATAACTCTAAGTTGCATAGTCTGTCTTGTCTCATAGTTCCTTATATCGAAAGTTCTGGAAACTCCGGGAGTTCCGTCTAGCCTGTCCTGTCAGCTTATAGTTACGATATAAGGTAAACTGAATACCTGTTTACTACTTCATAGTACGAATCACACCTTTTCAACTGATTTCAACTTCATAAAGTTGTTATAATTAAGTTAATTTAATAGGTATGTAAGGATTTATTTTTGTCGACAAAGTCCTTTTGCTGTAACAGAATACATTGATTTGTGATCACTACGCTTGATTTTTGCAGTAAGAACAACTCGCTGCTCTTAAGGTTACCCTAATTGATTATACATGCGGTCGCTTAGTAAAATGTACAGTTACGTGTATAATATTTTATTTGGTAGGTTTCCTGATAAAATTCAACATTGAAAAAACTACTGTACTGTAAATATATTGCATTATTTCTTTTTATGTTTTAGGCACTTGGTCTTTATCTAAAAACGATTATTACGTTAGCTTAATTTAATGTGAATTTATTATAAATTTCAAATATTGAAATTAGGAAAATACAAATATTATAAGCATTACGCGTTCTTTTATATTTGTTTTCACGCCGTAAGGAAGTGGTGATACTTGTCGCAATTAATGTAGGTCTGAACATATACGTTAATTATGGACGTCGATAAAAAAACAAAAGATTTATCTTCATTTTTTGTACCGCCAAAACTTGGGACTTATCACTTGGAATAGACGGCCCATTCGCTCGTACCATCCCGTAGGCCCTGAATAGAATGTATATTGGTAACAACAGTACACACAATAAATAATAAGAAGTTCTACCTGTTTAATTATTGGCTATCAAATTATTGTTTGTAGACTTGGAGACTTGTCAAAGAAAAAAAAGTACACTAAGGTACTCAAGATTGATGTGGGGCGTTCCCATCGCATCGGACGACACTAATTTAGTTTTCACCTAAAAGTTATAACATAATCTGTGAAAATGTATGATCCAACTATTAAATTTCATTGAAAATGTACAAAAATAAGTCTGAAAGAATCTAAGCAAATATTGTTGAAATAAAGAAAAGAGAAAATGGCGTTGTTTGAAGATATTGAAGAAGCATTAGAAGTCTTCAACAATATAATGATTACACTTTTTATTAATTATTCAATACTTTATTCAATGGATACCCCACGACACACTAGAATGCGTAGTGTTGCCACAAACAAAATCAAAAACACTTTATTCAATTTAGGCCCTAAGAAGACGCTTATGAACATCAAAACTGCCACCGGTTCAGAAAATAACCCAGTCATCGAGAAGAACCGGTAAAAAACTCGATCGGGTTTATCTTTCTAACATATATATACATGTATATATATTTAAAATACCTTACACGTTTCAATCGTTTTTAGTGTATGCACAGAGAGGAGTTCATTCCAGAAATCACCATCGTTCACACATTTATCCATACTATAATAGCCTTTTGACACCAAGACGGGCTTGACATGGCCCTTAATCTTACAGTCCGGCAAATCGGTAATATGCTTTGGGACTTTGTTATAAGACCTAATACTAAATTATTAAACATCAAGACATGTACTGTAGTCCTTTAAGTGGGAATCACCTAAGCTTACTTTTCTGCTGTCGACGCTATTTAGAGTAGAACCAAAAAAAAACTATCCGCTTCAGTTATGAATAAACAATAAAATTACACATTTAGAGCGCAACAATGAGATCTTGCAACACCAAAAAAAAACTTAATACGACCATTACGACAATTACATGCTTACAATTAAATAAGATTCTTTATATATCAACTTTCATTAATTTTTCTTTGTCTACATCAGTTATTTCAACTCGTTAGTTACTGCGTATGAGAGTTAGTGATATATTATATCCTGATTTATGCTTCAACGCCTTTTCCTTAATAAACGAGGAAATAGTGTATATTGAATTACTAAGAAAAGATTATATAAAACGTTCGAAACTTTTTTGTTTACTTGTAAGGTCTAGATTATAAGCCGTTTCCTTTGTTAGTGTCTATACATAGAATCAATACCTATTCAAACTGATATTTTTCAATTGTTTCCGTAGATAATTATGGTCAATATTTTATTATCACTCTTTTAATTATTTTTTTTATAGTTTATTGGTAGGTAGGCATTTGACGACAGTTTTACATGATGTTAAATTACAAAATGGTTTAAAATAGTAAACAGCTGAAGGACGAGTTGCTCTTACGTGCAGCTGCCAGAATATATCTATACGCGCATGGTAAGAGGTTGGAAGCAGACGTAGAAAAAGCTTACATGCAATACGGGGTCCGAAGATGCTAACCAGTGAACTATTATTACTTCAATCAAAAAAGTAACAAGAAAATATATGTACATATTTACCTCATTTATACTACCTCTCAATTCTGCATATTTGTATATCTGAGACCGATCAAATTTTAGACTGCTTGACCGATCATTATAAAGGTTGACTTACATTTTCATTTTGTAGGTGGTAGAGATACGCTGAAGCTATTACTGGTTTCCGCATGAATGGGTCGGCTCGCCCGAGGTAGTACCACCCTCTCACAGATAGCCGACGTGAAGTAACAGTTCTTGCACTGTTGCGTTTCGTTCGGTCAGTGAGAGCGCCGGAGGCCCACATATATTAAAAGGCCGGCAACGCACTTGCGACACTCCCCTGGTGTTGCTAGTGTCTATGGATGGCGGTGATCACTTACCATCAGGTGACCCACCTGTTCGTTTACCCCCTATAAAAAAAAAAAACATAAGTATCTTTTCATTAAGAAAGTTTTATGCTATCCTTTTTACTATAAAGTGGACGTAGCCGCGAGCGGTTAACTACTCTGTACATATGAACGTATAAATGTATTTGGGTGCGTCTCTAAGATTGAATAACCTCCAACACCATTTGAGCGACTTACAATAAATAATAACAAACGGGTGCCCAGCTGCGGTTGCTATAACCGGTTGAATATGATATACATAATTATTGTATAACGTTGATAGACAGTTTCGATGGTATTGTTGGTGGGGTATCGATTAATGACTGCTAATAAACGGTAATTTGTAAAGGGTAAATTAAATCTAAAGCAATATAAATGAAGAAAGTGCTTCTTCTAATTAGGTCTAATAAAAACATTCCAGTCGAATCGAAAGAATCGTGAGAAAAATCGAGCCAGCAAGAAAAGCCTTTTTCTTTTTTTTTCACAGTACATGTTGTGTTTGCATTCACTTATTATTATTTTTAGCGGATGCATAGGGATGGGATAATTTTAGGCATCGTTATCATTCACATTATGATGATTCGCTGTACAATTAACTTATGACAGTAAAATCTGCCTGGTCCCGCTGGTACCCACCCGACATGTAAACTTTCTGTCGCATTAATAAGTTATGAATATTAAAACTAAAAATGTTTTTTTTTCCATGTGAAAAATGTAAAAAAAAATTAGATCGGACAACTTAAAAAGAAAAATTAGGTTTTGACAAGTAAAAGTAAAAAAAAAAGTCATAAATTATCAAGCCGTTTAGGAAAAGAGTATAATGGTAATATAAATTATTAATTACTAGCAGGCCCAGCGCACGTTGTCCTGGAATGATAATAAAAAATATACACTTATGTACATGAAATGCTTAAGGTAACTAATGCATTCAAATTGATGAGGATTAATACTGTATCTGTCTAATTAGCCTACCAATTACGTCATTATATGTGATCATGTTTTACAAGATAGATGGGTATAGTAAGCTATCCTTAAAAGATAGGTATGTGCCATCAAAGACTTTTTTGTAGAACTTTAAAAAAGGAATATCTCACTATGCATTGTTTTGTTATATCTCAAAAGAGTTAGGCAGCATTTTCGATGAAAGCTCCTAAGCGGCTTGACTTTTTCCAACACTTCCAACAATTATCGTTATATTTCAACCGATTTACACAAAACCTTCACAAATTATATACCTAAACCTTCCTCATGTATTACTCTATCTATTGATGAAGACGGCATTACAATCCATTCAGTAGTTTATCGTAAACATACAGACAGACAGACGCGGCGGACGACTTTGTTTTATAATATACTAGCGGCCCGCTCAAGCTTCGCACGGGTATAAAATATATAGCCTATGTCATTCACTGAAAAAATGATTAAAATCGATCCAGTAGTTTTGATTTATTCATTACTGCCCGTGGCCCGCACGCGTTAAATTTGGAGTAACCTCAAAAATAACGCTATTTATCCACTATTTAATTTATGTTATTATACATATAAATCTTCCTCTTCAATCACTCTATCTATAAAAAAAACCGCATCAAAATCCGTTGCGTAGTTTTAAAGATTTAAGCATACATAGGGATATAGGCATATAGGGACAGAGAAAGCGACTTTGTTTTATACTATGTAGTGCTAGTGATATAAGTTTCTTTTATAAGTGGTTGAATAGAAATATGAAGAAAAAATCAGCAAAGTATTTATATGTAAATGTTTTTTCAGTTCCGTGTTATTTAGTTTATATAGACATTATAAAATTTAAAGTATGGTGATGATATTGTATGTACGTTATTTACATATGGTGTATTTCTGCGGTTCGCTTATAAGCTCGTTCAAACCCTTAATAACCTAGTTTCAATTTTGATACCAATCTTTTAAACCGAATGTTCACATTACTATTAGTTTTTTTTATAGGTTGGCTGTACGTATTTTACTGTTGTATAATATTCTTTCCAACGAAATTAATTTTTTTTTCTAATAATATTAAATAATATTGTGATTTTTTTTAGCTATTTTTCCCTTCATCTAGACCCTCAAGCAAACACAGTAATATTAAAAATAAATCACTTTCGTAAATCAGGCTACTAAGGATTAAAGGCTAGAAAGTACTAGAATAGTTTTCTGTTTTTTCGAGCGTTCTGTTTATTGAGTAGTACACTGTCACGGATTTTAAATCAATTTTGACTGATAAAAACCAAATAATAAACACACTCTTTTTTGTTTCGCCATGTTACTTAAGGTTACAATGCGTTCCCGAACTTGCTTCGCATATATAAACAACCAGTCTTCGTATATATGGTAACAATTTGTTAGTACAATTATAATATAACGTCGCATATTTAATGTAATACACATAACACCTGAGCGATCAATTTTGTATTTCACTCGATTGGTTAGCACAATAATTGCATTCTTGTTGTGGTTTGTAAGTCGAACGTATTCCTATTCAGACATTGTCATATAGAGCCATCTCACAAAATTTTGAGGTACCAATATCATCCATTAACAACAATGCAAGTACTACTAAAATTTACGAGATGGCGCTATATGATGTGGGTTCTAATTCATAGTTTTTTATTTTTGTGCATAATTGCGTTTTTTCATGGACACGTATATAACTAAGCTTAAAAAGCAAAAACTTATCTAAATAGTTAATCTAAAACGCTTATTTAAATACTACAATTAAAACTGGAAGAATAATAGGTACGTAAAATAAAATGTAATTTGAATTAATTCTCAACAAAATAGAAGGTTGTATTAAACGAAAATGTTTGTAGTATCCTTTTCTACTTAACTTTTTGTCTATATTAAATTAAAAAGTAGTCTAAATTATACCAAATAGTTAACAAATGGATGACGAATATGAAAACAGCACATATTATAGTTTCTTTACTGTAGAAACTTAAATCAAAATTAGGCTAACTCATTGTAAAAGTTGAACTGTGTCTCTGTAACAATGACTGAATATATACTATAATAAAACTGGAGAACCATCGTGTATGTACATCGATGATTTAGGAATTGTAACAGATTGCAGCAACACATTAAAAAATCTGTCTGTTTCTCTGCTTGTTTGTTTGTAAACGCTAATTTCTAAACCTACTAGATGAATTTCCATGGAGATTTTACATGTGACTTAAGGCTAACTTGGGACAATACAACTGCTTTATTTCATCAAAATCAATTACCGAAAAAATATTAATTTAAAGGTTGTCTGCTCAGCTTAGGTGGTTTCGTAAAAAAGTCAAAGAAGGCGCGTCTCTTTTTTCATTTTTAAAAGACTTACAGAGAAGTTTAATTTATCTTAGTTAGTTGATGATCACGGCGTAGTACATTTTCGAACAACAGATGGCGCTGTTGTTTGTTTTCTTTGAGAAAAATATTTTCTGAAGTTTATGTTAACGATAGATTGTTGCACTTTTATATTTACGAATACAAGCTTATGTTTAATTTACTCGGCTTGGGCAGTTTGTCATAGATATATAATATACAAGCCACTGATTACGCATATGGCGTTAAATTTTCAATACTCTGACGGATTTTGCCCGCGCCTTCGCTCGCGTTAATGTAGATGTGACCAGTTCCTCGAGAACAGTTGTTTTTTTTCTGATTGAAAGGTACTCTATATCCTTTTTTGTTCCCTTGACAAAGTTTATACCAAATTTCATGACCAGTTGAGTTACAAATATACGTCATTTTAGAATGTATATAACGTATTCAAATTATAAGTAAAAATTTTTATGCTACCTATTTTTTATAATTCATCACTAGGTGGCGCTAGGTTGACTTTTATTGTTGTTTATTTTAAATAATTTAATTTAAATATTGTAATTCAAGCTGAACGAAGCAATGTGCAGTTGCTAGTATATTAATAAAGTAGTTTATATTTTTATTATATATTTAACATTACAATTGTATACAAGGTTCCAATAACTGAACGAGTTGAAGATAAAGAATCGAAACAATGAAATATTCCTGAAACAATACCATTAAAGTTTTTGTGACAGTTGTTTGCAGTTGATTAGCCACAGAGGTCACTGCTGACCTCCACGATCGGTAATTAGCATCGGTACACAAAAACCAACCGTCAAGGCAAATAAAATATCAAAGAAATTAATTAAATAAATTATATTTGAACGATTTCTCGAAAACGCTTTTTTTTCTGTTAATAAATACGAATTGTTAAGGTATTTTAATCTTAATCCTACAATTGAGTAACATTTTAATGCCTTATATACTTGTTTCTTGGTTTTATATCAGAAATAATAGCTATTTTCTACTTATTTATACAAATTATGTCGGTGTTATCTGTCACGTATAAAGGCCACTACATATTACACATTGTACTATATTATTATACTATACTCAAAGCAAATACAAAAAATATTTTATTCAATTTAGACCCTAAGAAGGCGCTTATAAGCGTCAGAATTATCATCGGTTCGGAAAACAACCCAGTCATCGAGAATAACACATATAGATGTATATTTAAAATTCATTACACTATACATTAATTATAATAATACTATTAATTCTCTATCGTTCAACCGTTCGGAGTGAATATTCGATGGAGAATATTTATGAAAATATACATTGTGTTTTAACTCAAACATTACCAAAAGTAATAGATAAACGTGGGTAAAGCCACAGACACAGCTAGTTTATTATAAAGTCACAATATAAGCAGACGAACAATGTAATGATGTTTGAAGACTTGAAAAATTTATAAAATACAAGCTTACGCTTGCGCCTTCGCTCGCGTTAACAAAGGCTTAAACAGTTTTTTTTCTGGTAATAGTAGTAATAATATTCGTCCAATAAGACAGGCGAAGGAATTAAACCATAGTGCCAACTCTGGAGTAAATGTCTTGTGGTAATTGCAATGTTCGAACAAGATGGTAGTACCCTTGTTAGAACTTTCCATGGAGTTTTTGTGGCAAATCAGAATCCATGCTCCGTGGCTTTATTTCAAATAAACTTCGCTTGTGCACAATAACTAAATTATAATGCGTAAATATTATACAATTTAAAGCCAAATAACTTAGTTTTTTAACGGGATCTTGACATGAGTTTTATTGGATTTTATATTTAATTCATAATGTTGTGTTAGTTTGCTTTATATTTTGTAATATTGGTGGCGTTTTACGTAATATAGTTTTGTTATTGTGCACAAGTGAAGTGGATGGGAAATAATAGGTACCACGGAGCATACATTCTGACTTGCCACAAAAACTCCCTGGAAAAAGTCTAATAAGATGGCCACCGTCTTGTTAGTTCATTAAAATGATCGCAAGAAACTTGCAATATCATTACCTACTCGACAACGGCACTAATAATCTACTAGTAGCTGCTAGAAAAAATCCAAATAACACAAGACTATGAATAACATATAAAATCCACTACATGACATTCCAAGATCCCGCCAAAAATCTCCATTTTTTCTGAATGAAAAGTATCCTATACAATTATTTGTACTCCTGACAACGTTTATGCAAAATTTCTTGACGATCAGTTGAGTAGTTAACACGTGAGAGCGTAACTAATAAACCAACAAACACACTTTCACATCTATATTATTAACAAGAATGCGGAGGACAAATTATAAACTTTTCTTATATAACAATGCTGAGGCTACTAATTCTACTAGTTCCTATAAATCAACAAAAAAAAACGTCCCCCATAAGTATGGATATGTTAAGAAACCGTTTTAAATTATGTAAGAATATTTCCGGTTATTTACTTCCTTTAAATTGTATGCGTGTTCTGATTAAATTTAATATTCAAATGATAGATAATTTAAATTTTGCATTTACAATGTATATAAGCACTAATTATACTATAATATATGTAAATAATAATAATAATATGGATGCCTACTATAATGAGAATTAAGAAAACGCGTTATTTTAAAGCGCTTCTGAATAAACGTTAACAATAATTCACCGGATAGTCTAATTTGTTTACATTGACAAAGCAGTTAAACGGTTAAAACATAATCAACCTTACGAGGTGAATTGACGTCGTACGTAGTATTTAAGAAGGCTACACTATGCCTGACGAGCCAAAACCTCTGTCCCGAGGATTGCGGCCGGCCGCAGCCACTGCAACGTTCCATTCCGATCTAACAAATGAAACCGTGATACATTTACTATAATATAAAACAGTGAAGTGAAAGCATAGTCCAAATGCCGGCCGATTCAGATCTTATTGTTCAGGGGAGGGAGAAATTAGAGGACCAGAACCTTTTTAAATCCCTCCCAGAAAGAGGAAAACATGAAGATTTCATAAGGCGAGCAGTGGATTTGCTGGTGGAGAGGGTTGTATTCGGTAGGTCATTGAGGACGTCAAAGGTAGTGGAATGGGCGACACCGTCGGACATAAACAAAGCGATCGATCTAAAACCGAAGGATACTCCTGTCTCTCACGATGAACTGTTGGGAATCATGGCTGATGTGAGTATATATTTAAAAAGATTGATGTAAGTTACATTTATATTAAATTTTGTAATATTTCTCAATAAATAATTACATATTTCTTTTGCACACGCAAGGATACGAACAATAAATTAGTATGCGAGCTCTTTAAATGTTGGTAATTGGCATACTTTTGTGTCAAGTAAAGTTTAATTTCGACTATATTTGCAAAAAAATATATGGTTTAAACAATAAAATGATTCGTTAATTTTCGATTTAATAATGTATTTTTTTTTTCAGGTTGCCCGTTACTCTGTTAATACCGCTCATCCATATTTCGTTAACCAGTTGTTTTCTTCGGTCGATCCTTACGGTCTGATTGGTCAGTGGTTGACTGATGCTCTTAACCCTAGCGCTTATACTTTCGAAGTGGCCCCAGTCTTTACATTGATGGAAGAGGAGGTCCTACGAGAGATGAGAACTATAGTCGGGTGGCCGGACGGTGAAGGTGATGGGATATTTTGCCCAGGCGGTTCTATAGCCAATGGGTATGCGATCAGTTGTGCTCGTTTCTACTTTTACCCGGAAATTAAAGTAAGTATATATATTTTTTTTTTCATTTGTAATACTTACTTATTTATAAGACATATACAAGAATACGATAGTTCAAATTACTGTAGCTAGGATCGTTAACATTTTGGGCTAGATTTTTGGAAATACAACCCTTGATGTAGCGAAAGAGAGGATGTAACTTTGTATGAAAATCTATCATTTTTGCATCAGTCAGCAAATAGCGTCTGTCTGTCTGTCTGTGTGTATGTTCGCGATAGACTACAGAACAGATTGTAATGCAGTCTTCGCCAATAGATAGAATAATATACGAGGAAGGCTTAGGTATGTAATTTGTCAAGATTTTGTGTAAATTGGTAGAAATATAACGATTATTGTTGGAAGTGTTGGAAAAAGTTACAACGCTGTCTACTTCTTTTGAGATATAACGAAACATTGCATAGCGCGATATTCCTCTTTTATAGATCTACATAAAGTATGCGATGGCACATACCTATCTTTAAAGGATAGCTTACTATACCTATCTATCTTCTAAAAACATGGTCACTACAATGAGGTAATTGAAAGGCTTTTTAGACGGATACAGTATTAATCCTTATCAAATTTAATTCGTTAGTTACCTTAAGCATTTCATGCACATGAAAACATATATAATGTTTTATTATCAGGGCAGGACAATATCCACCGGGCCTGCTAGTATAGTTACAAAATAAAGATTTGAAAGCAATTACTTCATAGAAAACGCGTACGATTCCGCGTGAAACCGTTAGTAACACATAAAAGAATATTAATGACAAAACACATCAAAGTAGGGTTGAACATATTACAACTTTGAAATGTCAATAAGAGATTTTACATTTGTAAACAAAGAAATATATTTATAGAGTCTTCGACTATACAGTATATTGGAAGAGGAATAAATAATATAACACGAAACAAATTGATTTAAGTGGAATATAGATAGTTGTTGTGCATTCTTTACATATTAATAACCTACAGTTAAGCTCGGGTTAAGTTTATTTTGTTTGAAATAAAATAAAAATTATACTACACACTTCAATTAGTTAAGTACTGTGAACTCACATTTAATAGTAAAAATGTCGTGAACTTGTATCGAATATACGGAAAATAAGTTGTATAGTGGAATTTAAGAAATAAAGTAGGTTTATATGTGTTTTTGTTATGAAGGTCGTCGTGCGTATGCCTTTTTATTTGCAATCATATAGCGTTTATAGCAACCTTAAATTGTTTAATTCGCACTTCTGAGTCAGTTCCCATTCTCCCTTTTATGACAATTTCGAAAGCATTGTTATTTGTAGTTAGGTAAAAAAAGGTCACGGTAGTCTAGTGGTTTGAACGGTGGAATATCGATCCGATGTCCGTAGGTTTGAACCCCGACGTGTACGAGCGAAATTCTCGGAATTCGCTTACACTTACTAATTTAAATTGGTAACGCTAAGGGCTGACGTTGAACGAAAACGTCGTGAGGAAATCTGAACCTGAGAAATGTTTTTGTAGTAGTAACCATCGTATCGGGGGAAAATATAGAACTGTTTATTTCTCGGAGTTAGAAATCGCCAATACGTCGTGGACTGGTGTGATGAATTATGCTCTATACTTTGCTTTGGGAAGTAGGCCTGTGGCCCTGCAGTGGGTCTCTTACAGGCTAATGATGTCGATAATAGTAAGTGACAATAGAAAACAAATACTCTTATATAAGCATAGAATACTAGGTTTTGCTCGCGGCTTTCGTCACGTTAATGTTGATTTATAGTATCTCTAGGAAACAGTACTATTTTTCTATATAAAATATACCCTATGATCTTTTTGTGCCCTTGACAATGTATATGTAAAATTTGATCAAAATCAGTTGTGTATCTAATGCGATGAAACATGTAACTAACAAACAGAACATTCCAATTTATTATATTATTTAGGATTATTTAACGTTATTAGTTGTGTACATATTTGATAATATGTATTATCTGTTTATCCAAAAATGTAATATCTAAAAGTAACTAAGGCAATTCGATAATGAATTGTTAGTTATTAAAATGAGGTGGACAGAAATTGTTAAGTAAATGTACGTACGTACATTGGATTTAGCTAAGTATTTTTAATGTGTTACTTACTAAACTATTCTCTATTTAGGCCTCTTTTAGTATTTTTTTGTAGGTGGTAGAGCTACGCTGAAGCTATTACTGGTTTC
This sequence comes from Antheraea assamensis, assembly GCA_035772565.1. Classification (NCBI taxonomy): domain Eukaryota; kingdom Metazoa; phylum Arthropoda; class Insecta; order Lepidoptera; family Saturniidae; genus Antheraea; species Antheraea assamensis. Next base: position 94,412 of record JAQQSE010000230.1, on the reverse strand, counting down.
AGCATGAATGGGTCGGCTCGCCCGGGGTACTACCACCCTCTCACAGAAAGCCGACGTGAAGTAACAGTGCTTGCACTGTTGCGTTTCGTTCGGTCAGTGAGAGTGCCGGGGACCCACATATGTTAAAAGGCCGGCAACGCACTTGCGCCTCCCCTGGTGTTGCTAGTGTCTATGGACGGCGGTGATCACTTACCATCAGGTGACCCACCTGTTCGTTTGCCCCCTATAATATATAAAAAAAAAAGTATTATACAATTTAGCAGTCCGGTGGAACTGTAGAGGCCTAACGAAGCCAACAGTGTAGGTCAGTTCGAACAAAAAAAAAAAAAATACAATTTTAGAAAACACTGACACACATTCTAAAGCATAACAAGATAAATATACATAACACATTTGCATATGCTCATATTATATTCGGAACACTATTTTATATTCATAAAAGCCATAGTAAAATCCTTAATAGTACTTGACAGCAGGGGCGTAACTACCGTTACATCAGCTGTATTAATGATGCGGGGCCCCCGAGTTGACGTATAGAAGCAAACATTGATAAAACCTTATCCGAAAATTCTATTAATAAGGAGCTCGTAATGAAATAATAATGAAGGTAATGAAAATAGGAACAGTATTTCTAGCTCCTAATGGCTTCTAGAATACACGTGAAAAGTATAAGATATAATTCAGTAGCAAGATCTCCCACTCAAGAAATTGTGATATAAGGCCCTTTTAAAACTAGCTAAAGCCCTTACTGGACTGTCAATATATCTAGAAATTTAATATATAGTGGTTTGTCCGGTGGAATATTAATTCGATATTTTGGTAATCCTATCAGCTGACGGTGAAGGAAAACATCGTGAGGAAACTTGAACCTGAGAAATGTTGTTGTAGTACCACCGTATACTGGAAAAATATAGATTTATGGATTTTCTCAGAGTTTGAAATAGCTAATACCTCGTAGGTTGTCGTGGTGATTATACCTATTATACCTTCATTAGGGAAGAGGCCTATGGCCCTGCAGTGGCTTTCATACAGGCTGATGATGATGGACTAATCCAACTTCATGATTTATTGATAATAGTTAGTGTAAGATAGACAAAAAAATTTTATTGACATCAGTTTCCAGTACTCAGAGTTAGGCAGTAGTATGCTGAATTTTATAGCATGTTTAAGAGGACATCAAATTAATTAGCGAGCCCGGAGGACGTTGTGCTGTCATGACGATACAAAAATCTTATAATCAGACTGCATCACTACCTATCGGATCCAATTGTGAATCTAAACCAATCTTGAATCACCGTAACACACACAAAAACTTTCATCAAGATTTTGCCATTTGTCATAAACATGAGCACTTCAATCATATACATACGTACAGAAGAATGATATATATATACATATATATAACAACCACTATATATTATATTAATTATATGTAAACAAACAAATGTTCTTAGGACTACTATTGAATAGGTTATTGACTTTTGAACAAGTGTATTGAAACGACGGAAATTGTATACAATATTAACATAATTAGTGCTGTTAACTACTAAACGTAAATGACTTTATCTGAGTTTAAAATGTTAGATTAAAATCATTTAATTAGTAGTTCTGTGAAAAACTGACTGTAGGTAAAATCACCTTAACCTGGTTTGTTTTCGCGTGCAATCTTTTTCAAACCTTGAGAGTTGATCATTTTAACTTAATATGAATATAAATGTATGAAAGACTAGATTTTAATACCGGTTTCGCTCGTAAATGGTAATTTTCTCTGGATTAAGGTACCCTATATCTTTTTTTGTACCTCTGATAATGTGTAGGCAAAATTTCATGATTATAGGTTGAGTTGTTACGTCATGAAAGAGTAACAAACAAACAAATACACTATTCGCATTTATAATTAATTAGCTCGGATTTTTAGCTGAGTACAAATAAAGTAAAAGTTTAACGTTATGCCTACAAATTGAATGTACAACAATATCTTTAGTAGCAGTAGAGATATACTTCTCTTAAATAAGTACCGTACAAGATTAAACTCACTTGAGTGACCTTCGACGATTTATATTTTATAGCGAAAATTTGCAGGTAATTTTTTGTATATGTTTAAAACTAAAAATAAAATACAATTTTCACCGTGGTTTTTGAAGTTCGTAAGTTTCGTTGGGCCCTTTATTAATATTCGTTCTGTGTATAAACAGAGCTCCACTATTGTAAAAAAGTAATAAGTGAATATGCATAACTTAAAAAAATATATACGTCCGAAATGAGTACCGAGATACTGCTGAGAGATGATACAGTAACAATAAGCATTTTTAATTTTATTTTTTATATTATAGGGGGCAAACGAATAGGTAGGCTCACCTGATGGTAAGTGATCACCGCCGTCCATAGACACTAGCAACACCAGGGGAGTCGCAAGTGCGTTGCCGGCCTTTTAATATATGTGGGTCTCCGGCGCTCTCACTGACCGAACGAAACGCAACAGTGCAACCACTGTTACTTCACGTCGGCTTTCTGTGAGAGGGTGGTACTACCCCGGGCGAGCCGATCCATTCATTCTGAAACCAGTAATAGTTTCAGCGTAGCTCTACCATCTATAGCATCTATAGCATAGGGCAAGATATATCACGTGGGCCCATTTGCCTGTTGAAGTGTGATCTACTACTTTGAAATCCACACAGCCAAGTGTAAATTTAATTTTATAGGTAATAATTATCATATTAAAATTGTTCACCTTAAGACAGTAATATACAAGTGATTTATAGCGTTTACGGAACCAATATGCTTTACAAACTAATTTAAAATCGCTATAAACTTGAAGGATTTATGTTTCCATATCGACCTTGACCTAGAAAAATGGCAAGTTCACAATATCGCGTGCAGATATGCCAACTAGTTCTTAATAATAGAAGTCAGTGTAAAAGACCTCTAAATAAAATTCAGTAGTAAAACGTTATGCATTTAATAGGTGAGTTTGCATTCAACCAATTACCACATTATTATTGCAAAGTAATCGTAAGCGCCAGCGATTTATTGCAATTGTATGGTGTTGGTACAAGCGTATAAAAATTGCGGGACAGTACGCCAGAGTAAAGACATTTATTTTAATGTTAATTTTATTTATGGTAAAGACGATTATTATCGCCTGAATATAACCAATATATATTATAAAACAAAGTCGTCCGCCGCGTCTGTCTGTCTGTCTGTCTGTATGTTCGCTATAAACTCGAAAGCTACTGAACGGATTGTAATGCGGTCTTCGGTAATAGATAGAGTACTAAGCACTACTAAGCGATGATGGGTCAGTTGTTCGGACATCAAGTCAATCTGTGTTGATTTGCGTGAAGGAAAATATGTTTTTAAAATCATAAGGTACCTGTAGGCACTTTTTCGAACACCCGCTTAGCTAGCTATACAATCTTTAACCTAAAAATCGATCGAAAACTTCTATGGGTAATTTCCGGCAACGGAACTTGCAAGCGAGTCCTCCTCTAGGCATAGCGCATCACCATTCTAGGCCACATCATCATTTCATATAAGTTTTGTAGTTAAACTCTATAAAGTATAAAAAAGACTAGTTAACCTTCGCTGTAAAATGTATAGTGACATAAAAATAAATATAACCACTTAAAATCTCATTTACTGATTTACCTTGTAGATACAATGAAGTTAGATATAGCGGAAGGATAAAAATGAAACGGTCTAGGGCTCTTGATATTGCAATTTACATTTACAATAATGAAAATTATTTTGCGAACGTTACAATCATATTCAAGGTTTCTGTATTAAATGAATATTTAACTTATAGCGTCTTCAAGTACAATATTTTTTTAATGCTACTTAAACGTTTTATTGAAATTATAGTTTACGCTTGTTCATTTGTATTTGGTGAATTCATAATAATTTGTCAAATATTGTAAAAAATAAGCAAATCTGTTAGTACGTATTTTTGTTTACGTTTTCACATTAGAAAAAGGTTTTTGTATTGATAGGCCGAGTTCAAACGAGAAATGACAAGTACTCTGAATAATAAAATACAATTTTCATTTTATAGAATCAATTTATATTTGTGCGATGATTGTCTCCCAAATTAAAAATCTAAGCGTACTTTTTTACAAACCATCAGCATTATCTTACACTTATCCCACGTTACTTAGGTCGGCACTTGTTTTCCTCTGTCAACTGACTATTTACATATTACAGTAAAAAATACTATTTCATACATAAATGGGCAATTTTGCTTCATAAAAGAAAAAATGTATTTTATAAGAGTTTTAAATCTTAAGAATTTTACGAATTTTGGAAAATTAATGCAACGGGCAAATACAGATTTTTGACGATTATTATTGATGTTTTTACTCTGTGAACGTAAACGGTACTGCGATACATATTTAGGTTTCTGACAATTTAATAATGAATATCGCATTATTGCGAAAATGTATTAAAGCATTCCCATGAAAACATCCTATATAATGCCTTTAATATCAATATTAATGTAAGAGAAATTACAGACTAAAGGAGTGTATGCGGTGCCGAGGCTGATTTTGTTCACTTCAGAGCTCGCTCATTACTCTACGAAGAAGCTCGCTGCATTCATGGGTATTGGAAGCGACAATTGTGTTTTGATCAAAACTGATAAATTAGGCAAAATTGACGTCAACGACTTAGAAGCAAAGATCGAGAATTCTATTTTGGAAGGAGCAACACCATTTTTAGTGACAGCGACGGCCGGTACCACCGTGTATGGTGCGTTCGACCCCTTGGTACCAATATCGAAACTGTGCAAGAAATACAATCTTTGGCTGCACGTAGACGCAGCTTGGGGCGGTGGCGCTTTGATGTCGAGGAAACATAGGCATCTATTAAATGGTATTGAATTGTAAGTATTAACATTTAATATTTGTTACTAGCTGTTACCACTGTTTTTTATTGTTTGAAATACTCACGCTTTATACATGTGTTTGATAATAAACGAGCTGAGGATTTAATGTCATACGTCATTTGCTATCAAATTTTAAAGGCGCATGATCTCACTTGACGGTCTTCCCCATTTTTATGTGAACGGATAGGTCTCAGCATTTTTTGGGAATTTTAACCAAAACCACATTAACTAACATACAAGGTATTTGAAATGCCATAATCAATAATAGTTCTATAGTAAATTTCGATAACAATTCTAAAAGCAATATTAAAACCAATAAAAAGAATAACCTTACTTACATTGTGTTAATTGTCAGTATAATTACTTGTATTAATTGAAAATTTTAAATTGAAATAATAAACGAAAATACGGGAAGTATTTTATTATTGTGTAGTGTTATAATTTTCTATATATTTTTTTTATTGTTATGTCTTTGCATATTTAAATCTATTATAATTATACATGTAGGGTGATCTATGAATAGCCGTGAGGAGTATCCAAATATGTTTGTTTTTTTTTTAAATATTAAATTAAGTGAAAATAAAATTAATTGCTTTAATTCCAGTTCGTTTCACAATATTTATATAATGTACACACTTTTTTGCTATTTTATGTACATATAATATGTAAAAATATCTTATATCTTACACGTAGGTAGTTATCATAATTATCAGATTTTATAGAAATCAGTCTAGTAGTTTCTCAGTGATATGTGCGAAAAACATACAGACGGTACAGGTAAATTTAATTAATTTCTGCAAGCTGCTGTAGTTACATTATTTTATTATTAAACACTAATCGCCCAAAGGCCCCTGGTATCGAATTTCTTCATAATTGTCAAATACATATCAAAGCATTTTCAATTAACTGTTTAGTAAACAGCGTTACTATTTGGAGTATAATTTTACGTATTATAAGAGTCAAGTCAAAGTTTAAAATTTTACATAATCAAGTAATATTTTTGATTACATTTTTCCATTCATTGAAAAAATAAAAGAAGTTTAATATTATTTTAAAACAGACGCTCTTATAAAGTGTTCCGTCATGCATAGATCCTTCGTTCTATTTAGTTACTTAATATCTCACAAAATATTCCCCATTTCCTTTCGTATAAAAGGCTCTCCGGTGTGTTAACAAGTGAATTACATTTTCAGGGCTGACTCGGTGACGTGGAACCCTCACAAACTCTTAGCGGCGCCGCAACAATGCTCCACATTCCTAATTAGACACAAGGACGTCCTCAAGGAAGGTCACTCGTGTAACGCCAAGTACCTCTTTCAGAAGGACAAATTTTACGACACTTCATATGACACCGGAGACAAACACATCCAGTGCGGTCGCAGAGCCGACGTACTGAAATTTTGGTTTATGTGGAAAGCCAAAGGGAGCGAGGGTTTTGAGAAGCATATAGATACGGTTTTCGATAACGCTCAATATTTCCTCGAAGTTATACGGAACCGTGAAGGGTTTCGTTTGGTTTTAGAGAAACCTGAGTGCACGAATGTTATGTTTTGGTACGAGCCCAGTTGCCTTCGTGGGTGCGAGAATGACCCAGATTACAAAGAAAGGCTGCACAAGGTTGCACCGAAAATAAAAGAACGCATGATAAAGGAAGGAAGCATGATGGTCACGTACCAACCGCAGGGCGACCTTGTGAATTTCTTCCGAATCGTTTTCCAAAACTCAGCTTTAGACCATAAGGATATGGTTTACTTTGCAAACGAGTTCGATAGGCTTGGTAAGGATATAATCGTTTAATAAAAATATTGGGTTATATAACAATATTAATGAGGCATGCGTAGCGTTCGTACAAATATTTCACCATTAAATCTGACCTGTGATTATTAATTTTATTAAGATATTTGTAAAAAATATTATATTTAGAATAATTAATTAGATTAATGCAAATTATAGTTACACCGAAAAAGGTGATATTTATAATAAATATACACATGATTATATCATAAACAAAACTTTTATTTACTATTTAAACTCGCAGGTTTCCAGTTGGTCACGATTAGTCATTTCCTTTTTCAAAATAATTATATAATTGTTTGATCCACACTAGTTGTTTAATATTACATACAGTCTCGTTGTGTCCGGGACATCAGATATGTTATAGACTGTAAAAAACCCAGGAGATATGTTTGAGATAAATTATTCAGTTTAAAGAACAGCTAAATGAAGAACTGAATAAAAATGTACAATAAATATAAACTTATCATTTAAACTGTGACTAAGCAAAACTTTTATTTACTATTTAAACTCGCAGGTTTCCAGTTGGTCATGACCAGTCATTTCCTTTTTCAAAATAATTATATAATTGTTTGATCCACACTAGTTGTTTAATATTATATACAGTCTTGTTGTGTCCGGGACATCAGATATGTTATAGACTGTAATAATCCCAGGAGAAATGCTTGAGATAAATTATTCGGTTTAAAAAACAGCTAAATGAAGAACTGCATAAAAATGTACAATAATTATAAACTTATCATTTAAACTGTGACTAAGCAAAACTTTTATTTACTATTTTAACTCGCAGGTTTCCAGTTGGTCATGATCAGTCATTTCCTTTTTCAAAATAATTATATATTTGTTTTATCCACACTAGTTGTTTAATATTACATACAGTCTCGTTGTGTCTGGGACATCAGGTATGTTATAGACTGTAAAAATTCCAGGAGAAATGTTTGTGATAAATTATTCGGTTTAAAAAGCAGCTAAATGAAGAACTGCATAAAAATGTACAATAAATATAAAACTTATCATTTAAACTGTGACTAAGCAAAACTTTTATTTACTATTTTAACTCGCAGGTTTCCAGTTGGCCATGATCAGTCATTTCCTTTTTCAAAATAATTATATAATTGTTTTATCCACACTAGTTGCTTAATATTACATACAGTCTCGTTGTGTCTGGGACATCAGGTATGTTATACGAGTAGACTCTAAAAATTCCAGGAGAAATGTTTGTGATAAATTATTCGGTTTAAAAAGCAGCTAAATGAAGAACTGCATAAAAATGTACAATAAATATAAAACTTATCATTTAAACTGTGACTAAGCAAAACTTTTATTTACTATTTTAACTCGCAGGTTTCCAGTTGGCCATGATCAGTCATTTCCTTTTTCAAAATAATTATATAATTGTTTTATCCACACTAGTTGCTTAATATTACATACAGTCTCGTTGTGTCTGGGACATCAGGTATGTTATACGAGTAGACTCTAAAAATTCCAGGAGAAATGTTTGTGATAAATTATTCGGTTTAAAAAGCAGCTAAATGAAGAACTGCATAAAAATGTACAATAAATATAAAACTTATCATTTAAACTGTGACTAAGCAAAACTTTTATTTACTATTTTAACTCGCAGGTTTCCAGTTGGCCATGATCAGTCATTTCCTTTTTCAAAATAATTATATAATTGTTTTATCCACACTAGTTGCTTAATATTACATACAGTCTCGTTGTGTCTGGGACATCAGGTATGTTATACGAGTAGACTCTAAAAATTCCAGGAGAAATGTTTGTGATAAATTATTCGGTTTAAAAAGCAGCTAAATGAAGAACTGCATAAAAATGTACAATAAATATAAAACTTATCATTTAAACTGTGACTAAGCAAAACTTTTATTTACTATTTTAACTCGCAGGTTTCCAGTTGGCCATGATCAGTCTTTTCCTTTTTCAAAAAAATTAAATAATTATTTTATCCACACTAGTTGTTTAATATTACATACAGTATCGTAGCGTCTGGGACATCAGGTATGTTAGAGACTGTAAAAATCCCAGGAGAAATGTTTGTGATAAATTATTCGGTTTATACAGCAGCTAAATGAATAAGGCCATAAAAATGTACAATCAATCTAAACTTATCATTTAAACCGTTACTCGTTTCGTTGATTTTTATATATATTTATTTATATACTTTTATCCTATATTTATGGCTCCGATCCCAAGCAGTGTTCAGTAGTATTAAACAACCTACCTCTTTCCTAAATAAATATACTATAAGATGCAAAAATATTTTTTAAAACTTTGTAGTAATTTCAGAGAAGTAAATACAGAAGCATTAAAACTTCTTACTTTACGATAGTGCTGTGAGTTTTTTTTTGTTACAAGGATTTCTGTACTCTTTTAAATAATCCTTACTTTTAATATTAAACACCTGGTTGTGTTATTAAAAACTGAAATTTACATTACGCTAAACAAAACATTAAGATGCATCCACAGCTTTACCACAATATTTGGACGTTCACTCTGGATTTCACTATAATAATAATGTATATAATAAGCATCGTAATAAATTGTGAAATAGCTTAAGAAAGAATGATTTTCGATGGCATAACTATAAAATATCCTTTTTAGTTTACAAGACACGTATGAAATTCGAACAAAGTGTTAATAAAATTTTCACTTTTATTATCGGGCGGACGGACTGTGAGCAGAATTTGTATGGATTTATTTCGTTCTTATGCAATAGTGTTTCTCTTTCGCATGACGTCACTTACAAAAAAGATTTTATTTCGTAATTGGATTGAATATTTACAAAAGTAAATTATTTAATGAAGTGGATGAGTAATAGGTTAACAGAGTATGGACATACTATGAGGAGAGATGAAAATCATGTAACTAAGAAAAGTTTTGAGTATTAAGGTCGACCGAATATAGGAGTAGAGGAAGCCCGAAAAAGGTATGAATAGATTGTGTGAAATAATTGTAGGTATAAAATGTGTGAATACTGAAATGACATCTGGCAGCCTGTGGAGAGTGAAATAGAATATATGTTGTACCGACCCTACTTTGGCGAGATCAGGGTAAGCAGATGATGATGATAATGATGGTGGTTCTCTTTCGCATGACGTCACCAATAAACAGGTCCCATCTAGTAATTGGATTACCGAAAATATTTATAAAAGCACATTATTTAATGAACGTGTATTTATATTAATTTGTTTTATATATTAATAAGTTATTATTGGTACATAAGTATTAAATATTAGTCACTTTAGAATTTTTACACTAATTAATGGTTCCTAAATCGGGTTAATAATTTAATTACTAAAACTGAATCATTCGTCAATTAATAGATCGAAAGATAGCGAGAATCGATTTCATTACGAGTTACCAAATACATTAAGAAAATACGTCTATAATTATAGGTAATCTTTAAATATGTTTTAGTGGGAAATAATATAGTGATAAGAAATTCTCTTTCAATGCCACACAAGGTAAAATATATTTAGCATTGTTATATTGCTAATTTATTTGACTTTATATATTATAGGTGCTAGCCTTTGCCTACAATCTCGCCTGATGTTAAGTGACGATGTGGTCCAAGGCGGTAAACACGATAAACCTAGAGGGGCTGGTTCCCAAGTGCAGCTGCCGGAACACCCATGGGTGCTTGGCGACAGATTTTCAACTTGAGAGTGATAGCTAGCCAGGCGCACTTAGTATAAGCCGTATCACAATGCTATGTTCTCGTATGATGTTTTCCTTTACCGAAAGCTTCGGCTCTTTCGCAAGGATTCGAGAATATACGGCGATAGAGCCGGTGTCCGAATATGCTAACCATTGAGCCATCATCGTCTCAAAATGGATATCATCTATATTTTATCCATATAATTCTACGTATAACAATTTTCATAACGATCAGTTGAAAGGTACAAAATTTGGTAACCAATTTTCATATAAGATTACAACAAGAAACTAAAAACTAGGAAGTTTCAGTGCGGGCGACCTTTTTCCTATAAAGTTTCGGACTTAAAACAAAAAACTTATTCTGTAAAGGCTCTCCCTGTCTAATATTTTTACTCCGTAAATACTCACTATGCACATACGAATATATAACTGCAACGCCACCTGGCGATGAGTTACAGTAACATGAATAGCAGAAAAGGTGTCAATATGGTACATCATTAAAGCCGTGCGAGATTATAATCAAGATCGAAGAAATTAATGTAATCGTAAGAGATTTAATTACTAGTAACTAGACAGTATGATATAATAATAACCAAAAAGGAAACCTTGATTTTATCATAAATATAGGAATGCAATAGAATAAAAAAAAAATCACATCAAAATAATATATTTTAATATTAGTTTAAATACTTTAGTTATGAAAAAAAATATTCATTAAATAATTAACAATAATTCTACAATTTCCATACTAATTATATCACAAATATAGATATTATTATGTTCATATCAGATCAGTTTATCGTATCGCCGTCCAATTCTGCTAAAGGCAATTCTTCGCAATCAAGCTGAAAGTATTAATTTATATATTAATGGAAGTTATGAAATGTTTATAATCACTTGTGCATAATAACCGAACTATATTACGTGAAACAACACCAATATTACAAAATATAGAGTCTAATAACACAAGATTATGAATAAAATATAAAAACCACTACATGACAGACTAAGATCCCGCCAAAAGCTCCTTTATAACAGTTAAATGTAATGAAACTTAAATCATTATTCTCTATATTGCAATACGTGTCTTATTATTTTAGTACATATTGCAAAACGAATGAAAACACTGAGGTACGCATACAAAAATGACACACGCTTAAATATCCAACCATTTAAGCTGTAATCGAATTAAAAAAGCGCAAAGGTATTAGATATCTAGTGAACTGAACATGGTTACGCATTACGTAGGGAAGAAAATAACATGCAGAAAAAAAATACAGTGAATGTAAATATAATAAGGTTTTTTAAATACTATTGTGACCGTTACTTTGCATTTCTGTCTGGAATTGATTGGCCGCTGCCACGTCTCATTACAAAAAAACGTTTGGCTTTATTTCCCCCGATGTATGACTACATAGTATATTAAACAAAGTCGCTTTCTCTGTCCCTATATGCCTATGTATGCTTAAATCTTCAAAACTACGCAACAGATTTTGATGCGGTTTTCTTTAATAGATAGAGTGATTAAAGAGGAAGGTTTATATGTATAATAACATCCATTAAATAATGGAGAAGTGCTGTTATTTTTGAGGTTTCTAATATGATGTCGTAAATAATTACATTTTTTCCGTTTACATTGCAACAAACGCAGGCTGAACCCTACGAGATTTATCAAAATAATGTTTGCGGGCCACGGGCAGTAATGAATAAATCAAAACTACTGGATCGATTATAATCATTTTTTCAGTGAATGACATATGCTATATATTTTATATCCGTGCGAAGTCGGAGCGGGTCGCTAGTACTTGATAAATTTAAATCTAAAAGTAGTAATAGAAAGAGATAAATATTAATAACTACACAACAAAATGTAATTAAAATACGTTCTTGGTTGACGGTTGAACCTGTCGCGTCGGTTGACACTGTTGAAATTTAATTGTAAAACATAAAAGTTATGTCGTTAATAATAATCGTCATTACACATAAATCTGCAAAATATCTTACTTAATTGTATTTTTTACTGTTTACGATTAATAATTACGGTTAAAACACACGTATTAATTACATTTTGTCGTTCAGCTAATTCGCTGTTTTTAATACTAGTTTCAGATTTAACCGTTTTAGGTACACACAGAGGAACTTAAATCAAACATTTCTTGTTACAGTGAGACGTGGCAGCGGCCAATCAATTCTAGACGGCTGTGCAAAGTAACGTCCACTATAATATTTAATTATGGATTTCCGCAAAATGACGCCTTCGTCAATCAAATACGGTTATTTTCCCAGACGACAACTGTTATTATGGAAGTTAATATTCAAGAATTAAAGAGCTGTTATTATATATATGATAAATATACAGCTTACTATTTGGTAAATCTTTATACTCTGTTGATTGATTAATAATGTACGTGTGCCTAACAGCAATGTTGTTTCTGCGTCATCGCTTTAATTATCCTAAGAGAGCTCAATTTATGATAAGTTAGCATATTAACGAACACAAGAGAAATGCTTACCAATGTCTCGTCGTCTGGAACCCTGGATAGCAAATCTAATATTTCGTTGTTTGGAATCCTGTTCGGGCGTAAAATTTTTCTGGTAAATTTATGGACACCTGCAATATGACACATACTTTTTTATTATATATTTACTATTGAAAATAGTGGGTGATTTTGCTCTTGTAAGCATTTAAGCAGTGTTAGTGTATTGTTAGGGTTTTCTGACAAAACGTTGTCAGCTAGTTCGTGTTGGCTTAGACTGTTACCAGTCTTCAACTACCATTGTCATCCAATATAAAGTAAGATTGCGATTAATTGCTTAATCTATAAAGTAATAGCTTCTGCTTGTCGTTTTAATGTAAATTCGACTTATCCCTTGGTAATCGTATTTTTTTTTAATAAAGATGTGTTCTAGGTCCTCTTCTGTGCCGCTAACAACATGTGTGCAATATTTCATAACGATCGGTAGAGTAGTTAAGACGTGAAAGCATAATAAATAAACACACATTTGAAATATTAGTAGAGGTAAAAATATTAATATTTAGTATCTCGTGAATGTCAATGAGTTATAAATATGATATTGTCTTGTACATAATGACTTACCCCAAGCCATAAATATGTATTTCACTGGTATGACGAACATTATAATCCTATCGCCAAGATCATGAAAATTGCTAAAAAGCTGAGAAATGGTACTGTAAAGTTGAATAAACTGGAATTAAGAAAATACATCATAATTAAAGTGCATTCAAAACTTTATGTGATGCAAATATAGTATGAACAATCTTTAATAACATAGATTACATTTTTACCGCAGGAAATGATATGTGGTCTGATAAAGAAATATACCTTAGTTTTGAATAAAAATAATTACATTCAGTTTATTTTTATAAAATTTGTAAAATAAAATATATCAAAGTTTTGAAATTAATTTACTTTGAAAAGTAAAATTTACGAACGTTAGTTAGCATCGGTTTGTCAATTTATTTTTCGATAACAGGAAAAGTTTGACCGATAACGATATTATCAAAAGATTTTAAAAACATTGTTTTACCACTCGCCAAAGTCAATTAAACTTACTCACCTCAGCAAGGACTTTGAACTAATATACAAATTTGTTTGGAATATTTTTATACTCACTTTTTGACGCTCTCCCCAAGACTTGCGAATTTCCCAATAAATTTTTGCACCGTGTGTATCATTTCTTGTAGACTATTTATCTTTTATTTCAATGATGTACTTTAGCTGGTTAAACTTAGTCTTACTCACCTCAATAGACTATCAACTTATATTCATATTTGTTTTAATATCATCAAATATTTTTATACTCACTTTTTGACGCTCTCCCCAAGACTTGCGAACTTCCCAATAAATTTTTGCACCGTATGTATCATTTCTTGTAGACTATTTATCTTTTGTCTCAACGATGTACTTTTGTCTTCCTAGATTGACAAGAGATTTATTTTGTATTATGAACATTCAAGTTATCGAATATAATTATATATTCCATAATTATTTTTACCTTTTTTTGGTTGTCATCGTTTCCTTCAATTGGAATTCCTTTATTAATACACTTCCCTGTAATAATTAAGATTAATTATAACATTGCTTAAGGGATATCAAGGTCTAGATTATATTAACGTTCAATATTAATTTAGCTTTACTATAGAGTAACAAGGATTTAAAGCAAACCATTATACATGATATATCGGGACCCCAAAATTAACCAAATATTTGTCTCAGTCAGAATGTTTTCTTAATAAAGCAATAATTAGTAACTGGTCCCATAAAAGAAAAACAATAATGAAACATGTCAGTTAATATAATGTTAATGTACCAATATCAATGCCGATAATAGTTTGAAAGGAGTTTATAACATTTATCAGTAGTAAATACTTTTAAAAGATAATAACGATGTTCTCACATCTATATACCTCTAATAACTAAATTTAAAACATCGAGATACTCACGATGCTGTGATTATTATGTTATATAACTTTTGTTATTAATTTAAAAAACTCACAGTTAACAAGATAGTACTTTGAAGGTCTGTACCAAATAAATGGAGTTAGCAGTAAAAGTGGCAACATCCACATTTTGAAAAACCAACAGAATAAAATCCATATTATCAGCGCTGTTAAGTTTAATTTCCTCGATTCCCATTCAAAGCATGTCCTATAAGTAAATATGAGTAGATATAAATCAATCAAGAATAGTTTATTTATGAAATATTTAAAAAATGACTGAAAATGACTACTTACTTGATAATCCGGAATGCATACAAAATCCATGCCAATACAGCTTTTGCTCTGGATAAATTTCGCGCAAATATATGTCTATCTAATCTTGAATCTTCCTTTATATACTTATTCTCTTTTGGATGTACAACACGCAATGATGCTTTTACCTGTAAATAAAGAATGTAACTCAATAAGATAATTAAAGATATTATAAGAAAGTATTTGTTACTTATATTCATTAACTGTAATCGTTTTGCGTTGTACGAGTATTAATGAATGTATCTATTCTATTAATACATAATATAAAACAAAGTCACTTTTCGTATCTGTCTGTGTGTTCCCACCATCATGATAATCAACCAGTAAGAAACTCACTGCAAGGCCATAGGCCGCTTCTCGATGTAAGGTGTGGGCATTATCACCACGCCAGCCCACGACGTACTGGCTACTTCAAACTCCGAGAAACCCACAGTTCTATATTTTCCGACATACGAGGCTACTTCAAGAACATTTCTCAGATTTTGCTTTCCTCACGATGTTTTCCTGCACCCTCACTTCATAAATTTGTAAAGGCACGTGAATTCCTCGTGGTCAAACTGGTCGAACCGTTTCACCACCATGGCATAGTTCCATTAGTCTTCTAAACAGCTTTATATTTATATAAAGCTGAAAACTCGATGTATTGTAATGAAGTTGAAAGAA
Source organism: Antheraea assamensis (assembly GCA_035772565.1). Taxonomy (NCBI): domain Eukaryota; kingdom Metazoa; phylum Arthropoda; class Insecta; order Lepidoptera; family Saturniidae; genus Antheraea; species Antheraea assamensis. Next base: position 78,627 of record JAQQSE010000230.1, on the reverse strand, counting down.
TAGTTTTGGAGCGCTTACATTCATAATGCTGGCTAAAGTATAATGCACTACAGAATTATACGTCGTAAAAATGCCCTCAGAAAAGTTGATATATAAATATACCAATTTCCTAAGGATAACGAATTTTTTTATCGTATTAAAGAAAGATTCGATATTTACAAGGCTCTCTTTTGTCAAATATAGAATTAATCTGTTTCCAATTAAATAATTTAGTTACAGTAGGCAAATTATATAGAACCCCACATTGATCTATAAAGCATATAATTTCAATGAATATTTTAGAAGATATCACAGATTTAATATTACGGGAAATAAAAAAGAAGTTGTTTTTTGTAAAGATTTCTGCCTAACGTCAATTATTAACTGGAAATATTAAAGCCCCAAAAATGGGTCTAATTCATGTAAACCCTTATGATGCTACATTAGCTTAATACGTCTTTGCGAAGCCGGACAGTTCGCTGGTGCTGAATAAATGATAATAACGCCATGTACTTTTAATAATTAGAAATAGCAAGTAAGATAGGGAGTATATTTTTAATCGTATTCCAGAAATGCAAAAGTTGGAATGTGTTAAAATTACAGATTGCATAGGATGAGGATCCACATGGATAGAATGTATGAAAAACATTGTGAGTATTCCACTGTCCCGTGTAATATAACCAGAGCAGCTTAGTATTAATATAATTACTGATATAATCAAAGCCGTACTCACGAGATTCCATGTCACTCTCGTCTCGAGTAATATTCTGGGATTATTCCCTTTAGCTCTATTCCTTTTTGATGTATCTTTGAGTGCGTACCATTTCTTTTCACCATTGATAATTCCAAGTAATGGTATTATTATTTTACCTACGTCTTCAGATCTTTTGTCATCATATACGGTCACTTCTAGAACTGATGTTATATCAGGGACCGCGCTGGAAATTATTAAAACAAAAATTATTATAGATTTTTTCTACTACTCTCTCAACTTCTTTAGCCTCATCGTTATTTACGACTCAGTAAAACGAAAGAGAGAAGACTGAAAAGGGACAAACATATACGACTTTACAATTTAACGGGCGAAAGAATGAAATAGAAGATATTATTATTTATCTGAATAATTTATAATTTTTTGAAAGTTTCACTTCTGCTGCGTGTGAAGTGCACACATGTTTCTTTAAGTTTTTAGATTTTCAATATTTTGTCTCTTTTAAAACATTTTGTTTTAGAATTTTAGTATCGTTTAGGAAATCAAATTTGAGATCGGTCTCGTTATGACGACTGTACTGAATACGCCGGGTGTTGTAATGTTGCTTTGAAATTAACTACAATCGAGCTGGTACTTAAAATATAATTGCCTAGTTCAATTTTTAGAACGGCAATCTATATACATAAATAAAATTGAAGTGTCTGTTTGTCTTGAAAAATACAATCTTTTTACTAAAAGGATATGTTAGTACATGCGACACCTATAACAAAAATACAATTTTAAAAATGTATATATGACTCTCTGTTGTTTTCCGGCTAATCCCCGAAATAGTTGAACTGATTTTGCCGTAACTTTTCTGGTGAATAGATGACTTTCTAAAGAGTCATATACTTTTATTTTAGTGTAGCTGTTACTCGTGGTTTTGTCCATATGGAATATAGTAAAAAAAATGTTCAGTGTGACTGGACACTGATTCTTTAGTTTATTATATTTGTACAGAAACCATATTTTTTAATCTAGAATAAAGACAGACAAAAGTTTAAAGAAATGCCATTTTTTTATAAATATAGTATATATATTCATAACCATTTATTAAAGAGCTGTTATTTTTATATTACAAACAGACACTTAAATTTCATTGATGTATATAGATTTGCAAAATTCCACGCAGTTGAAGTCACAGGAAACAGCTATTGGCTAGTAATATATCTATTTGCAATGGACTTACAACGTAAAAAATTTCATCCAATTAGGTTCATTTGTTTTAGTTTCAGTATGCGTTTGTAATCTTTCGTTGTCTAACTCAAGAACGCAATATGTGTCATAGGCAAATAAACCTTTTGCACCGTAGACTATCACAGAGAGCCATCCCACATCTCTTGAGTCTTTTAACAAATAATACCAAGCCTAAAAATAAATAGTACCAGAATATCATATGTACTCATATAATATTATTATTATTAATGACATAAAAATTTTACATATCTAAATTTGCGTAGAATTTTTCTTTTCAAGTAAATTATGCATATTTAAACCGGTACATTTTGTTTACGTTATTTAGTAGATTCATTCCGAACTAAACAACTTACATATTTTTTGCTGACTGTTGACAATTTTCTTTGCGTTTCTGATAGTCATCGAAGTCAAAAAGTGTGTTGACTAGCGAGGACCCACTTATAGTGAGCAATATAAATACTTGAACATTTACTGAATCACCCTCTAAGTCGACTCGCATTTTGTGTGTCTTTTCTTTTTCCAATTCCATCAGATTTAAAATACTTCTGAAATAGGTATTTGTCATAAAGATATAATGCATTGAATGAGCTTCTACATAAAGGTGCTTCTTAGTTATTGCTTTACACTATAAACCATTTATGGAGTACAAATAAAAACATTTTACCTGCCGATAAACAAGTCCTTGTCCCATAACGATATTTCTAACATATGGTCCTCATACATACCAATATTGAACAGTTCCTGCCATTTCACATCTGAGTTTTTAATTACTTTGGATTTATATTTTTCTGATCCTAATCTACAATAACAATTGAACGTGTAATATATTAATAATCAGCGTATAGTGTAGAGTGTTAAAATAATTAATTACCTAAATCTACAAAATAGTATTCGTGATTTTTCATCTGAATCATCGGTTTCCAAGCCTGTGGCTTCGATAAGTGCAATAGTTATTGTCGCTACTTTACTTTTTTTGGATTTAAATATATCCTGTTTCATCGTGTTGCTTAGTATAAACTGAAAGAAAACGACATACCTTAGAGAATTAAGTAAACATAAAAGGAAAAAGCAATCACAAAGCTTTAGCGTTTTTGTAAACATTAAAAAGAGCTTTAAAACACGGGTTTCACGATAGAAGTAAGCAAAAATAGAAATAAAAAAGGACCTTATCGACTTTGTCCCGGTATTCTTTTTTTCTTTCCTTCATAGTTTTCCGTTCCTTTTCCTCTCGTCGACGTTTTTCCTTAACAGCCGATATTCGTGAACCAATTCTATCGCGGATACTAATTTTTGGAAGAGTAGGTGTAGTGGGTGTAAGATATTCATCACTTTCTATAGCTTCTTCATTCAGTCTGTCAATATTAAGATTACTTTTATCTAAATTAATAAGCGTAAGTTAAATTAATGTGGTCCTTAACGTTTGATAAAAATTAATACTTACGATTCGAGACTTAAGTTTGAAATTTCATCACCAAAATACTTGCCCACCTCGGAGTCATCATCATTTATATGTTTGTCAATCATAAGAAAACTTAATTCTGATTCTGAAACACTTGATTCTTTTATGTCTACGTACTCGAAGTGTGCGTCATTTGTTTGCAAATTCTGTTCTTCAAAAATCAAATGTTGTGTTAAATGTTTGTTGTCGTCGTCTTCCGCGAAAACTTCATCAATTTCTCTAATATCTAAACTGCTCGCATATCTCTCCTGTTTGTAGCCATCGTCTTCCTCAAGCGATGACAGAGCATCGACAGATTTTGATTTCTCAAGTTTCTTTTGCATCTCTTCATATTTATTTTGTATTCTCTTGTGTAGTTTAGCGAAGTGTTTCTTTTTAAAGCTGGCAAATTCGTTTCTCTCTATTTCTTCCATTATTATTAAATCATTCGCGCACAACAAACATTTTACAAATGACGTAAGTGGCTTTAACGCTGTGGCACTGGAAAATCGTGCAACCATGTATCGTGTCAGGTAAAGATAACGTTATCAGTAGTTATCGATTATTTTTACTAATCTATTATCTTTTCTAGCCTTAACACTTACAGCGATTTTATGTAATAAAAATATGCGCTCTCATTTTAATACGGCACTTTTTCTATAAGCCTATGATTAATAATTAAAATTAATAGTAATATGAAATGGTACTAGATACTTCTAGATAGTATTTATCTCATTTAGTACAAATGTATGAGAAATAATTACGTCGTTGTGTAGAAATATCGATAATTTTCAATATTAGCATGTTAATATTGTTATGAATGTATTGTCGTTTTAAAATTTTATCGACCTCAAGATTAAATTAACATTCGATGAAATATCGCTGTAAATATCGAGTTAACAAAAATTTTATTTATAGATAACGAACGGAAATGTTATCGTACGATGTTCATATCAATAATTTTTATATTAAGCAGCTATTGGTTACTTCCTGCTAGGTAATTACTAAAACGTGTAGTATACGTAGGGTTTAACTTTGTGTTTACTCTTTATATTGTTATCAATCAATTTATTTTCAAAGTAATGTAATATATGTCATTGTTGCATGTATGAATGGTTAAAGTTGAAACTAGTAAAATGAATACTTTACTTAATTCCATTTTATTACTAACAATCCAAGTAAGTAATTAATCTTCAGTAGATTAAGATAGAATAAAAAGAAGTTAGGTATACGATATCTAAACGTATAATTTTATTACTAAATGTAAATATGATTATAGTATTTTATCAAAAACAACCGTAAGTAATGCTAATAAAATCGTGTTTCGTTTTGAATTACTTTGAATAGTTGCGATTAATTATCAAGTTTACTTTTTTCAATTCGCCGTTAGCTATAAATAACAATAGAAAGAAGGCCGTAATATTTTTTTTCTACACGAGGATATAATAATGCATAGATAATTATAGTCTGGTATCGTTATTTCAAATTTTCACGCCAAATTAACTGTATTTCGTTCGTAACGTAGTAGGTAATAAGAACCATGAAATTTAAAAGGTCGTACTAAACTTGATCTCTTTATTGGTATAATGGTACGAGAATAATATATAGTTTTATACCGAAATTTTATTATTTCGTACTTATAGAATCTACATATATATATATATATATATATTGATGTTGGTTTATATTTCTGAGTCGATAAACTACGTACACAGTTTGACCGATTATCATGAAAATTGGCAGACCTCTAACTGTTTTTCGTAAAGTAAGTCAACGGAGAATACTCACAAAATATACATTTTGCTATAAGTAAACTATTAACTGCAATAAATAACAACAAATGCGTGTGAAGTCGCGGGCACAGTTAGAGTATAAAAGTCTAACAAATATAGCTCAGTGCAATGAATTATAATGTCGTTTGCAAGGAAACCGAGCGGTTTGTTACATCACAACACAGTTCTGGGTCGGTCTATGTTGCAGCAGAGAGTAATGACATGGTTGCCTACTATTAAATAAAAATGTATTACTTGCCAGAATATTCTAACTGATATTAAAAACGTGAATGTGAGTTTGTTTGTGTGTTACGCTTCGACGCTCAAACTACTGAACCTATCACTATAAGATTTTGCATACACTTTGCCAATGGTACAAGCTGTGGTAAAAAGTTAGTGTTTAATATTATCACTGCATCACTACACCTATTATAAAACAAAGTCGTCAGTTGCGTTTGTCTTTGTGTATGTTCACGATAAACTTAAAAACTACTGAACGGATTGTAATGCCAATAGATAGAGTAATACACAAGGATGGTTTAGGTATATAATTTGTTAACGTTTATCGTAAATTATTAGAAATATAACGATAATTGTTAGAAGTATTGGAAAAAGTCGGTTTAGGTATATAATTTGTCAAGGTTTTGCGTTAATTATTTGAAATATAACGATGATTGTTGGAAGTATTGGAAAAAGTCGGTTTAGGTATATAATTTGTCAAGTTTTTGCGTAGATTGTCTGAAATATAACGATAATTGTTGGAAGTATTGGAAAAAGTCAAGCCGCTTGGGAGCTTTCATTCTTTTGAGAAATAACAAAACAATACATACTGAGATATTTCCCTTTTATAGATCTACAAAAAAAACTGAGCATATACCTATCTTTTAAGGATAGCTTACTATACCCATCTATCTTCTAAAAACATGGTCACATACAATGATGCAATTGGCAGACTATTTAGACGGATACAGTATTAATCCTTGTCAAAGTGAATACATTAGTTACCTTGAGCATTTTTTTCACATAAGTATATATTTTTATCATCAGAGCAGGACAACGTCCGCCGGGTCTGCTAGTTATAACTAAAGAAAAGTTTAAACGCTTGTACTGGGAGAAGTAATTGTTAACAACTAACTTAACTTCAATTACATTATCAAAGTAAAAGTGATGAAGTTTTATATTTATTTGTATGGTCTTTATTTTATTCGTAAAATCTCACTGATCTCTTTAACAAACAGTTCTACTTGAGTAGTTTACCAAACAGACATACATATAAGACAGAACATAATTCTTAGATCAATAGAACCCGAATTTAATAAAAGTCTATCTTAACCTAAGAAGCATGGTATCTAGGATAAGAACCAAGTATACTAGGAATAGCTTAAACTAAGTCCGACTTTATAATAGCTCTCTATCTATAATGAACGAAACAATAGAAATTGAAAAAGGATGTATAGCATCTAGAACTATAAAAAAATGAGCGAAATACACAACAGGATCACAAAGGGTCGATGAGTATTACAGTGAAATTGTACTTTGAAAAACCTAGTTCAGTTTTAACAAAATTATACTATTGGAAAACAATTGCTGGATTTGAAATCAAATAATAAAAGAATAGTTTTACAATGGATCCCATCTCATGTAGGTATAGCTGGTAATGAATGAGCTGACCTCTTAGCTAGAAAAGGATCTTGCGACGGTGCTCCTACTAATATATTGCCAACATACTTGGATATATGCTCTACAGTCAAAAACATCTTCTATTATCTATGGAAAGAGTACTTTGACGAACGGTCAAGAACAAAAGGAATATGGTACAAAACGATCCAGCCACACCCTTTAAAGTATGCCTGGATTGATAATATTACTGTTAGCTCCCGGGAAGCAATCACAGGAATGAGATTACGCTCAGGACACATCCCATACAAAAAGTTCGCCTTTATGATGCGTAAAGTGCCATCACCATTTTGCCACAGTTGCGGGGGCGTTGATGATGTTCACCATATCTTGGCAGAATGCGTTCGAAGTGAGAGTATAAGATGTGGCCTAAATACTTCTGGTTCATTCCATATTGGTTTATATAACTCCATACTGTCTGATCCAACTTCTAAAGGTGCTAGAGAACTGTATAAACTTAATTTTAATCAGTGCTAATTTTAAATGTGTATAATTTTACTTAGGCGATATAGTCGCACAGGCGACTAAGCCTGCAATAAATAAAAAAAAAACAAAATTATGAGATATATTTTTAGATATTTCATATATATCAATTGTAATTTAAAAGAAAATAAATACTATTTACTCTATAATTAGTCAATATTCTTATTATAAAGCATTTACAAATACTAATGGATTTAATTCCTATTTGAAGGAATGAAATAAATAAATGAACTGCATTACATTTAGTGCTCGGTTCTTTATTAATATCTTATACTATTCGTTTGGTCTTGATCAAATACTTTGTCTAGATATTCGACGATCTTTGAAGTTTTGAATACGTTAATTCCAAACATTCCTTCCTTTATTTGCACATCCGCAATTGCCCTGAATCATCACGTATTTCCGTCATGTATGAAAAAGCCCGCTACAGTTGATTCCAACAGGTTAATTGCATTTTTAATCTTGGTATTATTATTTCCAGATAATCCATTAATACATTTGGAGCTTACTGCTTCGCATGAAAGAATTATATTATCATCATCAATGTTTTTTACATCACCGGCTAATTTATTATCAATAAATTTTTAATTATTCCTTCTTTCACTTATAAATTTAAAGTCAAAATAGAAACGTTTTCCGAAAAAGAAGAGAACGATTGTGTGTGACACATTTGTAGGTTTTTTTTTTTAAATGCGGTTGGAGGCAAACGAACAGATGGGTTATCTGATGGTAAGTAATTACCGCTGCCCATGGACACTTGCAACACAAGGGGAATCACAGATGTGTTGTCGGTTTTTGAGGAAGGAGTTGGCTCGTTTCTTGTGACCGATTTAAATTAGTAAATGTACGCGAATTCCAAAAAATTCGTTGGTACACGCCGGGGTTCGAATCTGCGGCCGTCGAATATATAATCTGCCGGTCAAACCACTCGACCACTACGACTGTCTACGTAAGTAATATACGATATGATTAATATGCATTAACTTTTTGCTGGATTAATAAAAATTAAGTACACTACAAAGCGGTCTTCAAATACAAAGACCTGCGTCTATTTCTACAATATCTTCCGATGCGGTTTTATTGACGGTTCGACGAAACTTTACTGTGCGGATTAAAGAGTAAAGTTTTATCCAACTTATCCATTCACGGATCTCGGGGAACTTGTTCCATCGAACATGCACCGTGAATATAATTTTAAATGTGTCACGGCACTTTTTCAAAGAGCATAGTGATTCGCATTGGTTTTTGAAATTTTAAATCGTAAAGAATGCTTGTAATTAGTAGATAAACGATATTTTAAATTGTGTATTGTAATATTCTGTCCAATAGGGGCATTGTATAAAATGTGTTCTGTCGAATAGGTGCATCGTAGACATAAATTTTCTTAAGCCTTGGGTTTTTTTTTGGATAAAAAACAAGTAATATTTGTCTATAATTAGAGGAGATATGATAGGTTGACTTTAAATTTTTTGGTATCCTATAACTAACTAATATAATAAAATACGAAGGTTTGTTTGTTTGTTACGGTTTCATGCGTTAACTACTCAACCTATCATCATGAAATTTTATATACACATTATCAGGGGTATAAAAAAGGACGTAGGATACCTTTTGTATAGAAATAATGTACTGTCTCTGATTAATAACGCAAGAAAAGCCGAGGAGAAAGGCTAGGGTTTTACATCTAAAAAAATTAAAAACATGTTTAATCTGTAACAAAATAGCTATTATTATTATTATATCTGTTAATAACACATTTTACTTTATACATATATCAACAATTCATTTTGCCTTTATTAAATTAGTACTACCGATTCTAAATGGAATTGCTGTACAGATGTTCTTGTTTATTATAAGGAGAGCATGCCGTGTATTGTTATGATCAAAGAATTTTTCCGTTCAATAAAGTATGTTGAGATTTCGGTCCGACCGAGATTCTCATCAAAACCAATATCCGGAGTGTTCCAGAGTACACACGGGGTTATGAGTTTCATATTAAATTAATGCGTTTCTTTTGATATAACAATGCTTCGGATTCTTTTATTGTATGCTTTAGATTAATATTGTAATTTGTTTTACATTACATTATGTATTACTCAGAACTATTACCACATCATGTCGAAGCTTTCCAATTTTACTTTTATTGTGCGCGCATAGTTCAAAAACTGCTAGATAGATTTTAGTTTCAGATATATATTTTTTTTAACTTCTTAGGCACTTGGTACTTATCTAATAAAACAAACTTTTATAGACAACAAGATTTGAACATGACTCTATGTAACTTACAACTGTTTGTGATTGTGGAAGGAAGAAGTGTTATATCTGCTAAAACCGAGAGGTCAAATGAAATTTATGACACTGACGATAAAATTAGAGAAAAGAAGGATTCAAGGCGTTCAATGTTCAGAACTCGTTTGTGTGGTTATTATACTCAAAACTATAAGATTTCAGTGTGTGTGTTTGTTCCGCGTATTGAAGAGACACCATGATGTCTTATCTGTTACTGGTAGATTATTCGAGATTGTTTGCGGACAATCCTACATTTTTTTCAAGATAATTTTGAAGTGAAAACTTCTTTAGCCGTGTTCAGCGATTTTTGGTAAGGGAAAACTGTAAGAATTCCCGTCACCTATGCCATCGACATGTTCGTGACGAATTGCAGTATAATGGCCTGTGTACATGTAATATTGATTGTGCAGTCCATCATACGTCTGATTTAATTATGAAATTGTATAAAAATGTAAATAGTTATTGCTCGAATTACCAATATATGTGAAAACCAGACTAATGGTATTAATGTCAATTTACAAACTATGAAATTGAAATAGTTCAGACTATTATTATTGTAATAGTTCAGTTGTTTTAAAACTTCAGAAAAGAACACAGTTATTCCATTTGCTCTGAATTTTCGCTTCTGTCAAGATTACTTAAGACTGCCTGTTTTTTTTTAGAATTTGGAATGTAGTTTGAAAATGCATTTTTTTTTTCGAACTGACCTACACTATTAGTCTGGCCGGGCCACTAGAGTTCCACCGGAAAACGACGTTGTAAAAGGCATATCTGTTATACCTTACGTACATTGTAATATGTAGACATTTTTACAGGAATTTGTTAGAAGAATTATTTACTTAGAACGCCTTTATAATTTATACCGAACAATAATAATATTTTCCATAACACATATTCTGTTTACTTTAGTAATAGCTAAGCATTTGTGAAACGATTGAATAGGTGTTATTTTCACGATTCAATTTATTATTAGCTGTGCTATAACGTTTTTATCAACATTTCGAGTGCCCCAGACAAGAGCACACGAGTCTTTATCATTTTATATTAATTTATCAGATGATACCTTCCGCGATACCAGATTTGTATTTGCGTAATGAATCCTTTGTTTCTATTAGTTTTATTTAATATTGTAGTATACTGGAAGTATGTTGTGTTTTTTTTGCTGTGATGTTATTTTTATTTTTACATGTTTAGGACATTCCTTACTTACGGAGCAGTAACGGCGTAGTTATATTATTATTATTATCCGTACGAGGTGCTCAGTTGCAGGTTTTCCACGCTGCTTATTTGGGGTCTTTATTATCTTATTTATTTATAGGCAAGTCTACCTACAGCTTCACGCTTTTCTTTCTCTTCTACGCCTCTTTTATTTCTTTATATTATCACCGCAACCACCTCGTGGGACCTATTAAACGGTTTCACCAGCCCCTTCAGTGGTTTGAATAGTTGAATTAAAAAGAACTAAAATAGCTTTTATATATTTTTAAATTTTACAGAATATATCTGATTAATTAGACTACAAGGTTATTTTAACTGAAATATCAATAGGATATCGTAAGTTCATATTTAATGTTTCAACTAATTTGTTACCAAACCAAAGATTTATTTTCGTTTCTGCTTTTTTCCATTCTAACGAAAATGCAAAGGCAACCTAGACCATGCAGCCAAGTCAGATATAATTACATAACTTGTATTAATTTTAAAGGTCTTTAGTATTATTGATATAAAGGCCGACGCCATGTCGTGTTTGACAATTCTGGTGTAAGTGTCCTGTGGTTATTTCAATGTTCTAACAAGATAGTGACTCCCTTTTTAGAACTCTCCATGGAGTTTTATAGTCATCTCAGAATTCATGCTCCGTGGTACTATTTCCAATTCCACTTCACTTGTGCTCAATGATCGAACTATATTACGTAAAGCACCACCAATATTACAAAATACGGAGTCAAATAACACAAGAATATTAATAAAATATAAAATGTACTACATGACAGGCTTGAGATACCGCCATAAGCTACTCAAACCAAAAATAATTGTAAATGAGTCAAAATGGTAATAATAAATTTGGGCATACTTACCCAAACAAATACGCACCTCAAATTACATCACGAAGCATAGCGATACCTAAATAAAATTTTTAGTTATGAATTCGTATGATAATTAATTGTATATATGTAATATATAAAATAAAAATATATCTTATAACACTTTAAAGTTAATTGTAACGTTTAAATAATTAAGCAAAAGATTTGTAGGATAAGTAATATAATAAGGAAAAGCATTCGAATGCAGTTCCTCGACTACAATAACTATATAGAGAAATAATATCCATTAAAACGTGTTTTTAAAATATTGTTAAAGCGTAACGCGTAACTTCCTTAAACAGCTGTGGCTTATGCATTAAGATTTCGAAAGCCTTGAACCTGATTTCGGACAATTAACTGAAGGTAATGTAAATTTAAATAATACAATTCCAACAACTTACTCTTAGGTTAAGGTTTTTTATGAACTGGATTTACTTGTACTTATTTAATACTTTATTTACCTTCAAAAGTTGATATTACGCATTAATATTGAATGGGTTAAATTGATTCGATTTACGTATTTTTGGATAATCTGAAATGTATACAACATTCGACTCTCATCAGATCATTTAAATGAATACAGGCATCATTGTTGTCAAGGCCGCTACTGAATCATACAATCTCGCTATATATATATATAATCTTCATGGACCCTAATTTCATATGTACAATTACGCTTTTGAGTTTTAGTGAAGCTCTTTTTCTAAGCCCGCCAGGCTAGCTACCACCCTCAAGTTGAAAATCTATCGCCAAGCACCTGTCGATGTGCTCCGGCAGCTGCCCTTGAAAGCAAGTCTCCCCTAGGTTTAGTGTATGACTACCATCATAAATCACATCATCATTTAACATAAGATAAGATTGTGGTCAAACGCTATCCTATAAAGTATTAAAAAAAACTTCTGTAAGGTCAAGATCTTTCAAGGTCAAACAGTGTAACGGTTTTTATGCAACGTTTTAAACTCAAAAAGTTCGGAAAGCCAAAAAGAGAAGAGGACAGGAGTATAAGGTAAAGGGAAAGATGTAGTGTAATTGATGATTGATAATTGTTTCATTTAATTAGTTAAATTCGTTAATGTGTACATTATCTAGCTTAGCTAATCTGCAGAGTAACTGAATTGTTCAGTTCGCGCGGAAAAGCGTTAAGGCGACCGTGACTGGACATAACAAGCTCACACTTATATTTGGGCTTACCAAAAAGAAATTCATTATTTTTCCAATAGATGCCTTCAGTACTCTGTACCTTGCGTTGAATAAATACAATTGGATTACACTACATGGTCTTAAAAGGATTTGGCTTTCGGGCGGAGGAAGAGAGATAAAGTCTCTTGCCTTATGGTAAGCACACTACAATACATAAATAACGGCTACCATCAGGATAAGAAACGTCATTCACGGTCGCCGTGCCGCTGATATGGCAACTTTCGAGTCTCTCGACTGCTTCATATACACCGGCTGAAACCCAAAATGCGACAAAGTAAACAATGTTACTCTGTATCGGATTTTTCACTTTTGTTGGTGATGACCTAGTTGGGTACAGTTTTTTTTTTACAATTTATAGGTTTTAACTTTGGACCACAATCTTAGCCGATCTTAAATGACGATGTGGTCTTATATTGGAAACATGTTAAGCCTGGAGGGACTGGTTCTCAAATGAAGCTGCCGGAACACACCCATATTGAATAGTTAAGGAGTTAAATGGTAACAAGCAAATAAACCTACTATCACATTTATAATATTAGTAGGGATAATAAAATGATTTCCATTTCTTTACGCAATCGGAATTCATATGTACAATTTAAAGACATTCATATGGATTTAAATTCGCAATTTGCAATAAAGTTAACCAATCGTAAACGGTATCGGTTATCGGTACGATCTTATGAATAAATTGAAGTAAAAGTCGATTCACTGTGATATCGACACGCATCACTCTCGAGAATATATATTTATCAGGGACATCTGCACTTTTTCTTTCAATCCGTAATAAAAGTGGATAGGGAGCTATAAATTTCGGCGGGGTCGGACGAATACCGCAAGGAGGTCTCTCGGTCCTGCAGCAATCAAATTGTGATCAGTTCCGTGTGAGGAGAATTTTTATGCGCACCCACTAAAGCCTACGAGATAAACGAGTGAACGAGTTATTTGTATCAATTGGATACAATATATTCTGCGTTATTGTATGGAAGAAGTCTGTTGAACTTTATTTTTAGACTATCTATAGAATTTTTTTTATTAAGGTCTGCTGTAGGGCGGGCGTTGTTCAAAAATTGTTGGATATGTTTAGAGCAAATTTGTTCCATTTTTAATTCACAGTTACTTGGTGTATGTTTAAAAAAATATCGAGATGGCTTCGATTTATAGATAGTACGCGTTCCGAGATGTGTTTTCTTGCCATGCCGAAGTGGGTCAAGCAATGTGTTTCTTATGTTTTTTTTTCTCTGAACATAAAATATAGTTGCTAAGATAATATACAACGCAAAAGAAGTCGAAGGTATCAGCTATTTATACATATATACAGTCTGTTGATATGTTTGTTCTTAAACGTCTAACTTCGGAGTGATTTAACCAATTGAGCTCATATTCACATAATGTGGTTTTTGGAGACGATTATTCTTACCTATACTAGGGTTCGACAAATGGCACTTTAAAAAAGTATAACTAATATGAATGTCTGTGTTGCTAGTTAGTCGTATAGAAATGTATAAATATTTATCAATTAGGCAAGAGTCTCATTAGATGCTAAGCGACTATGTGACCAATAGTGATTACACGTTAAATTCATGGAACCTCGATTCAATCAAAAAGTAATGCTCGAATTGTCATATTGTATCGTCGTTTATCCCACTTTATACTTAGCTGAACAGACAGTGCTTATAGAAATCGTAATTCAAGACATTAATAACTTATGCAGAAATTGCCTTAATAAGTCAAGAATATAAAGAACAATACATTTTCAAAATATTGTAACTTATAATTTCTTTACATTGAGAAATCCAGAAAATACATATGAAAAACAAATTGGACCGTTTCCAAGAACCGGTACCGTTACCGTTTACCTCTAACAATCATCCCTCTGACCCAATAGGCAAAAAAAAAAAAAAAACAAAACACACTAATTTCGGAATTATTTATATATATATATATATATGTAAATATATATTTTTACATTTATAACTTGTAATATACATTCAAAGTTACTATATTTTAATAATTTCCAAACGTGTCTGATTGCAATTTCTCTGAGCACATCTTTAATTTCAAATTCAAATCATATTTGATGTTCTCTTTCTTTGTGCCAGTAATTTAGGTTGCCAAATAGAAGGTCTCGGTTTAATCAGAAGGGATTTAGAGACTCTAATTGAAAGGACGCCTTGGGTCCCGGGCGTTACCGAGGATAAAATTGAATAACGCTCTGAAAATTAAAGGTATATTATAGAAAAGAAGGGAAAGTTTTGTTTTTAATACATTCATTTGTCATACACTTTATAATTGTTTTATGTATAAATTATCGCCCACACACCGACATAGACCATAAATAGGTGGTTACTATAACTGCCGCTTTGTGGCTGAAATATGTTCTAATGTTATCTCAGATATGTATATACATAGTTATATGTGTTTGAAGATATGTGATTAAAATTTATAGTTGGGTTACAAAGAAGTACTTATTTATGTAAAAAAAACAGTTTCGGTATAATGGTAGTTTGTTTTAACTCAAAAACAGCTTGACCGATATTTATGATTTTTTGTACGCAGAAAGCTTACGTCACTCTTCAATTATAGGGGTGGGAGCTGTTTTTAAAAATGTTTGTAATGTTTAATTTATTTATATCTGTTCATATTTTGTACTATAATGGCAAGAAAGAAACCTCATGCTTAAACTAAATTAAAAATAGAATATGATATGACACAAATCGTCAGAAAAACTCGAAATTTAATCCTGACAGTTTAAAAAAACTTCGATTAAAAGAAAGAGTCAAATACCTGAATAAAAAAAAGAAAGGACAAGTGAAATCTATATCTCACATATTATGAATTGCAGAGAGACGAGAGTAAAAAGAAAAAAAATGGAAAAATAATAGTAAAACACCCAGGGTCTAAAAGCAAAAATGTGTAAAAATTTCTCAAAGGAAAAGCCGATTCTATTTCAGAACCTACTATAACTCTTATTTCAAAATAATATTAAGCGTCAAGGTATTGTAGCGGTAAATATGTATGTATATGTCAATATATAACTATGCAAAAATAGTCAGGTTCGAGTAAAATTTTAAAGAAGAAATATTATTAGTAGTAACTTATAATTTTTAAGAACTATGTCTTAGAAAAGTTATAAAAAATTTGGAAAATAAATAAAATGATTTTCTATTTTATAAGAAACGTATAATTTTTTTATCGATGACAATTCATGAATTATCTGTGTAAATTATTCCCTTAAACAAGTTTATTCTGGGACCAATATATTACTAAAATCTAATAACATAAGTACAACCAAACTGATAATAGAAATATATAAGTTAATTAACATATTTTCTATTCATTTATTGTTACTTAATTTATATATTTCACGAGAGTTACCCGTCTATACTTTTTTGAACGTATTTTTTATAACTATGTTCTCGCATGCGAAAAACAACGTAGCAAAATATTTTGGGCTGAGCCTAATTGTAGAGATACGCTAAATAACTGCTACCTTTATACGTCACCAACAAATTCGTTCCTTACGAGTGCACGCTACAAATCAGCTTAGTGATAATATTAGTACAGCTGCGACATGAGTTTATCGATGTATAAAAATTCGTTCTGAAATTAGAAGTACACGTTTTATTGAAACATTTTTTAATTCATTAACTATTATATAAACAAAAAAATCCTGTATGATTTTTATGCTACAACCAGGTTAAGGATAACTTGTAGGTTAGTAAGAGTAAGATTTAGCATTACTGTTCACATTTTTGTAAAAAAAAAAAATTTACGTCATTCGGATATAAATATTCTCGACTTTGTTTAATAGTTTATTACGGGGCTTAAAATCAAACATTTTTGACAAAGAAAAAAAACGTTATAGTCCTCTTAGTTGGCTAATCGGCATATTCTTCTTTATTTGCCAATAAATCTATAAAAGCTTTAATATGCTGTATTGATGCAAACAATATGCTGCGTAAAATATTAACTATGGCAACAGTACGCTGTTTACGATTTTGTAATGCATTCTCGACAACGAAAGAGGTAAAGAGTAGTCATATTAATAGTATTCGCATTTGTATAGCTTAAACATATTTACAAGCTATTATCGCCTAGCAAGCGGACATTACCACTTCTCCTTTAATTTAAGATATAATTCCACATGTAATAGATAAATCACACGTAATTACTAGTTACATAATTATAAAGATGTAGATTTAAAAATCTAGTGGAAAAATAATTAAAAACTCCAAACTAACCAGAAATGAAAGTATACAAGAATTATGCGACAAGGTAAATACAGCGCGAACAAAACGGTTAAAACACGACGGCCGGGCTGTAAAACGAAACGACGCGGGAAAACGCCTGCGGGATTGGTGGAGTTAAAAACTTTAACATTTTTAAATTAAACAAATATGAATGTTTTCACTGATTGTACGACAACGTAATTTTTGTACCTATTTTTTGTTGTTGTTAGTTTTAATTTCCAATGATAGTTTAAATTTCAGAGATAATGTGATGGTCGCTCTAAGATAGCGCGTCCTAACATATGTTCAATGAGCCTGAGCTCTCGGTGTAGGAAAACATATTAAAAGCGTGGTAAGATATTTCCCAATGCTCGCATAGGTCGCAATCTATCTTCCTCGAGTTAAAAGTCGGTGGCTAAAAATTTACAGTTGCGTTCCAAAAGCTGTACTTGAGATCTAGTCCCTCTAGTTTAGTGGGTTGTTGTTTAGGCTACATCACCTTTTTACATCAGGTTAGATTGTATTCAATTGTTGACCCTATATATAATAATAAAAATAGAGAATTATAAGAAACTGTTAGAATACAGATTTTGCACTATTCCGTCTTAATACCCTTATATATTGTTGTAGTCTTGTACTGAAAACTTCTTTAGACTTGTTGTGATTTTAAATTCCATGAAACGAAACAGTGTCATTAAAAAGAGAAAAAGATATATATTTATAGGATTTCACATGTGAGAGAATGAGATGGAATATATTGTACAGTGTTTTTTATATTTGCAGTCTCCTCAATATATGTTGCAATACTTAATATTTGCTGCGTGGTCCAAGCGTCGAACGTGTGTTAGTATGTGTATTTGTGCGCTTATGTAATACGAACCCTTGGAAAAAGACATCATAACTACCATGTTGTATTGTTTATGTGTATCGTTTACATGAATATTTGATTAAATGTTGAAGATCTCTTTTTTTTCGATCACAGTGTTGTTGGCACTATGGTCTTTACAGATTCACCGGACTACTAACGTTTTAAAAATTTCATTTCTACCACGTGTGAACTCTACACCTGGTGTTTATTACAGTGTCATGGTATGGTGTACTCCGGCAGTTATACTTGAGAGCCAATTGCTCTATGTTTAGCGTGTATATCATCAGGTGAGATTGTAGGTTTTTTTATTTCCAACTGTCTACACTGTTGACCTGGCAAGGCCTCTACAGTTTCACCGGACTACCCGCGAATGTGGTCAAACGCTAAAACCTATAATATATTAAAAATTGCCATAATACAGAAAACAGTGCAATATCAACCAGTAAATATATTAAAAGAAATGAATAAACGTTCCGAGTTACTTTTTATTTTAAGTTTATTAGAAAGGTCTCACATTAAGCAGACGTCACTAATCACGAGCTCTAACTGAAATCTGTCGAGCGTCGCGTCGGCTTGTTCAACGTCGCGCCAACCGCGATGTCATAAGTCCCTTACTTCTAATCCGATTTGGATCCGCCAGACAGATGAAAAGTTAAAATTGAGGATATTTTATTTTATTATAGTAAATACTGCGCGTTTTTAGTTATAGAAAATGTCACTAATATTGTGATATCAGTGATTTATTTTATATGCATATTGAGTTTAAGGTCTTTTCGTAATCCTATTACGAATAGTAAACGATTACATAATTTTTATCTTTAAATTTAGTATATTGTTTTGTTTCTTTCTTATTAATTAATAGCTTTGTGTGCGATTGTCAAGCTTTGTGTGCGATTGTCATTTTCTTAAACATCAGTATTCACCAAACTTAATCCATAAAGATAAATGTTTGGTCTTATTTTTTATCACGATATACATGTCTATTGTATTTTTCTATTTTTAGAATTTATCTTTTGAATGTCACTTCGGTTTTTTAATACTATATACATTTTATCGTATGACCACAATCCCATCTGATGTTAAATGACGTGGTTTAAAATAATAAACACGCAAAATCCTGTGGGGAATGGCTCTCAAGTGCAATTGCCAGATTACACCTACAAGTGCACAGGGGACAGTTTTTCAGGTTGAAGGTGGTTGTTAGCCAGGCCAGAATTAACAAAATTACCACCGTACTTTGATTAAATTACGGTGTTTTCTTTTACCGAAAACTCAAACATATTATATATTGATGAAGCATTTAACATTATTTTGGTTCTATAAAATTTTAGACAATTCTTGTAATTAAAAATGGATAAACTTATCATAAACATATTTAATTTAAAAAATACATGTGTTTTTACATACAGTGAAGGATAACTCAAACGACTTATATCCAGTAACTCTATTAAAAATAAAGAGAGAAATGACTTTTGTGTTTTGACAGGTTGTGAAAAGAAAAGAATTACGTTAAGACAAAAATTCGTGAACTATTGCGAAACGAATTATTTCTCCAGATTCCATTACATTATCACTTATCCCACATATATTTCTTTATCCTCAACTTACACCCATTAAGTAATGTAAGCTGAAATCTATTGAAGTATCTAATTAATAATCCAAGTACTAAATACTATAGAACATACATCACAGATACTTTCACTTCGCCTTCGACCCCCTACTTATAAATAATAGTCAAAGAGATTATTTAAATGTTGCTGCGAGTTTTTTATAAGTAATTCATAATAACAAGGTAATATTGCTTCATTTGCTATATACTACCTTCATAAAATTTTACTATTATTCCAAGCATGATAGGTCAAATATTTAAGACACTATTTGTTTATGTATCTTCTGATAGTATAATATCTAAAGATACCCCGTATTGGAGGAAAATGTGGTGACGTACCTGCCTTCACGATATCAGCTTTCGATGCTGGTCCGGCCAGGGCACAACCGACCGCTGCCTGAGGCGTCGATCCGTAATTCTCGATAGGAACTTCCACAGGTGCTGGCTGCTTGCTTGTGTATATTATAGTCGCATACGATAGAGTTTTTTTGCGATAACTATTTTTTTGCCAGAGTTCGTTAAACCGCCGGAATTCTAGTCCAGTGTTTCGCATACTACTCTTGCCGTTGCTCAGTTTTACACCAACAGCAGCACGACGTGGCCGGGCCTCGTGCGTGGGAGCCAATAATAGTGAGACAAGGCCTGCCAACCACATGTTCGCTTAAAACCCAAGAACAGATTATGCTCCGGTGTTGTCACAGTACACACCGGAGGTAAGAAACAAAAGAAAGAAAATAAAAAAAGGAAAACATGTCTGTTACGACGGATAACGGTAACAACCCCAAAAATCAATAACGAAGAATATTATTCTATAATAGTAATGCTCAAGAAAATGATTTATATAACAGTAAATACTTTGCTCGAATGTGTCCCTTACAAATTTTTCGGGTCTAATCATTGAGTTGATAAGAGCCCTCTCCTCAGTCCTGTGGACTCGTAAACCGTAATTGTGGGGCTTAACGCAAGCTCCCAGGACATTTATCTGTACAGTCGATCGACATTGCTATTACCAGACAAATAAGTCTTTCTTTCGATAAGACTGCCATATTTTACGTAGCTTTCTATTGGAATAGAAAGAGATAGAATAGAAGGAGATAATGTGGAAATATTGTGGCGATCTTTTAATAATTGTTATTATATAGTAATTGCAGTATAATGCTAAAATTTAGTTGTTTTCTTTTGAATTTGGTTCTTTAATTTATAATAAGTACCTTTGGAGTTATCAAAGTTAACTAGTATTAACTATTTGTAATGTCAATTCTGGAGTAATTATTTATAAGAAGTTTGAACATTTATTCCTTTTCGATGATAATTTCTACTTTTAATGAAAGTACCTCAGAACTGAAGAATATTCTGTCAGGTCCCGTTAACAATAACCACGGTTAGTGGAGTATGCTTGTCATGAACCTCAGCACAGTGGTTTTTTGTCGATGGGAGTCCGACATAATCCTCACGCTGTCCCCCGGCATTGTGAGTGTATCTGATGTAGGATTTTCCTCTGTATAAAAAAAATAAAATAAAAGGAAAAGGTCCCGTTAGCAAAATAGATGTTGTTTAGTTATTTTTTAAAGGGTTAGCAACCTGTGCTTGTGATGCTTTGAGTGTTATAAGCGTCCATAGGTAACGATGATATCCTTAACATCAGACGTCGCGTATAGTTGTTTGCCACCATAGTGGTATAAAAAAGATCATTGGACATTTCTCGTGGTGCAAGGGTAGAAAATCTCACTACTGAGTTACATCCCGGCAACTGACTTTTGTGTAACGAGCGCAATTGCTAATTCTGTATCTAGGTGTTAAATATAGTATATATTTATATATGGGTTACCTATTTCAATTAATTACTAGTTATGCTTAATTTGGAAATAAATCGACAAAGTGTGTCATTGTATTCTCAAATTTAGTTAGGTTATTTACGCTTTCCAATTGTTTTGAGATCACAATTGAATGAGCTTGTATGATTTTTTACACTATGAACTCTCCAACATAAAAATGTAGGTAAGTACTCATTTTCAATAAAGTTTTGAATTTTGTGACAATACAGTAAATTCATTTTTGTATGTTGACATTACAATCGATCTCATTAATTCGAAAGGTTTCCTTTATTAGACTAATTTTTTGTAACTACTATCTAATCATAATATTTACGCTTGAGCTGATTATATATTATTTTTAATTATTATCAATTAATAGAAACGCCTGGTAAATAAAATCATGCCAACAATACGATGTAAAGCTACATTGCTTACATTTGACTATATTCCTTTGAACTTGATTATTATAAAGATAGTCTTTCTAATTTGAAATATTTCTATCCTCACATTATTTCCTATTCACATTTTAGAAGTGTGGTTTTAAATACAATAAAATTGAAATTGAAAGAAATTAAAAGATTAAAATAAAGCAGGTTTGTAAAATGATATTTAGTACTAGTTGTCGATTTTCTATCAAAATAAGGAGTACAAACTTTTTTCTTCCCACGTTAATATGGACATGTCTCTATTGAATATTGTAGATTTTAAACGTATAGAGGATGAAGTATGACGAACAGAAACATAGTAATAAATCGATATTATGCATATAGACTATTTTCTTTTTCTTTTAATTTGATAACATTAAAGCTCGACAATAACTATTAACTAATAAAACGAATTTTAGTTGAGATACAGAGGAAAGAGATGTTCTTGTCTCTGCTTATTTATGTTTGAATATTTACATAATCAAACTTGAATATTTAATAAAAACACAAACAAATCGCATAAAAATAAATAGGAACATATTTTAATTACTGGGAGAAGAAGTGAGTTGAAATTTAGACGTGTTCAATGTACATATAAGGTTCATACGAAACTTCAATTTTCTCTGTGGAGAGAAATCAATTAACGTAAAATAATGTTTATTTAGCTCGCTTTGATATACATGTTGAAAACTAAAAGCTAGTTATTTAGCTCAACATAAATACTATGAGTATCGGGCTCCCTCAACTTCGTTTTGTTGAAAACAACCGCTTTGTAGCGGCTTTACTCGCGTTAGTGGAGATTTCACCTATCCTTCGGGAACTGTGTATTTTTCTGTATCCTTGATATCGTCTGTGTAAAAGTTCAGTAGTTAAAGCGTGAACCCGTAATATACAAATAATTTTATATTTGCATTTATTATATTATAATAAGAATATAGGATACTAATTACCACTTTACTAATTATAACTTGGTTTTGTTATACTTTTTCGTTACTAAGTAGACACTATGCATAGCGTAATATAACCTAAATAATACTCTGTAGATCCTCTATTTGTTAGTAAAAATCACGTCAAAAATGGTTCAGCCGTTTCTATTTTTTACCTCGTACAAACAACAGACACTTCACGATTTATTTACATGAATAAATTTACTATGAAGTCTATGTATAGACAGTACATTATTATAGTAGATATAGCACAACAAAATATTACATATTACAGTATAGATAAACTGTCTCATTCTGTAGAATTATAGTCATTTCTGGTTGATCAGTGGTCCAAAAACGGCCGTAACAAGGAGTACATCGTGTTTTTTTGTTTACGTCTTAATGTAAATATGTTATAATCTGCATTTCTTTTTGATTTTTCTTCTAAACAATACTGTATTGAGTATAGTACAAATACTGTAGACTGTCGACGTAAGGAAACTGAAGTACGATGAATAGAGGCTTATAAATAATGCCTTGGACTCGTCGAAGGTATTGAAAAAGAAATGAAACAGAGAAAATTGATACTTAACTGTTTTACTTTAGCTATATATATATATAGATTATCTAAAATAGCAAATACTAGGAACTATTGAACGTTTAAGATAGACCTAATTTAATTACTTGGTAGGTGGTAGAGCTACGCTGAAGCTATTACTGGTTTCAGCATGAATGGGTCGGCTCGCCCGGGGTAGTACCAACCTCTCACAGAAAACCGACGTGAAGTAACAGTGGTTGCACTGTTGCGTTTCGTTCGGTCAGTGAGAGCGCCGGAGGCCCACATATTCAAAAGGCCGGCAACGCACTTGCGACTCCCCTGGTGTTGCTAGTGTCTATGGACGGCGGTGATCACTTACCATCAGGTGACCCACCTGTTCGTCTGCCCCTATAACATAAAAAAAAAAATTACTTATACACTTTTTCACGCTTTATAGATTCTAACGTTTGACCACACGTTCATCTGATATTAAATGACGATGTGGTCTAAGATGGTAGTCACGCTAAACCTAGAGATGGGAACTGGCTCTTAAGTGCAGCTGCCGGAAGACACTAAAAGGTACTGGACGAAAGATTTTCAACTTAAGTGTGGTAGCTCACCGGGCTAGCTTAGAAAATGCCGTACAACCGTGCGACCTGTTTTTATTTCATTTTTTAGAATAGCTTATATTTTTTAAAGTGAGTTTATAAACATGTACATATATGGTAAAAAGTAGTGTGTACTTATGTACACGCGTTAGAAGTTATACTCCTTTGGCGTAACAAGATAAAAATCTTTTCAAAAAATTTATATTTCGCCTTATTCTACGTTTGTAGCAAAAACGATACTAACAATAGAAAAAATGTATTTAACACATACATACTTTTTTTTTGAATAAAATTAACTTATAGTCAATATAACTAACTTCAGGGTGTCGGTTTTTCGTGACGGTGTGCGCGCGCTTCGTAAAAATTTACTCTCATCATTTTTCCCTAACGCGCCAAAAAAAGTATAACTTCAAAAAGGTCGTATTTTTATTACTTGTATAAAATAAATGCATTAATATAAACAGATAATTAGTAATCTCATTGTACACGTATGTTATATTACTTGATACACTAAATTTAACCAATTCAAAGTATTTCTCTATTTGTTACACTGAACTCTAAATGGAATCCGTTTTATCTATAAGCCACAACGTTTAAAGCTTAATTGAAACTAGAAATCCCTTGAAATAACCCGTCGTGCCGCGCCTTAGTGAAATGCAGTTGTTTGAAGCGTCTCTACCAAAACTATTTTGTCAAGACTTAATTTTAAGGTACATGTGTTTATTATATACAGAATTAATTATATGTTTTAACGTTTTCAATATTGTATAATTTATTTAGGCACAGTTTAAATATATAATGGAGATCTATTTCAAAATTAAATTCTCATGGAATATCATAGATAATAGAAATATAACCTGTACATATAAATAAAATTGAGGTGTTTGTTATTTGTTCCAGATAATGTCTGTAACATCTGTATCGATTGATTGATTTCTAGATTGTCATCAAGGCTACATATAATTTACGCTTTTCCATAGGGGGCAGTAATGATAAATTCCGTAAAATAAATTATAGAAGTAAAAATATAGCCCTTAAATATTTCTTCCGAAGTATGGAGTCCCCGTGAAATAAGTCGCGGGTACCAGATAGTGTTAAAAACAAAAACCGGTATTTTGTAATATTCGAGCTCTAAAAAACCGTTACTGCTGACTCAAAATTTCCAAACTTTTATGCCACCTATAGGTTTCGATCGCTTACTATATCATATTTTGTGCACTGTGTAGGGGTTGTCGTCTTTAATGTTTCGTTGATTTGTTATTTTGGTAATTTACAGTAAATGATGATTAAAATGATTGACGGATAATGAAATAACCGAATCCATCGAGGTCTCGACGTTCACTGATTTATTTCGATAGAAATGCAATATTAATATACATATAATGCTAATTATAATAAACTAGCGGTCCGCTCCGGCTTCGCACGGGTATAAAATAGCCTATATCATTCACTGAAAAAATGATTAAAATCGATCCAGTAGTTTTGATTTATTCATTACTGCCCGTGGCCCGCACGCGTTAAACTTGGAGTAACCTCAAAAATAACAGTATTCCTCCACTATTTAATTTATGTTATTATACATATAAACCTTCCTCTTCAATCACTCTACCTATTAAAAAAAATCGCATCAAAATCCGTTGCGTAGTTTTAAAGATTTAAGCATACATAGGGATATAGGGACAGAGAAAGCGACTTTGTTTTATACTATGTACGATTTCTCCTATACTATGTATAAATTAGAATATTGCACAATAAAGCGACGCTGATACCTTTTAATTATACGATTCTCGTGGAATAGGTCCGGTGACACGTCAAAGCAACCTGTGCCCAATGTTCTCTCGCATTAGCGTAATGAAAACCGTCCCAGTGAAATACTTTTGAAATTAAAGTAAACGCTTGCCGGGCACGAGCGTATTGTGTAAGCCTTTGGGAAATCAACCGCGGCTCGTGTTGTTTTATCTAATTCCATACAAGTGGGTCGTTGATTTCCGTGAATTGATATTACCAGACATAGGTGTCTAGTGAGGTTGGAAGTTATGTCGACACGCCACGCCAAATCGGACGGTTAGATAAGCTTTGTTTTTATTTTCTCAATACTGTGATAAGTTTTAGTATTATTTTTTTTAATTTTGAGGATAGAAACTCGTTTACAAAACATCGAATTTCTTAAAAATTCATACCTTTCTAAAAATTGCTTAAATTCTATCTGTTTGAATAATAAAATTAAACGGTCTTATAGAAAAAACAAAAAATGAAAATTTTTTGATATAGATTTTCAGATTTCAAATTTTAAATCGAGTTTAAAAAAATGTTTGTCTCTATCCACGATTTTTTAAGCCTGATTTGTTAATGGAATCTCTATAACTACTGGTTATTTTCGACTTGTAAAAATTTGAAAAGAAAATTCTTTATAAATCCATTTTTAGTATTGATTTTTGACATTGTACACGCTTTTAGACTTATTCTAAATGCATATTGATATTTGTCCATCGTTAATACGTGTTGAAAATTAGTAAGCGATTTAATTTGTAAATAATAATATTATGGTTTTCTGTTATAATTACCGTTTGTATGCGTTTAGTAAAAAACCGTTTTTTACCCTACAAATAGATACTTTAATTTTAATTATTTGTATGAGTAGCATTTTTGTACTATGTGTAGCGTCTATATACCAATAAAGACTTATGGCTAGTAACTACCACCCACAAGTTGAAAATCTGTCACTAACCACCAATTGGTGTATTAAGGCACCTGCACTTGTGAACCAGACGTTTATAAGTTTGGTGTCTTTACCGTGATAGACCACATTATCATTTAATATTAGATGAGATTATAGTCAAATGCTGAAACCTATAAATTAGTAAAAAAAAGATATTTAGTGTGTTCTTAATTTGTCACACGCATCTACTATAATGTATAACAAACCATTTACAGTTTACAATATAAAGTGAAATTATTTGATTCAAAACAATTCTTTTAGTACTTCCTTCTCTCAGCTCAAGTACCTGCTCAGCACGGCACGCTCCAATAGGAAATGATTGAATGGGTCGATTGCAGGTCACCGGCTGCAACGATTCCAGTTGGACGATACGAGTAAAGTATTCAGGTGAAGTCATTCGTTCATTCGGTTCAAGCATTCCCTTGCGGTTGAATAATTTACCTTACAGCAAGTTGAAATAAATTAAAATAATACATAAATGGTTTAGGTATATGTGGTATCGGCAAAACCATATCGCTTAAACTTATTTCGATACATTCATAAGTTATTTATGAGTGTATGAATCATTTAAAGGTAAATTTTGTAAGGTGGTATTTGTAGGTATTTGTAAGGTGTTCTTTTCAGTTTTTTTCATGCGGTAGAACTGTTATTCACATTTTAAGCATTCATAGTCCATTTACTGAGTAAAGTTATTTTAGGCCAGCTATAAAAGTTCTATGATCCTTAGGACTAGAGCAAATACTATACAAAATGTAGGCCAGAGGGCACGCTAAGCGATGACGAAGGAAGCGAAACCGTTGAACACCTTTAGTGAAATATAAATTCTATAAAATAAAGTAAATTAAAAAAAATAAAATAAACAATTAGTTGAAGAATATTTATAATTGACTTAAAATATAACAGAATAAAGCAATAACAGAATTTAATATGCTAAAATCGTTAATATATTATACTTTAATATAGAGTTTGACCTAAACAAAACTAAAATGTTTCTTTTATTTTCAAAATATAATATTCCTAAGTAGAACTCTAGAATGTTCTGTTCGAGATAAAGCCAAGCAATGGGTTTAGAGAGACTCAATGCACAGTTCTTAGGTAACGAGCCGTGCACAATAGAAATGTTAACGGGATATTGTTCCGGTGAAACAGGTCAGTATTCGTAGACATCTTGTTTTGTATTTTAAAAATTCGTATAGTTTTCCGAATTAATCTGTCATATGTGGGCCTCCGGTGCTCTCATGACCGAACGAAGCGCAACAATGCTCGCAATCACGTCGGTTTTCTGTGAGAGGGTGGTACTACTAGACCCATTCATGCTGAAACCAGTAATAGCTTCAGCGTGTTCTAGAGTTTTGCATTTTCATTTGACGTGGGCAAATTTATGAGCGGTTAAGTATTCCGAAATGACATCTCTTGTCTCTTATTCAATATCTTATTTCTATGAGTTATGGGTTGCGAGTAATGGAATGTCTGGGTATTCACTAATAAGCGACTGTAATAGAGGAGGGAGGAAAGAAAAGTGATGTTGAAACAGTTATGTTTATTCAAATCAAATCAAAAATACTTTATTCAATTTAGGCCCTAAGAAGGTGCTTATGAACGTTAGGTCATCGAGAAGAAGCAAGAAACTCGATCGGGATCGATTTTAGTGGATGTAAATTCCAGACATCACCATCGTTCACATATTGATGCACTCTATAATAGCCCTATTGAACTTACTGTCCGCGCCAAACCGCTATGAATATAGATGCGCAAAACCTAAATTTAGATACATGAATAACATCTAGACAAGTTACGCCAATTTTAGACTATTAAACTCTTGACTCTATTTGCAATACCCCGAACTTACGGCTATATTCAATGCGGCAAAAAAGGTTGACCATGACTCTAATGCCATTGGCCTCAACAGCTTCACCGGACTAATTCCGGTTTAGACTCATTGAAACCGTGTATTCATCTAGCGTAAAATAATGGACATTGCAATCAAATATCAATTTCGCTATCTTTAAGAGGATGTCAATTTAGTGTTCGATACTCATTGGTATATATAGCAGGGACTTCAGTGCCGTTTTGTATAGTTGGAACTTAATATACTTACTTTCTAAGTTAATGTTTTTTTCTCACCAACTTACCAACAGTTTCGGAAAGATTAATCAAGATTTAGGTTGTTTAATAGTTAAGTAAGAAACAATCAAATGGACGGCAAATCAGAGGATGTCATGTTTTTCCAACTTTCAACATAATGTAGTAAGAAAAAATCATATATCTGATACATAGAAAGAGTTATAAAAAGACAAAAAACATATTTTTTAACAATAAATTGTCAATATTTTTCTAGAAAATTGTAGAAATTGAAAGTTATTGATTGATACGCTGTTTTATTACAATTAGGATACATTTCTCTATGTTTTTTTCTTTCCAATTTGTAATAAATATTAAAAAATCTTCTTCATTTCTAGTCAAAATTTAATTATACTCGGTTATTAAAGACACACCACGTTCTGCTGTATCATTTACTACTCGGACTTGAATCAAAGAGAAGGTAGCTCTCTGGTATTATTATTATTGGTGGGTAGGTTAGCTCATTTTTTTCTGGATTACTAAAAACCCAAAAGCGGATACTACACTACTACACACGAAACGATATCACCCGAGAAATTATATGATGCTTTAAACTCTGGGATTAAAATGGTTACATACCATAAGGTAATACCAATTGACAGCTATTTACATACTACAGTATTCATACTAATGTAAATGTCAAGTTAAAATGCGCCACCATCAGCTAAATCAACTAGATATTAGGCTTCCATGATACAGGCACTGCCTAGTTTGGGGCCATTGTTAAGGCTAACATTTTGCAAAGTTTTCTAGAAATAAAGATATTCGTATTTGTATTTAGGAACTACTGCTGAAAATTATTCCCCGCTTGACCAGACCACGATCAATTGAAATGTGGAAATAAGCTATTTAAATTTGATTAATGTATACTAGAGCTGAATATCAACCTTCAATAGTTGAAAGAAGAAAAAGAAGTTAGAGAGAATGAAAATAATGTACACAAATATTATATATGTTTCTCAATTTACACCGAGATAGGTGTAATACGATGATATAATTATTACTATTAATGTATAATTAGTCCCATATGGTTTTAATTACCATTATAACACTCGGTGTAATAGTAATGTTAGCGTCAAATGTATCCCTTTGGTATTGAAGGCTTTGAAGTGGTCAGAAGCCGACGAGACGCTAGCAGACTTGTTAGAAATGGACTTTATAACGGATTTGAACTAACAATAATGGGGCGAGGAGGCAAAGCTATTTAAATTCACCGTACAAAGTTGTTAAGAGGATTTTAGAACGAACTGATACGATATTAATGTTTAGTGCTTTAAATGTTTACAAATATATATTTATAGTGGATAACTTATTAATTCTATTTTATCAGCGGACGAAAAAAAAAACCTTTCTAATTGTTTGAATCTGTCAAATAAACATATTATTTCTTGTATTATACAATAAAATATACGTTTAATAAATTTCAGAAATTATTATTGACAAATATAACTAATTTTATTTATCTAGAAATGTGCTTAGTGGGAGTAAATAGTAGGGAATATGGTATACAGTAGCTATAGGAGTGTCCTCTACAGATTTTTTATTATTTGTTTTCACATAAATATATTCACACTTAGTAATATGGTGGGAGGGAGAGATGGTCGCAATATGATATGACTCACTTTCCTTCTCCTTGATGGTTACAAAGATTCGCCAGTCATTATTTAAGTGCAAGTCACAGAGTCGTGGTATTTTTAAAGTCTGTTAAATGCCCTGATATTAATGATCACGTCCTTTACTAAGTTATTAAACGATTTGATAGCAGACTGCTTCTCCAACAAGCCCAAAAGATCGAAAGGACATATACGAATATCGTTACAAAGTAATTAATATATAGCCTTCGCATTAAATCTAGGGCATTCTTGAAGCAAATGTTCTAAATTGTGAGTGCTATATTGCTCTCTTAGGCTACATAGTGATTTAATATAAGATTAGATTGTAGCCAAACGTTAAAACTAGTATATATAAAAAAAATGCTTTCCAGGCCACCTTTAATAAATTTGTCAAGTTAAAAATATATTTTATAGTTTATAGATAAGAATAAAAAACGTGTGATAATTTTAAGATCTTTACTTTTTTTATTAAAATCGACGCAGCACAGATTTTGTAGGTGGTAGAGCTACGCTGAAGCTATTACTGGTTTTCAGCATGAATGGGTCGACTCGCCCGGGGTAGTACTACCCTCTCACAGAAAACCGACGTGAAGTAACAGTGGTTGCACTGTTGCGTTGCGTTCGGCCAGTGAGAGCGTCGGAGGCCCACATATTTAAAAGACCGGCAACGCACTTGTGACTCCCTTGGTGTTGCTAGTGTCTATGGATGGCGATGATCACTTACCATCAGGCGACCCACCTGTTCGTTTGCCCCCTATAATATAAAAAAAAAAGATTGTGCATCGCATTGAAGGAATAAATTCGCTATTAATACATAAATAATGTGACTGTTAAAGGATTATGGGCTTAATAGCAATCTCTTAAACACCAAGCTTAGTGACTTATTTCATTTATCTCACATGAAATTACATACTTCGATCCTATTTCAATTAATTAGAAAGCTATTTAATGTATTTTATAAAGAAATGCAAGAATTAAATTTGTATTTTATATTTGTTCATTGAGAATTGAAAATAATGAAAGCAGTAGATTATTTATTATAGTTTAAATATGAATTAAATACTAAATTTTTGTGCATTTTTAAAGAAATGAATCGTTAAGATTATCAGACCTCTGTTGAAGGTTTGTTTTACTTAATAGTATATTGTTTGAAGTTTTATGAGTATCTGCCTGAATTTTAAGTAAATATCGTAATTTTAATTTTAAAATCCTAACTTCTGCTTATAGTTTGCTTATGTTAATATAGATTAAAGTTGTATATCGGAAATAATATTCTTTTCTGAGTTTTCCTACGTCCTTTTCTGCTTTTGTGATCCCTCGACAACGTATATGCAAAATTTAATAGCAACGGGTTGATTACTTAAGACGTGAAATCGTAACAAAGAAAGGAACTCACATTCGCGCTTTTAATATATGTTAGGACATCGGACTTAGAAATCTACATTATCGTGCGCGAGACCGCGAAAAGCTAATTATATATAACTTGAATATGATGTTTCTGAATTATAAAAGACGGGTTTTGAAATCATTTTTTTTTTTTGTTTCACTCTATTAGCAATTCCAATTGTTACATTCTTATATAAGTTCCTAATTACGTTTTATTATTTAGAAATACAAGTTCTATTTTAGAACGAGTATCAAAGGCTGCACTAACAGGTTCCTACCAAATTTGGCTAGGCAGGGCGGGAAACTCGAGCAGTGAACGTGAGCGTTGATGCGCATCTCAAAGGGGGCCTCCTTAAACCTACACCTAGGTCGCAAGTCCTGGGAACTGCTCTGGGTTTCTCCCTCTGCCACACGATGGACCCGGCACCCGCACGGTGAATCCATGGAATGCTAAGAAGTTTGTCTCTATAATGAATAAGGTGTATCAAAATTGTCGTATCAAGGTAGAGATAAGTTTACTTCTATGCTGAAGCGTTCCCTTTTTTTTGGAGTACACGTCTATTTCTATTTCGTTTTATTGATTTAATAGTCTAAGATTCTAAAATTATAAGAAAAACATAGATTTCAGATTTATTAATCACTGTGTTTATACTTGAAATTCCATGTGTACGTAGCCGCGGTCACCGTTAGTTTTTATATAAATATACTGAAAACATCGTTCCTTTGAGGATCATATACATCAAACGTTTGTGTCCTTCCTGGTGAGCTCAAACCAATGCAAGTAACGAGTTTACGGTCTGCCGCTAAACGAATGATTGCTACGTTTTTTTTTTTTATAAAACTGGACATGTGGCTACTAATAATTTGAAGGGTCGTCGTTGGACAATGTATAGCAATTTGTGCAGGTCCATTTGTTTGCTGGAAGTTATCGATTAACTCCTTAAAAGTAACCAAAAACGCAGTATCATTTTGCAGCTAGTTCTCACACGGTCAGACAGACAAAGGAATTTTGAAAGGGAAAAACGTCGTAGTTTTTATGGATCATTCTGCATACAGTTCTGACCTGGTAACATGCAACTTTTTTCTATTTGAAAAAGTTAAGATCGATTTGCGTAGTCAACGATTATTAATATCGGAAGGGGCTGTTCAAGAGTGTAAAAGGGTTTTTATCGAGGCCACTATGGTAGATTTTTATTGCTATAAATGTTTTTCAAATTTGTTATATACGCTAAAGGATAATATTTTTAGAAACAATAAATTCTTTTTCAAATTTGTAATTAAAATTTGTATTGTGCCACACGTATATGTAATATTTAAATGAAATTGCTTGAGGTATGTTTTATTAATATTATTGTAAGTTTTTTTAAATATTGTTATGTATAATTAATTAATATTTATGAGTATAATAATTACTCTATAATATAATTAATAAGACCAACTTCAAAATAAATTACTGAAAAAAAAACGTCAGAACGTCTTTGACCATAGTTAGGTACTTACTTGGGTGCCATTGGCAGTTCCTGCTCCCCGGCCAAATAGGTGTGAGAAGGCATGGGGTTTTTAGTCCGTGGAAAAAAAATACAAAATTACTTTGTCGTGGATTGTCATAAACTAATCAATGTTCACTAGTGTACCTTCTAATTCCGTAGTCTAATGTTAATGAAATAAAATGGGAACCCCTTGAAAAATTGTCCTATAAAAAAATCCAAATCGCTTTGTATTTTTGCCTACATAATACTCGTATATGCAGTCGGGTGGGTTGACTGGAATATCAATTCGATCTTTGATTGACATTTGTATAATTCACTAATTAAGTGTTCAGAATTCGAATACATTGACTAATTTTAATGGGTAACACTATCAGGTGAAAGTGAAGATGCGTACATAAAGATGAATGTGGGAATATGCTTGTTACTATCCTATGTGGGAAGAACAGAACTGCAGATTTCTCGGTGTTCGAAATCGTCATTACATCATCGGAAGGCGTAGTGACAATTCCCGTTAATATCCCGTTCCTAGGGAAATAGGATTTGGCCCAAAATTATGGTAAAAATAGTTTCGACTACTAATAACAATGGTTTAAGGAAATGGTAGCACGTTGCATGCCTAATGATTATTACACCAATTAACTTAATTATAGTATTTGAATTATACGTAGGAAGCATTTTTTTTTTTACTAACTGGTTTAAAAGAAGAAATCGTAAATATTATGGACATAAAAATAACGAGCACTCGAGTTTTTTTAACTGTGCTATTATTCAATTGAGTTCACAGTGTAATATTCAAAGTTGCTTCTTGGTTAGACAAAAAACTGCGAAATGATTGTTACAGCATTATTTAAAACCAAAATTAATATTATAAACAATGTAAGTGTATGTGTCTTAGAACTTTGTGATATTAATATATACGCTCGTATACATAGATATTAAGTATTTATTTGTAAGATCTTGTACTTTCTATTCTTAATACAATGTAAAAATTAATACTATTTTATAGGTTTACGTTTGACCACAATCTCATTTGATGTTAAATGATGATGCGGTTTAAAGTTGTAGTGACGCTAAGCCTAGAAGGAAACTGAATCTCAAGTGCAACTGCCGGAATATATGTTGATATATTCAGCAGATGATTGGCAAAACATTTTCAACCTGACGCTGGTAGCTAGCCAGGCGGACTTAGAAAAAGCCCCATCACCATGCTATGGTTTCATCACGATGTTTTCCTTTACCGAAAACTCCAATTCAGTTGTACCGACATCCATCGACGCTGGCTATCAATTAAGCCATCATTGCTTCAAATAATTCAAGTAATTATCAATTACACATTACATATAATAGTAGGCCGATGGATACATTGTTTAGATATGGTGTCGATTTATGTAGGTTCGAATCTCTACAAAGAATAAGGACTTTTTCCAAAGGCCGCCTTGGTAAGTTACATCCATCATGTTGAAATTCTGTTGTCAAGCACCTGTCGGTATATTTCGGTAACTGCATTTCAGGTTCGTTCTTTGTAGACTTATCGTGTCCGTCTGTTTACTGGTCGACTGGTCTCATTATAGTTTTATACATCTTTCCCATGACTTTCAACGTTGTTCTTGGGTCGTAAATTACCCCAGACATCTTTCAGCAATTCCTCCACGACCTCATCACCATCAATGGAATGCAGATATAAGTAATCTACGAAAATTCCACATCAAATGGTCATAGCCCTATGTAGATACATTTAGTAGTTTTAATATGATTAAGGCTCTATAGAACTATATTTTTTATTATATAAATGTATATACGAGTAGATAATGTAAGTTCTGTATACATTTTTCATCGAGTACCTCCGCAGCTATATGCCCCGCCCATTGCCACTTCAGCTGGGGCACATAGCTCGAGCGACTGATGGCCGATGGGGCAGAAAGGTCCTAGAGTGGTGACCACGTATAGGAAAGCGCAGCGTGGGACGGCCCCCCACCAGATGGACCGATGACATAATTAAGGTTGCGGGGAGACGTTGGTTACAGGCGGCACAGAACCGTACGCTGTGGAGATCGTGTGGTGAGGCCTATGTACAGCAGTGGACTTCTGTAGGCTCAGATGATGACCTCCGGAACACACGTAAAGAATACTCTTCAGTATTAAATCCTCTAACTGAATACAATGTACTAAAAAGAATTATATGATTTTATAGTTAATCAAAGAATAGCAAAATCAAGCAGACCAAGGATTTATAAACAGATTAAAATCTCACTGATTGTTAATGACTAAGTAATTAGTATTAACGTGGATGCAAGTGATCTGTTTGGTTTTAACATTTTCATTTACTCTCAACGCAGTTTCGTATAAAGCATGATTGTTACATAGAGGAGCGACCTTGGTACCTAACCGACATAGGCATTCACAGGTTGTCGCCCGCACTATTACATAATACTTGTTTAGCGTACTTTCTGATCCACACTCTCTATGGTAACTGCTTCGTTCTTAAGAGTGATAGCGTGATGCACGATAACATGTAATCTTCACTAACAAAAATATTTAAAAAAAATCGAATTTCACTTGTACTTTCAGATATTAACTTATTTTAACAAACAAAAACATAAGCCCTTGAGCTTTTTAATATTGGTGTAGAGTTATTTTAGTCTCTCGTGCATAAGCATAAAAATGTGAAGGGTCTACGACGAGTTCTCATGATGTTCTAAGGTTCTAAGTGTTATTGTTGCAAAAATCAAAATAACAAAAGATATTTCTTGTTATAAAAACGGCAATGCAAGTCGGATTTGCGCATGGAGAGTTTTGTACTACTGTAGTGTTTGTATTACGCATTTATCTAAGAACTCCTTTATTATGTGACCTACATCATAATTAACTGTTTTTTTTTTTTTTTGTTATTTTGATAATTATGCCTAGACTTCGAAAAACACACATTCTTAATTCAACGCTCATATATAGTACCGTTTTTGTGATAGAACATAAAAGGAACCTTATCTTTTACGTTATAAAGCAAGAAACATTCGTGCAGTCTCTATGTCGCATCCTAAAAGAGCATGTTTTTTATGAGAACTTTATAGTTTCTCTTTTGTTATTTGGTAGAATAACCCAATAATTCTTGCTAATATTACAACCGCAAATATACTTTTGTTTGGTTGCTACACTTTCCTACCTTAATTACTCAATTAATCATCATGACATTTTGCACAAATATTGCCAGGTCTAGAGAAAAAGGCAGGATATATGTCATCCAGAATATATTGCTGTTTCCGATAGATAGGGCAAATCTACATTAATGCGAGCGACAACACAAGCAAAAGCAAAATCTGTTTAAATACAATCCGGTAAAGGTGACACGGATAGGATAGGCTTTAAATATACAACCCTGCAAAGAGCTTATTTTACTTTCACATTATCTAACACGTATAGAGATAAATAAATATATATAATACTAACTGCTATCACGTTTGTACATGCGTCTATTATTAATGGTCATAATTATTATTAAGCAGTTGAGTTATAGCAAAATATAAATATTTTTTGTACTCCAATTCCTAGGCAGACAAACTGTCACGAGGACCTCTTAAACGTTAGACATAAAAATAAGTCGAATAATAATGCAGTACATTAAACATGTTATATGATTTCACATTTGATGCCATTTTATG
The DNA here is from genome assembly GCA_035772565.1 of Antheraea assamensis. Taxonomy (NCBI): domain Eukaryota; kingdom Metazoa; phylum Arthropoda; class Insecta; order Lepidoptera; family Saturniidae; genus Antheraea; species Antheraea assamensis. Next base: position 41,755 of record JAQQSE010000230.1, on the reverse strand, counting down.
ATATAATAAAAGATTTTTTTTAGATACAGTAACAAAACATATACGCTAAAAATTATTTTAAATAATTTCAGTAAAATCATTACGAAAGCCGTTCAAATAAAAATATTTTTTATTTAACAAGGTAATATTCTAAATGTATAAGTGATAATTAATTATAAGCTTTAATTATACGAACCAAAACAATATCATTTGCCTAGCATAACAAGGTTCTACAACAATCATACATATTTAAACAAACGCGTCGACTTAATACGGTTATAAATTCCACATTTTCTTACTACGAAAGTCGTCTCTTACTTTTTAATAAAATGTTCGTGTACTTAACGATACTAATGTTGCTATTTATGTACTGTTACGGTGTGCGGACATTCAATTACTGGAAAAAGAAGGGAATCAAATATGATTCACCATTACCATATTTTGGAAACAACTTAAGACAGTTTATTCAAAAAGCGAGTATAGCAATGTTAGCTACAGACACTTATAAGAAGTATCCGGAAGAAAAAGTTGTTGGTTTCTATAGAGGCACGACTCCAGAACTGGTCATTCGGGACCCGGAATTAATCAAAAGAATTCTTATAACGGACTTTCTGTGTTTTTATTCAAGAGGTTTTAATCCAAGTAAAACAGTAATAGAGCCATTGTTAAAGAACCTATTTGTTGCCGATGGGGACTTATGGCGGTTGTTACGGCAAAGATTCACTTCTGCTTTTAGTACAGGAAAGCTAAAATCGATGTTTCCTCTAATTACAGAGAGAGCTGAAAAACTACAACAGATAACCGATGAAGTAGTTGATAAAGATTATTACGACGTTAGAGAGCTCATGGCAAGATATACCACTGATTTTATTGGCGCATGTGGATTTGGGATAAATATGGATACATTATCGGATGAAAATTCACAGTTTAGAAAAATTGGAAAGAGAATATTTGAAAGAAACTATAGAGATGGTGTTTGTGGTGCTCTGAAATACTTGTTCCCAGAGTTGTGCAAAACTTTGACATTTTTAGCACCACAAATAGAGAAATTAATGAAACATTTAGTACAAACTATAATACGCGATAGGAATTACTTACCTTCTGGTAGAAACGATTTCATAGATTTGATGATTGAGCTAAAACAAAAAGGTAAAATGATCGGAGAGTCAATTGAAAATAGAAATATGGATGGGACACCTAAAATAGTAGAACTTGAATTAGACGATACGATAATGACTGCTCAAGTTTTTCTTTTTTTTGGAGCTGGTTTTGAAACATCCTCGACTGCATCAAGTTACACATTATACCAACTGGCTTTTAATCCTGAATGTCAAGAAAAAGTACAAAAAGAAATTGACACGGTATTAGCCAAGCACAATAACAAATTAACTTATGAAGCTGTGAAAGAGATGACTTATTTAGAAATGGCATTTTATGAATCCATGAGAATGTATCCTCCAGTTGCATATTTACTAAGAATGTGTACAGTACCAAAATACACATTTCCAGAGATCAACCTTACAATCAATGAAGGTGTGAGAGTGATGATACCTATACAAGCTATATATAAAGATGAAAAATACTTTCCAGATCCGGAGAAATTTGATCCCGAAAGGTTCCGTTTTGGTGCCAAAAAAGAAATGAAAAAATTTATATTTTTACCATTCGGAGATGGGCCAAGAGCGTGTGTAGGTAAGTAATAAATTATATCTATATCAAGTTATGAGTATCAGACTTTTCAGAGAACTTTATGAAAAATATGATGTTTGAAGTTTAGGTTATTTGTTTTATTATGAGATGATTTCGTCACCTTGATATTATGATAATAAATATATATAGAAAATATAGATTTATATAGAAAAAAGGCCAGATCACAATATTACTCGATCGGAAAATGATATTATTACTCGAATATATTTATAGTAACCTAGCAGGCCCGGCGGACGTTGTCCAGCCCTGATAATAAAAAATATATACTTATGTGTATGAAATGCTTAAGGTAACTAATGTATTTAATTTGATACGGATTAATACTGTTAATATTGTTTTTCGTAGGTGGTAGAGCTACGCAGAAGCTATTACTGGTTTCAGCATGAATGGGTCGGCTCGCCCGGGGTAGTACCACCCTCTCACAGAAAACCGACGTGAAGTTACAGTGCTTGCACTGTTGCGGTTCGTTCGGTCAGTGATAGTGCCGGAGGCCCACATATATTAAAAGGCCGGCAACGCACTTGCGACTCCCCTGGTGTTGCTAGTGTCTATGGACGGTGGTGATCACTTACCATCAGGTGACTCACCTGTTCGTTTGCCCCTATACTATAAAAAACAACCGTCTTAATAGCCTTTCAATTACCACATTGTTTGTGACTATTTTTAGAATAAAGATGGATATAGTAAGCTATCCTTAAAAGATAGGTATATGTCACAGCAGACTGTTTTGTTATATCTCAAAAGAATTTTGTTGCAGCGTTTTGTTGAAAGCTCCCAAGCGACTTGACATTTTCCAACACCTCTAACAATTATCGTTATATTTCAAAAAATTCATAGAAAAACTTTACAAATTATATACTTAAGCCTTCCTCATGTATTACTCTATTTACTGGTGAAGACCGCATTACAATACGGTCAATAGTTTTTGAGTTTTTCACGAACAGATAGACAGACAGACGCAGCGGACGACATTGTTGTATAATTTGTAGTGATTAAGATTACCAAAGAAATATACACAAAATTAACGACTGATGCATATAGTACTGAATCTTTTTGCGATATGCGAAGTTTATATTGCTGTATTTTATAATTTGAAATTTACTGAATTAAATTATTTGTTTCTTTTATTAAATCGTATGGCTGGCAAGGTTTCATAGCTTATTTTATTACATTAAGTTTTTTTCTACCTCTCCGATTCTCTTCTTCTCTTGCAACTGTCACCTCAAGATTCATATATTTTGGGCTCAAATCGTTGCTCGCACAACCATTCACGCCCTCTTTATTTTTCCTTTACTTCAATATTTCATTACATCTTGCGATATGTCTGTATATACTTACATATTAATCCCCAATTTATGGTTACTGGTGCTATCTATATGAGGCCTAGGATATAATTGTAATTATTTTATATACGTATGCCTATATTTTTAAGCTCATTTGCTTATCACATATATAAAATATTTTAAATAATTTATTAACACAAAGAAAACCTGTAGTTACATGTGGCTAGTATCAGTTCCAAGTATTAACCCCATTTATTGTATTTCCAAATTAATCAGAATTTTTTTTTTTATTTTAAAATTGTTTTTTACTTTAAACCTCTACAACTTCGCTTCGGTCCGAGGGGTTACCGGGTTAAACTTGTTGTTTCTTATTTTTAATAAATAATTTTAATCTCGTATTATTGCACATTGTTTATAAGTAGTTAAAAATTTCTCGGTACATAGCAAAAGTATTCATTGTCCGAGCTTTAGTCTAGTTATCAAAGTTATTATCAGAATACTGTATGTAAAATAAAAAAAATAACGCAATAACAATGAAAAAGTGCTTTATAACTAGAAAACAAAAAAAATATTTTTTTTATTATTTACAGGCGCCAGATTGGGTCAGATGCAGTCTATGGCAGGAGTAGCAGCAGTCCTACAGAAATATTCTGTTGAACCTGCATCCTGCAGTTTGAAAAATCCACTACCGGAGCCAACGGCAATAGCCTCCGAAAGTTTTATTGGAGGCCTACCTCTTAAAATACGAAGGCGTTACAATAATACTCAAATGTAAATATTATACTCGAAATAAGAATTTATAGTTAAATCTAATCGTAATGATGTTAATGTGGAACATTATAATGGTGATAGGTGAAAGTCACAATTTTCTATACACTAACCTTAAGTTTACGAATTCAATTGAATAAGTGAATGATTTTATTTAAAACGAATTAATTTATTCAAGTAATAAATTAGAATTCCTCATAAAGTAATTCTTTCTGGGTAATAAGTTTACACGTAATGGAATCTGATTCGATTTCCTCAAACTGTTCAGTAAGTTCATAATCAACGCCTTTGGTGTGCATTTTGCTAATTACATTGTGATAACAATGTGATGTAGGTAAGTGGTTATCATCAGACTGATTTACGGGACCAGATAATATCTATCCTAAAACTAAGCACTCAGCAGTCAGTCTGCCATCGAGACCCTTGATCAAACCTTCTCTTATAACCTGACCAATTATGTCTGTACCCAAAAAATGTTGATTGAACTGTGGGGTTGAGTATTAGCTAGAGTCATATATGTTGTATGTAGGTGGTAGAGCTACGCTGAAGCTATTACTGGTTTCATCATGAATGGGTCGGTTCGCCCTCTCACAGAAAACCGACGTGAAGTAACAGTGGTTGCACTGTTGCGTTTCGTTCGGCCAGTGAGAGCGCCGGAGGCCCACATATTTAAAAGGCCGACAACGCACTTGCGACTCCCCTGGTGTTGCTAGTGTCTATGGACGGCGGTGATCACTTACCATCAGGTGACCGACCTGTTCGTTTGCCCCTATAATATAAAAAAAATGTTAATTCTGGCCAATCTTAAATGGCTACCTTCTTAGATGGAAGAAGACTAGCTACCGCATCTGAAGCATACGCATGTACTTGTATGTCATACTTCGAATTATGTTGATTTCATTTTCATCAAAACGATTTGCCTACAACCAAAGGCTTTTATTGATATTGATATGTAACTTTTACTGACTATATTCCTTAAGTAATCAGTCCTTCAAGTAATTCAGAGACGAAACAAGCCCGCGAACTCTGATCCAGCAGAGTTCTTAGCCGATATATCTGACAAGTATATGCATCGAATTCAACATAATATACAATAACAATTCTATTAGAATAGATATTCAATGTAACTATTCGTTCATAGCACCTTTGTATTAAAATATCATGCAATGTATTTTTTTTTATTTTATACTATAGAAAAAAATCCACAATTAACTATTGTAATATATGTGCCTTTGTAATGCATAGTTATTTAAAAAAAATTACTTATGTACACGCGTTAGAAGTTATACTTCTTTGGCGTAACAAGATAAACATCTTTTCAAAAATTTTATCTTTCGTTTTATTTTACGTTTGTAGAAAAAACGACACTAACACTAGAAAAAAAGTAATTAAAAAAAAGATCTGTATCCCTTCTTATAAAGTTAACATAGAGAAGTAGTGTAGATAGAAATAATTCTTGTATAATAATGTCGCGTGCCAAATGCAAAAAGTTTAGTATTTTTTGTCAAACATCGAAAAACTTTTTGTTGACGTTAGACCTTTTTTCTTATAACATGTCTACAACACGTTTGACGATAAATACATACATACTTGTTTTGAATAAAATGTTGACTATAGTTAACTTCGGGGTGTCGGTTTTTCGTGACGGTGTGCGCGCGCATCGTAAAAATTTACTCTCATCATTTTTCCCTAACGTGCCAAAAGAAGTATACCTTCAGAAGGCGTATATATGATTTCGTAAGTATTTATTACATCAGCATTAAGCTCATTTACATATCCAAAGATGTTAAAACCTGCTTCATCATTTTTAACTTTGGGTCAGTTAAGCCGGGTATACATACCGAGAGGGCTCGAAGTTCCCGATCGATCCTAAAATAGAATGTTTACCTAATATTGACACAAAAGTTTCTTAACAAATATTATTGTTTATCCAAAGTCGTAATTTAACGTTAACTAGCGGCCCGCTCCGGCTTCGCACGGGTATAAAATATATAGCCTATGTCATTCACTGAAAAAATGATTAAAATCGATCCAGTAGTTTTGATTTATTCATTACTGCCCGTGGCCCGCACGCGTTAAATTTGGAGTAACCTCAAAAATAACAGTATTTCTCCACTATTTAATTTGTGTTATTATACATATAAACCTTCCTCTTCAATCACTCTATCTATTAAAAAAAACCACATCAAAATCAGTTGCGTAGTTTTAAAGATTTAAGCATACATAGGGATATAGGGACAGAAAAAGCGACTTTGTTTTATACTATGTAGTGATTTCTGGTTAGCCAGCAAGACATAACTAAAAGGAAAATCATTATAATGAAAACAATAGTAAGCCTATAAAATATCCTACACACAAATACATACAAAGTAAAATTTATCATTATTATTTTCAATGGTGTGGGCGGACGGGTGTTATGATGGTGAGTGTTAAATTTTATAACTCTTAGGTAATTCTTGTATTAGGTTAGGTGGGATTTGTAATAAAGTATGAGCAAAGTGGTGGCGGTAGCAGACGACTAGGAAATGCATAAAACTCTTGATTTCACACGTTTATAGAAAATCCGTTTATCTGTGTATTAGGTATAGTATTCACATTCATTACTTCTTTTTCTTCTTCTTACCCTTATCCCACCTAAGTACAAGGGTCGGTACAACATGTTTTTCATGTTGTGATGTTTGATTTGGCTTAATTTTTACGATCGGCCGCCTGCCCGACATCAACCCTCCTTGGGATTCACATAGCATATTCCGTATATCATACGTATATCATCTTGTTCTGTATGTTATGGAGCATCTGTGCATTTTTAATGCCTCCGTATATAACACTATACACGGCTCCTTATAAACACAGATAAATGCCATTTTAAGTTCCTTGTGGGTACTCCAAGATTATTGCAGATAGAAGAATTCTGAAGACGATGTAGTAATCATTGTGTCGTAGCGCACCTTTGTATATATTGCACTGCTGGATTTATAGTAGTTTTTGTAAAAAGTAAAGTCAAATACAATCAATATCATTTATAGGTTTATCGTGATATCTCGGAAATTATTGTACTTATAGTTATTTTAAGAACAGTGTCGTATTCCCTGTGTGTTGGCGCTGATCTGGATATAGAATTTCCAGAATTATGTTAACATTGAAATAAAATAAATGTGACACACGAATGTCACTTTTGCCTTTGTAGTGTTTTCTCCATAATTATTCCATACTAGCTGACCTGGCGAACTTCGTAACGCCTAACAGCCGATTCTTTAAATATTTTTTTTAATACTTATTCTGCTATTCGGGACCATCGTATAAAGATTGACATTAATTATTATACGACTAGCTGGTACCCGCAGCTTCGCACGCGTTTTTAAAATTGTATTAAAGTAATAGTGAAAAAAGGTAGAATTACAGAAATGCTCTTTTAAAAACATTAAACACACACATTACATAAAAACACGCACGCCACTTACTGTGGCTGTGTGCCGGATGGGATTTAGTAACAACAACATATTTGGAACTATAACTTGCTATAGAATCCTCTCAGTGCTCACTTACATTATATAAGACAGTAATGAAAATTTTAAGTTACACAATTTCTATTAAAGATGTTGTTATATAGATATTGTTAACATAACTAAAATAAAACGTCTTCTATTTTCAAAACAGGTACCTATTAATTATAATGTTGAATTATAAACAATGAGTTGACGATTATTTTTCTAATTAAAAATACATAAAGCATTGAACTCTCAAAATTTTGTATTAATGTAAATCGCAATATAAAACTCTATATCTATCTGTAAGCGGTTTTTAATATTTACGAATTAAAATAGTGCCCATTGAGAAATTGAGTGGTCGAGAATTTCTAAATGATGCGTTTGAATCTTCTTCTTTTCCCCATCTTTTACTTTTTTCAATATTCAATTTCTAAGGGGTACAAATTGGGGAAAAAGAAAAAGTGACGGGTTGAGAATTCATGACTTTTTTTTAGATTGCCCACCCTCACTTACAGAGATGAATTAATTAGAATATGACGGTATACACTCCAGCAGTAATCAATAATACTGTGCCTACCGCACGATAAGTTTGGAAAATTGGAACTTAATAAAGCTCATTCCGATACAGAAGAATATCCTTTCGGTTGCCCTTTTTTTCGTTTGCCCGCCTTTAGTTACAGAGATATTTTAAGAAGAATATGGCGTTCTATACCCTAGCAATAATCGAATATGGTTTGCCTACCGCACGATTAATTGTGGAAAACTGGGACTATTAAGGGCCATTCCTATAGAGAAGAATATCCTTTCGATTGCCCACTCTTAGTTACAGAGATATTTTAAGAAAAATATGACGTTATATTATCTAGCAATAGTCGAATATGTTTTGCCTACCGCACGATTAATTGTGGAAAACTGGGATTTCATAACAGCCATTCCCATACAAAAGGACATCTTTTCGTTCGCGCATCATTTTATTTTTCGATTGCCCACCCTTAGTTACAAAGATATTTTAATTAGAATATAACGGTCCCTGTAAAGTATAGAAATTAAATATGTTTGTAAAAATCGAAAATCGAAAAAATGTTTTTCTATATGGGAATAATCCTTATTAAGTCCCAGTTTTCAAATATTAATTGTGTGGTACATTTTGGATAATTGCTAGAGTATGGAATGTCATATTCTTCGTAAAATATCTCTGTAACTTAGAGTGGGTAATCGAAAGAAGATAATGGGCAATCGAAAGAATATCCTTTTGTATGGGAGTGGCCCTTATTAAGTCCCAGTTTTCTAAAATCAATCGTGATGTAGGCACAGTATAATTGATTATTCCTATAGTGTAGACCGTCATATTCTAATTAAAGTATTACTGTAACTAAGGGTGGACAATCGAAGAAAAATGATGAATTATTGACTCCCTCACTTTTTCTTATCCCCCATTTTTACCCGTTAGAAATTGACTTTTCAAAATATAAAAGATGGGCAAACGTGAGCAAACGACATACTTCAAGAATCCACCTTGTCATTTTCAATTTTTAAAGTTTTTTGGAACGCTGGTTCACGCAATTTAAATCTTCATAACTTGTTTATTATTAAAAGTTGGGCAAAAATGGGAAGTCGATGGGCAAATCCTCTACATATTTCGAAATCATTACGCGAAAAATGGAGAGCCAACTTACCGAAACTATGGTTTAATGAGTTATGTAGAAGCGAGCGTGGTAAATAAAAGAAAATGGCTGCCAAATAGCCAAAAGACAAATTAAGCAAATTACATACAAATATATTAATTAAAATTATATTCATTCTTGGAGTTCCAGTACAGTGCACGCCTCATGCACATGTCAACAGTGAACAACATACTTTTGCTAAATTTCACGCGAAAGAAGTCATGAGTAACAGCTAATCTAAAATAAAATAACCTATGTTACTCCTTACGAAGACAGCTTTCTGCCAGCGATTGTCTTGTAAAAATCGGTTTTACTGTTTCGGATATTCTACTGCCGGCAAAACTGCGAATAACATCTAGTCTAAAATAACATAGCTTGCAATTTTAACTCTCTGCCAGTAAAATTTCCGCCAAAGTCGGTCCAGCCATTTCGGAGATTACCCAGATCACAGACTGATAGTCTGACAATTTTTTTTTTCATTAGTTTTTTACTATAAGTAAACTTTCATATCCAGTCAGTAAAAAGTAAAAGTAGTAAAAGGTATTTTGATATCATGTATAGACACTTTTTATTATAACTATGGATTCCAAATCAAAAATTCGAAATAATACTGACCTAAAATGACATTTTTTAATGAAAACATACTAATGCAATGAACACAAAATAAATAGGGATGTGCGATTATTTGAGTTAATCGATATCGAATCGAACTGAATAATATAATTCGAAATCCGAATCGTATAATTCGAACTATTCGGATTATTCAGATAATTTCATTTATGCGTCAAATAAACATTAGCTATAGAATGTTACGTACTAACCAGTAACGTCATCACAGTCGATACCAGCCATTGAATGGTTTCAAAAATACTATATCTCTATTTCTAATCAAAAAGTGGAGAGAAAAAGTGAAAACTATTAATTGAAGAAATTAAATGCCATTTATATTTATTTGAAAACTTTTTTTTTAAGGCAGTTGGAAGGTTCTTTATGAACTATAATCGATTTCTTAATTTATAAATAATGACCACACAAAATATTCCAATATAGTAAAAGCTATACGTTTGTACCTTATTAGTTGTTAATGAATTTTGAGCGCTAAAATTTAAAACTATTTATTTTTATTATGTATGTGATAAAAAATAAGAGCACAAAATTCTAGAAACCCGTAAAATATTATGTTATAGCAAAATATTGAAATTTCTTTGAAACAAAATAATTCAGATATTTCTGTTAAAGTTTTGTCAAAATTGAAATGCTATAAAATTATTCACTGAGAAAATGTATTTTTAATCAATATTTTCACTAATATGGATTTATTAATGTAGAATTGAATTACATAGTGAATTAAAGTTCTTTTTCAAAGGCATTTCAATCTTGATGTTTAGGTAATCGCTTTTTAGATTTTTTTATGTTTGTATGATTAAAATAGTAAAAAATGTTGTAACTTTTCCTATAACTATGAGTTTAATAATTCTACCTTATTTAAAAAATATAGGAATATTCGAATTGTCTATTCAAAATTCAGTTTTAACATCATTATTCGATTCGGCTCGATTCGAATATTATTTGCACATCTCTAAAAATAAACTTATTGCCACGGGTATAATATCATTGGTTACTATAACAACGGTTGTCTAATGTCAGGTACTGTCGATATCTGTAGGAGAATATTTAATTTTAACTGAAAAATGTATTTAGGATAGGTTTTCAGCAAAATCCGTTCTTAGTGAGTGTCTACGTCGCAAAAGGAATAACTATGGTGAATTTCAAATCAATCGGACATACAGTTTCGGAGAAATCGTGATGAGTCAGTCAGTGGTATTTCGCTTATATATATATAGATATAGTAATTTCGTAACATAACCACATTCCTGACGAAAAGCCGCGTCTTTAGATATATCACATGACCATATCCGTACACTTTTTACAACAAATTTAAATTTACAAAAACGAAGCATCAATAAAGACGTGCACACGCTCCGTTGCATTATTCACATTCATTACTATATTATGTATAAAATGATATACAGTATTTACACAAAACTACAAATTAGTTTATTGTTGTTATTGTTATATATTTTCATATATATGTAGTTAAGCTATATGTGTATTTTTAGTTATATTTCAATGTTAAGTATATTTTATTATTATATAATTTTTGTGTCTTCTATATTTGCACTAACATCAATAACTTTTATTTTTGATGGCAATACCGCTGGTTCGCTGGAAGAAAATTCCTTATGGCATTAAGCTCGCCAATGTATAAATTCAAAATTGGGATAAAATATTCATTAATTTAATAAACTATGGGTGTGTTTTCTTGTTGTACTCGTCGGCTAGTTCTTTTATGGGTTTAGCGTATTATCTTGAGTCACATAGTCATTTAATATCAGGTAAGATTGTGTTTAAGCTCTAAAATTTATATAGTACCAAAAATTTATTTTCTCTTTAGTTCTCCTTTAATTCATTTGTTAAGTAAAAAAAAATGTTGTATCGCCCATGTAAACTGTCATTTTGCCGTCATACAATTAAATGAGTTATCAAGGGGAAAACCTCGATGAAACCGGAACACAACATTCGCTTCGAAGATTTGGTGGTCCAACTTGAATAGGAAAACTTTTCTGTTCAACTTACGAAGTTTCCGAACGGGAAGGCGTATTTCTCCTGCAAACACCTGAATAGATTCCCATTTACAAATATTTGATATAAAAATTTATGTCAAGCATTGTATTTATGTTAGCTAATTATAAATATGTAAAAGTCGATGTCGGTAAGTAAGCATATAAGAATGTTAAAGTCTAATGCAGTTTGATCGATCATCGTCAAAAATTTAGCACATCTAAGAGATTTCTCATAGAGAAAGTTTTTCTGCTATTTTTAAATGTTAAAATATAAAGTGCAACTAGGTAGCGCTAGCCTGTAGGTTGTTATAAATGTGAAAATAACTGCGTCTGATTGCTTGTGACGTTTAAATCCCTTAAGTTCTCGCAAGACTGCAGAAAGTTATTTATAAAATTTACTTAAAAAAGTCACGATGAATTATATTTTCACAGCTAATAGCTTAAAGCTATAAGATAGTGATGTTATAATTATCTCGTAAGTAGAATCAACACAAACTTATTTTCTGTGTCCTCATAAGTAATGCAGGATTTTTATGTGGAACGGAGGGTGCAATGAAACAAGAAATTAAGACTTTTAAGGATGATACATTTTATTTAAATTTTAAAGAAACAAGATTTTCTTATGATTTCGTGAAGATTAACTTTAACTGTGTTGTCCGTAGTATTCTTTTCTGAAATTAAAACAATGTTGTGTTTGTAGAGCTACTTACAACCTTGCATTCCTATTTCAAGATCGAACTGGCGTTCGACAGGCTTCTATTTTAGGGCCAGTTTTGTTCTTAATATATATAATTGATCTGCCGCTAGTAGTTTCTAACTGTAATGACATAGATTTGTTGGCTGATGCCACTTCATTTATATTCAAAGTAAAAAGGATATATTCTGAGATTTGGTTAGATACTGAGAAGATAAGATAAGAAGCATAAGAAAAGAAGATAAGTTCTAGCTCTTTCGTAGCTCGTAAAATTAGCCAACTAGTAGATATTGTCACTACTAGGTTGATGTACTTTGCTTACTTCTATTAGTAAGACTTTTGAGCAAATTATACTTAATGTATAGTAGAATACTTCAATGTACAGAAAATTTTGGTGGTGGTTGGTTATTTTCTAGTATTCACAAAGATGGACTAAAGTTATTCACTAGGATAAGCGTATTACCATCATCGAATAATTCTTCACGTAACATCACGTTTCTAAAATCATTTATGACGTTATAAATAATCAAGTTAAAGTCGCTGATAAGGTGAATGCCCCGCCATGTAGTCTGTATAACATAATTCACGTATCAATACGGGGGTGTCATTTACCACTTTTGACGTATCTGTACTTTTTTACGCAACACAACATCACCACTATACATTATATTTACTATATAACTCGCTTTTGGATTTAATTAAGAAACCATCTTTGCGTCTCTCGCTGCAAAATAAACTTTATGTGAGTGAACGGTTTAGTGGCCACCAACAATAAAACACCAAGGGTGACTTGGAAAGCGATTAAGCGCTTCTTATACACCTCCTATCGTTCTCATAATGTCACATTCCTAAATTACTAGACACAGTTAGGCTACATGCTACAGTTAGGCAGTTAGTTACGCATCCCCGTGTTCATTCATAAAAGTTCTCAAGCCGCTGAGTGATACGCCTGCTTTACTAGTCACGTTTGCAGGTACTGGATACTTATTTACAGATTGATTCTAGCAGTATGCTTCTAGTATAAAGTAATAAAGTAATTTACTCGCTTTTATGAATAAATTGATGATTAATGTGGGTGAAATCAACCACTACCACCATCAGCCAACAGTTTGTGAAAATTTTATTTCTATGGTATTCGACATAGTATGAAGGCGTACCAGATATAGTGGTGTGGTAGAGAAAGACTGAAGGGAAGGTAATGGTGGACTGAAAACTATAATATTTATAGAACGTATGAATACTGAGAGGACAGTTGCCAGAGGAAGAACAAAATATGTTATGCCAACTATAGGAAACAAGCAAAATGTTTAAACATCCATATATATTCCTTATACCGTTATTGTAAATAAAGATTATTTTAAATTCATTGTAAAATATATATCTATGTCGCAAAACAAACAATTACTCTACATAATGAATGTTATTTTATTTTATTTGATTTATTTAGGAAAACTTACAGCTAACATTGATTCAACAACAAATCAATAACATATATAAAGGCTAATTACAAGTTTTCACTTATAAAAATATAAATAAACAAAGAAAAAGACAGCTATAAATACTAATAAACAATAACAAGCATAATGATTGCATAAGGTTAGAAGTTAATGAAAGAAGTCTCTCGACAAACATTGTCTAAGGCATGGTGCACTCATATAAAATAAATCTACATTATTACCTAAAGAATTAAAATATTTACATGCACGGATTAGAAATGCATTTTGTCTGTATGTTGTCCTTACAAGTGGCACATATAATAATTCAAGTTTTCTTAATGTAGTTGTGGGCACGCATAAATGAACTTTAGACAATAGTTTTGGACAGTCTACAATTCCATTGGCTATATTACTCAAATAAATTAAATCAGCTATTTTACGTCGTTCATACAGTGGTAAAAAGTGAAAATGTTTACATCGTTCTATATAGTCTGTTAAGTAATAAGAAGTTCTAAATTGTAAATATCGAAGGAAGCGTTTTTGGATCCGTTCAATACGTGAAATGTATACATTATAGTTCGGGTTCCAAACTTGAGAGGCGTATTCTAAGTGACTACGAACAAAGGCGCAATACAATATCTTCAAAGTTTTAATGCATTTAAATTCAGACGATAATCTTAAGACAAAACCAAGGGCTTTGGAGGCTTTACTTACTATATTATCAATGTGCGAATCGAATGTGAGCTTCGAATCGAAAATGACTCCTAGATCTCTCACTGTATTAACTCGTGTTAGTACAGTATTCTTGAGTATGTAATTTTAATGTATTTTATTCGACTATAACGTCATCACGTTACATGTACCATCGTACATCATCGAAATAGTGGGGCTCTAGCTGCTAGCTTAGCATTTATTAGCTCACAGAGTCATCCCTGGCTTCTGTCAATCCTCCAATAACCCAAGAGTAACTTGTCTTCTTGGTAACCACCATTAATTAATTCAGCCACGGTTTCTTATATCGTTTATCGGTTTTGCGGGATCTATATATATACTTATTAGGTATATGTATATATTTATGTATACAATGCTCCAGAACGGACATTTTTAAGTAATTTGCGCTGGATGCACATTAGGTATGCGATCAGTATGCGAATCATTTAACAAGAAGTGCGCGAATGCTCAATACCGTACGTCACCCTCCTCGTATCGATGCATTGAGTGCATGCATGAAGCGATGGTGACTCAGTTGGTAGTGTGTTCGGACACAGCGTTGAAGGACGCAGGTTCGAACCCTAGCAACTAAGTCGGAGATTTAAGTGAACGGAAAACATCGTGATGAAACTATAGCATAGTGGTAGGGCTTTTACTAAGTCCGCCGGGCTAGCTCCCACCCTCAAGTTGAAAATTTGTCACCAAGCTCTCGTTGGTGTGTTCCGACAGCTGTACTTGTGAGCCAGTCTCCCTCTAGGTTTCGCGTGACTACCATCTTGGATCACATCATAATATGACATCATGTACTTGTGAGCCAGTCTCCCTCTAGGTTTGCGTGACTGCTATGTTGAACCACATCATAATTTAACATCAGATGAGATTGTGGTCAAGTGCTAATCTATTAAGTATAAAAAAAGAGTCTTATAATAAATGAGGTGAAACTTTGACCTCACCAGTAAGTGAGAAATTAAACATAATTTTTACATCGCAGTGAAAACATTTATTCATATATACTGTAAATTTATATAAATACAGTCACTTGTAATATAGCATCATGCACGAATTTATTATACATATATTGATTCATTATAAACTAAGAATAATAGTCGTAAATGCTTGTTGGTATGTCATGTCGAGTATTAATATCTGTTTTATTATTTTTGTGACGTAAACGAATACGCAATATATTATAATAGTCGATAGATACGTGTTATCACAATTCTTTATAGCAAATTCTCTGGGTTATATTTTTTATTTTTGTACCGACTTTAAGAATTATAACCGGCCATTAGAATAATGTTGCACAGCGAACCAGGGAGGTATGGCGATATATTATGATTAAATGACAGGCGCCAGTGTTAAAATGTTGTCCAACTGAGGGACTTTGACGCGGTAGACGGAAAAAGAAAAGCTTAAACTAGCCAGTAATTATTAAAAAAATACAAAAGAGTTCTATTGTAAACTACTTACCTAAAAATAATAACGACAATGTCACAAAAATAATTAAACAGTCGCTATAGAGACTAGACTTATTAAATATTTACTGGTATAAAAGTCGATAGACAACTACTCCTACCTACGTCAATACAACAAGAATAATTCAGATACAATAGAAAAAAAAATCAGACTTCATTTCAAACTCCGAATGAATGGCACTAACGTCCGTTTATCTTCGTTAATAAATAGCACGCTATTCTTTCATTTGGACAGCCTTGATGTTTTGTTATTATTGCAAAACTTAGAATATCACTTATCAAATAATATCTTATAAATTATGAACTTAAAACTTTATGAGATATCTTAGCCTGACTACAAAATGAATATGAGATTTTCGTTGTATAATAATTAAAGACGGATAATTAACGGTGTCTAAAACAATAAAGTTGATATTAGTAGTGACATTTGAAAACATAAAAATTCTGATGACGAAATAGGCCACTTTAATAGAGATTTTTAAAAATGCAAAAAAAATATATATATAAAGAGCGCATTGAGAGAAATTAAATTTGCATGTTACGCTTTTTTTTCTATAATTAATTCAATTGCTTCTGGATATTGGCAAAAATTATTACAAAAATGACTTATTGAAATTTCTTAAATATCGGAATTCTTAGATGCTGGGAGCTGTTGAAGTTTTGTGTTGTGTGGTTCGCGTCAACTTCACCTAGTACTTGTTAAAATACATAAATAAAACATAAAATATAAAGTCTTCAATTTGTCCGCCATTTTGTTTGAATTTTACTTTAGTGTGCTGTTTGTTACGTTGCCGAGTAATGTAATAGTTTTAGTAAAAATCGACATAAGCGTTTGTATTTTATAAATTTATGGTGCAATTTGTGACATACATACGGCTACTATTTTCCGATTGTACACTTTTTACTGAAGTTGCATGCGAAATGACAAGCAAGATGGCAGTAAATCAATTGAAACGCATAAAAAATTGAAATGATTATAGAATAAAAATATGCGTATTATATTCTATAAAGATATATTTGTTTTTATCGTAAGCTAACACGGCGATGAAAATTTCACATTCCGTCGGGAAAGGGCCATTTTAATTTTCAAATGTCACCACTGTCTACGAACTTCAGTGTTATCTTCTAACATCTCTATGACATTCAATTAATATAAAATGCAGAATAGTACATTTGCGAAATGTAACGTATATACACAGTCTCAAATTCAAATAATTATTAAATATACTTTAAAAATTACATTTTTATTTTTACAATTCGATTATACATTTTTCGTCCATATTTCAGGACATAATTTTAAAGTATAATATTTAAATAACTCTCGCTTTATAATTGTACAAAAGGAGAAAAATATGAATGAATAGTATGTTGTTTATATTGAACATTTCATAACGTGTTTAGTTATAAAATGAGATGGTTACTTAGTTTTACAACGAGTTTCTTAATTAAATATTCTACAATTTTGAAAATATTATTGACTGACAGTTTTCACGGTCCTGATGTTACATTATACATTCCTGTATATATTCGATACAATAAGAATAAAAAAAATTGTGTACCATTAAACATTTTGCGACACAATTTTTTAGAATTTTAGACGTTCTATTTACAATCAACTCAACGTAGAGTGCACGTTGCATCCGTAAGGATTAGAATTCACTATACATAGAATACACGATGTGAATAGTAACTGTTAAAGGCTTATGCGCTTACTTTAATAGGAATCTCTTGAACACCAAGCGTAGCAACTTGATTCTATTAATCTCATACGAAATTAAATACATACTTCAATTCCATTTTAATTAATTAGAAAGCTATTCAGTTAATTTCACAAAGAACTGCTCAAATATTTAAAACTGGATTTTTTTTTTGTAATTGAGAATTTGAAATGATAAAAATAGTAGTTGATAAATAATTATTTAAGTACAAAATAAATCTAAATTATTATGTATTTTTAGGAAGTGAAACGGTAATATAGTAAAAATGTTTGTTGAAAATTTGATTTGCTTAATTATGTATTGTTTGAAGATTTATGAATATAATATAACTGAATTTTAAACTCTAAAAGCTGAAATTTAATATATTATTATTCAAAGTATTTTAGGTTCGTTTGTCTGTGGAGTGATTATCATTTGAGATTCATTTTTTCATCTTAGCCATTTCTTACCTAAGTTGTTTACTCGATTGCGCAATGTGAACTTTTTTCGAGTACATTAAATGTTTCTTTTCATTTCTTTGACATGTAGTGTAATCAAATTTTTATTTCGTATGAAATATAGAAGGTATATACGTTTTAAATCAGATATAATTTGAGTACGATGTCTGAATTAAAGAAGTTTTTTGTTTTTTGATGGAAATTTTTTTTTCGCTGTATTAATAATTCAATTTCCTTTATTTATATATTGTAAACGGACTTAAATATGTAATGAATAAGAAGTGCCACGATTAATATCAAGACGGCGAAGGTTTGATGCCGAAGCGTACCATTTCTTTTTTAATTCACCTGTGTAGAAGGAAGTAATAATTTTTTTTGTGCTTGCATGTCTATTTCTTTGATACCTTCTGTAGTCTATACGGATTGATGGATTTCAACATATATCAGGTGTCATTAGATTCGTTTTAATTGCCACAATGGGTAAAAAAACTAAAAGGGAGAAAATAAATGATTTACGCAACTCAACTTCTTAAACGTGTTGTTGATTAACACGAGTAATAAAATGTTCAGTGTGATTCTTGTCGATGATATTTTGGTTTTACTATGTAATCAATTATACTTGTTTTCGAAGTAACTTTTATTCTTGGTTTCGCCGGTTTGTACGTCAACACCGATGATAGTGGCTGGTGTACACCGTGCTCGATATCTAATAGAGTTAGGTGCTCCTTTGTGTGCCCTACCTAAAGCATAATAATGTAAATCTAGTGGAGCGAAGTTATTGCTTTATTATAATTTTTTTTATCACTTAAATATATGAGCAGGTCTTTAGTGAAACTTTGGGATAGTTATTATGGGAATCGTTGGAATTACGTATTATTTATACGAACATGTATACATTCGTTTTAGCGTTCGTTCTCTCTAAACGGTTGAGCAAACATTTCGTTTAATAACTGCTGGTAATCTTCAGCGCTGTGAACGTATTCCTCGTCATCTAGTAGACCAGTTGTTGAGTTATATCTGTAATTGTTATTGTAGCTATGAATGATAATTATATAATGTACGATCAGGTGGTTAAATCCTTTGCTTAATCTATGGTAAATTGTTCAAAAGCTTCTATGATATTTATATGACCACTAACCGATCCCCGTGCTCTTGTGAAATGGTCTTGTTATTTCCAGCTACATGTTTTATTGTCTTGCTATTAACCACTTAGTCCCATTGGAAAATTCTCTTTAAGTTGAAAAATTCCAAAACTGGAAAAAACGTTTTGATTTCTTCCCTTCAATTCCCAAAACTACTATCATTCGATATTTTAGTCATCTACAAGTCGAAATAATCCTAACCAACAAAATAGCCCCAACCAGCCATTTTGGTACATATTATCGTTCCATAACTTTATATCGAATATAGCAATGTTTGATTTTCCAACCTACTAACGAGTTAGTACATCTATCTATCTGTATGTAATGTCAAAATAACAGCTTTTTACTGAATGGAAATGAAAGTATATAATACGATACACATGACAACAAAAAAAAACATTTTTTTTTAATTTTATCTTTCTGTCTGATTCTGGTAATCTCTGAAACGGCTGTATTGATTTTGACGGGAATTTCACAGGTAGATAACTGCAATTATAGGGAGTAACATGGGCTATTTTACTTTAGACTCGCTGTTATCTGTGACTTTGCCCGCAGTAAAATCTTCATAATGGTTGAACTGATTTTCACGGGACTTTTAGCTTTTATCGGGAGCTGCGGGCAATTTGAAATTAATTACCACTATAGGTCGAAGATAAATAAGTTACTGACTTTAAGAATTTGCTAATAATGTCAACTCAAAACGAGTAGAAATAAATCCAAATTCCTACAAGTGGAATATTTCCTTACAAAACCTAAATCTAAATCTGAATTATTTGCTCTTACTTTTAAAGTACGACGACTTACAGAGGTGCCCTATTTTTAATAGTACTCCATCGGTCAATCTAATGATTAAATGAGTCTGGGAAAAAAACCGATACTAATAATTTTACAATGTTTAGATTAGTTGAATTGTTTAATTAATTTCCTTGTAACTTGTTTTTACTTAGTCTGAAGAAATAAATATTTATGAGTATAAAATTCATATAAATGAGTAAACAAGGTTTGCCGTCAATTTTTAAAAGATAATTTAACTTCACGTGAATGACGCTGAATTTTTACCTACATAAAATGATCCAGTGATTTAACAGCCGGAATATTAATTCGATGACCGCAAGCTTGTACCTCGATGCTTGTCAATAATTTTGTTTTAGAATTTGTATACATTTACTAATTTCAATTGTCTATCGGTTGATGTTGAAGGTATGAAAAGAAACGTGATCTGGAGAAATATGTTTGAAGTACTATCGTATGTGGAAAATATACAGAACTGATGATTTATTTGCGTTTGAAAATTCCAATATGTCGTGGGCGAGGGTGGTCAATATGCCCATACTTTTCCTAAGGAAAACGCTTTTGATCCAGCTATACGAATGATATAGGCTGGCATTCTTTTTATTCAATAATATTACATTAACAATTGGTTATACTAATATCAACATTTTTTTTTAATTTGTATACATTATTAATTTTAATTGTCTATCGGTTAATGTCGAAGGTGCGAGAAGAAACGTGATCCTGAGAAATATCCCTGAAGTACTATCGTATGTGGGATATATTGCATTTGAAAAGTCCAATACGTCATGGGCGAGCGTGGTAATTTTCCCCATACCTTTTCTCAGGCAAAGGCTTTTGATCTAACAATGAGCATCTTATAGGCTGGTATTATTTTTATTAATTAATATTAAAAGTAATTTTGAATATTAATAACACTGGTTTAAGGAAATCGTTGTATGATATTTGCCACACGACGTTTATGTATTTTAAATATACGCTTGAAGTATTTACATGATTTTTATGACTAACCGATTTAATGTAATACAAGAAATTATTTATAAAATCGACATAAAATATACAAATAACGAGCACTTAAATTGTTTACGTAGACCCATTGTTTAACTCACCTCAAAGTATCTCTTTTTCTTCGCACGCTAATATTCGAAGTTGCTTCTATACAAAGAATTGCGAAATGATTGTTACAGGCGTATCTACAAACAAAGTGAATATTATGGACATATTAATTACGTGTGTAATTAAAGTTTAAATATTTATTTAAGTTCCACAAAACTGAGTTCCATGATCAAAAATTGACATGTACCCACCCTGCTAAATGTGACTACAATATGTACAAATTAAGAAGAAGTGTTTCAAACCATAAAAAGAACCGCAAACTTAACTAACGTGTGATAATAGTATGCAATATCTCAGTAGGAAAGACCTACTTTCCTGCGTGTATTGCCAACCTGATATTTCAAACCATAAGGCAGTGCGAGCACTGCTGCTTTGCGATAGTTTTATTCATAAGATCAAGAAATTTACTACATACTAATTATATTTGAGAAATTTTGTAAAGATGATGGTTAAGTCGTTAGTGTGTTCGAACACCGCGTCAATAGACTTAGGATCGAATCCTGACGAATGAACTAGATCTTTCGGTGATGGAAAACATCTTGATAAAGCAAGGTGGTAGGCCTGGGGGCGATGGACTCCGGCATGTCCGTTGCTCGGGTAGCTTAAGCTGCACAGGTCTATATGGTGGACGCGCATTGTGCCGATACGACCCCCACAGCTCGTCGGGGGGGTCTAACACCCACCTTTCCCTTTGAGGGGTCTACTATCTTGATCCCTCGGACCGCAGTCGGGGCTCCTCAGGGGGGGCCAACACCTGTCGAAGGAGCAGACGTAATGCCTGTAAGGCAGTCCCTGCTCCCCCGGCCAAAAGGTGTAAGAAGGCACCATGGGGCTTTAATCCGTTCGAATCGGACATAACCTACCTTTGTTGCCCGGCAAGGTAGGTATCCGTTAGGGGTTTCCTCATGTAAAAAAAAGGGTGGTAGGCCTTTTCTAAGCTCGCCTTAAATTGAGAATCTTTCGCCAAGCCCCTATAGGTATGTTCCGGCCGCTGCACTTGAGAGTCAGTCCCCCTAAGCTTAGTGTGTTTACCATCTTGGACCACATCATCATTTAACATCAGATGAGATTGTACTCAAACGTCAAAACCTAAAAATATATTTTTTTAAGTAAAGTATTAAAAAATATGAAAAACAATCACTTAGTATATTACAAGTCACTTGCAAGTAACTTAGTATTAGTAAACTGTACTACAGCTCGCTACTAGGAAAGCGGCAACAAATCAACATTGGTAAGGTTTAAGTCATCGTCCAAAAAATTGATACATTATGGAGACACATGAACTTGAGACACTTGCTGTGGGGGACAGCAGCTGAGGTAGACACCATATTTTTACTATAAAACGGGCAGTTCGAGCAATTTATGATATGGGGCCTCGCGAATCATTAAAGGATAAGTTCCAGGAGTTCGGTATCCTAACTCTGCCCACCCAATACATATTTGAAAATCTAAATTACGTCCGCAAAAACTTAGATAAGCTAGATTTCGTAAAGGACCGACATAATCTAAATACAAGAAATAATAATAAATTGGTAATTCCATGTTTTAGGCTCACTAGGACCGGTAACAGTTTTTTAGGTAATAGTATTAGGTTTTATAATAAAATTCCAAAACACGTTACCGATTTGCCGGATACTAATTTCAAGCACCATGTCAAGCAGGTTTTAATATCTAAAGGCTATTACAGGGTGGATCAATATGTGAACGACGGTGACGTCTGGAAATGACGCCCTCTCTGTGCATCCACCAAAACCGAATGTAATTATTTATAACTATGTTTTAAAAATGTGAGTTATAATATGTTAATGAAAAGATAAACCAAATCGAGTTTCTTGCCGGTTCTTCTCAATGACTAGGTTGTTTTCCGAACCGGTGGTAACTTTGAAGTTCATAAGCGCCTTCTCAAGGCCTAAACTGAATAAAATATTTTTGATTTTGATTTTGAACATTGTGTAACATTATACGATATCCTTTTTGCTGTAATCAAATTATTAATTACAACGAATATTTTTTTTAAGTCACTTCAAAATATAGGTTACCGTTCTTGTGATAACAGTCTGTGTGAGTACAACGAGGCGGCCATTCCTCTGTTTGTGGGGTCATTGCTTTGCCACTCTTCGCAGAAGCTATCCTGTGCACGCTCTCCGCTCGCGTGTGATCCGTGCCATATCATCTTTTGAGGCCTATAACAATACAAATTATTATTATGCCTTATTCCTTCTTTATACAGTACCATTTTATATTACATACGAAAAAGTATATAGATATAGCGATAATGGCTACTGAGCTATCTAATGATGAAAATATGCAAAATTTTCAAATGTCCTTTTTTTCTCTCTTGAGAGACATTTCTGTTTTTTTTTCTGTGGATACACACTATTACACGACGATATCCATTATATGGAATTTATACATATTGAAAATGGACAAATTTCAATATATTCTATAAAAAAAAAATGCCGTTAATTGTGTGTTTCATTCAATTAAATTCAGTGTTTCCAGTGAGGGGGAGGGTGTATAGACGATTACACCACGATATCCACTTACCAATTTGCAAATTTTCACGTACCGATACTTTCTTTCCTTTAAAGATTTTGTGCAAATTCATATTGTTTCCTATAGGGCGTACATTTGCACGAGTAACCTCGTTTACAGATTGTTGTTATGCTGTAAAATAAGACTGTTCGATTTTAGCAAATTTTGAAATATCTGTAATTTTTTTCGACTTGATGTAAGATAAAAATTAAAAAACAAAATATAAACGTGTAAAAGTAATCTAAAATCGAATTCCGTAAGTATAGTTTTGATATCTTAAAGCAAAGAATTTGAAAGAGCTATTACTTTTTTTCTACTTTGAGTTAGATATATATGCAAATTAAAACAGTAGAAACGAAGCACTATCGAATAGTATCTTGGTATTTTTTTTTTAAGTGATTACCAAGTACGCTTAGTTCACTTTACAACAGACGTGATTGTCGTCAAGCCTTTGCTTTATTTTAACCCAATAAAACTGCTTATAGACACAACATTCAATTTAGACAAAGTAAAACTAGTGTCCTGAATCTAATAATTGTATTACTGGTAAAGGAGTTGAGTAACGACATCATCATTATTAATGAACAGGTATTATAAAGCAAAATCGATTTTCACGTGTGTCAGCGTGATTCTATGGCTCTTCTTAACTATGCAACGAATCTTGATACGGTTGTCATTTTTATTTCGACATTTTCCTCTTAAGGTTTGTGTGTTATACAAGCATAGTATATCTATAGAAAGTAGAGGCAAGTCGATGTACAGTAGTCAATAATATTTATAGGTAATATACCACATTTGGAACGTTGTTAAAACTTTATGAGATATATCACAGTAATATAATAAGGAATTGGATAACTCAAAGTGGCCTACAAAACGATAAAAATATACAAAAGGATAACGTACAGTATCCAGGTGTATCTTAAAAAAATCTTGTGGTCAGATTTACGATGTTTCCTTCGAACCTAGGTACATGTACAATGAATTATTCGGAATGCGCGGACACTTACTAACTAAATTGGTAACAAGGATAGGAATTAATAGTTATTGTGATGTTATTTTGAAATATAGAATTATTAGTCCCTGAATTAAAATAAATCGCTACATGGTCATCAGGAGTAAATTAATTTAATACATCCTATATTATTTAAGTATGGTCAGTTGGACGAGGGACCACATAATTAGAATTCAAAGCTAAAACTTAAAATGATTTTTTTTCAACGTAGTATTTTACGATATTTTCATGTAACATAAAAAAAAACATTACGATATTATTAAAGACCCTATTTTGTTAAATCCTCCACAAAATTTAAGACGAAATGTAACGTGGCATACGTTTTTATATACTTATTTCTTTTATGTATTATTTATTATACTAGCACCATTCATATTTTTACATGATAACGTTATCATTTAAAATTAAAAATACTTTACTTGGAAATATGCAGATAACTGTAACTGCACGTGGATTGCAGCAAGTACTATATATCAATATAAATTATTTTTGCATGCCTTAATCATGTTAAGTAATTGATATTGTTGATATTATTAACCTTACACGCTATCTACATTTGGAAAGTTATCACATTAATATTCTTAATTCTATAATCTGTAATATTATTATGATAAAAGCAAATGTACTAAAACATATCTTAGTTCCGTGACAAATACTTGTCGATAACTACTTTTTCCTTATCTAATCCTATTTAATTAATCGATAAATAATCAAAATATACATATAATTCAAACTGCATAAATGCATTTCTTTGGGAACTAAAACAAACCATGTGATATTATAATAGACCAAGTTGCTATAGCGCAATGCGCACAAAAATATAAATAATACTTACTTATGCTTAATAGAATTATCTTATTATTTGATCCTCGATACGTGTTTTTGACGTGTGTCAATAATCGAACCCTGAATGATGTTGTTGATAAATAGGTGAAATCTATACGAGCGAAGTAAAAGCTATTTCATTACAAAAACAATACAATATTTTTTTAATTTGGATTTGATAAATTATCACGGTACTTACCAATGGGAATCGGTGATAATATTCTTTCCGTTGAAGCTGTATATCCTAGGAGTGTTGGCCATGACTCCACCGCTACCGTCGAATATATCAGAGAACGATTTGAACAGTACGTCGCCTTGGATGTTGACCACTGGTAAATGTCTGTCAGCGTAGCGGACTGTGGAGTCTAAATTCTGTATTCTGTGAATTTAATGTATCTGTATACATTTTTATATACACAAGTTATGGTATAGTACGCATATATTGCATTAATGGTTTTCCAATATTATTTGTATTATGAGAAAAAGGAACCATTGAATTGAATCCATTACTTTCATATTTGTAGTTTAAAAATTATAGTTGGAGTAAATGTTAATGACTGGGTGGCTTTAATAACTGCAATTATTTTCGTTCTGATAATGATTATACAGATTCCTATACCTGCTAGTTAGGAATGCTCTGAAGGTGCCTCTCAAGCCAGCTCGTCTAGCCTGTCTGTAGCACGCGTAATCAGCGCGGCGTACTCCATGCATGTTGCCTGACAGAGGGTCGTTGAGTGCTGCTATACGTAACTGTATGTAGTTAAATAAGTGTTACTTTGATCGTTTTTTTTTACTAGCAGCATTATAATTTACTAATAAAAAAGGTTCACTGGCTAGCTCGTGTATATATGAGAAAACAGATTTATTAATGTGTGTAGTTATAGCGATAGCAACATTTTATTTAATTTTATGTCGTATCGTCAAATTATCGAATCAGATTAACGTTTCAAGTAATTACGATTCATTGTTTCCATGTTTGTGATCGATTTTTCTATAAAGAAAGAAATTCTGATGACACCGTTACTTAGTGGTAGTCAATATTTTTACTGAAGTCAAACATTAACGCCACCCTCAAGTTGAAAATTTATCACCAAGCATCTGCAGGTATTGTCTGAAGCACTGCATTTGAGGAGCAGTTACCATCTTAAAACACATCCTCACATAATATCAAAAGTGTGTGCTTTATTATTGTAATTTAATCATTAAATGATGGAAACACATTCTTCTATCTTCACTAATAATTTCTTTATCTTCTTAATCTCTACATCGGGTAAACTAATAGCACTATCCTATTAATTAAAATCACAAGTTAACTACAATATTGAATGTAAAATATTCATTATATATAACATATTTTACTTATGAGGAATTGCAAAATTCACTTACGCTTGGACCGGTTTGGGCAGCAGGGGAGTTATCGACTAGATTTGATATAGGCGGCACGTGTACCAAGCTTGCTGCTGGTAAAGGCGGTGGTGGCGGTGGCGTGGACGCTGGCACAGATTGGGTTACCAGTGAACCAAGCTGGTAGAAATAATAAAAAATAACATTATGCAAGTTTTCTTACAGAATGCCAGAATGGCAATAAAACATTATCATAAAGCCTTTCGTGTTTGTATTTCTGAGCAGAAACTTGTTAATTAAGGATGGCAAACTTTGGATCCTTACTAATATTATAATTGCAAATGAGAGTTTGCTTGTTTGTATAGATCACACGTATATTAACGCGAGGGAAGCCACGAGAAATAAAATAATCTAGTTATACAAATCTATTGAGCCAATCGAATTATTTTTGATCAAACGATTAATAATACTTGATAAAAAACTTAATATTATTGGATGTATATGCCACTGGTACAATTAACTCAAACACCAATTATAGAAAAATAAGAAGACTAAATTGTCAACATATATATGAGATTCCAAAAGTCAGTGCTTTCCGATGACATTTCATTTAAAATGTCGAGACTTACCAAAACATATTGCCAACCGGAATTCACTTTGACAAATAAAGCCTGCTCTTCAACAACGTAAGCCAATGCACCCACTGGACTCGAAGAAGCCAACTGGAAAACAGAGCATTTGTCACTGATCCGCAATTAAATCTCGGAATTTATTTTCAACCAAAAGCGATTTTCTCTGGTGTTATGTTATATATAATATATTTTAAGTTTCTGTTGACAGTGGAGACCAAAAATTAAATTATTGAAGTACAAAACTTCATCTATAATAGAAAAATATAATAAGAAAGAGGAATTATTGAATACATATGATATACCTTCATCATTTCTTCGGTTGTTTGATATACTGATGAACCAGGAGCTGATTTATCTGTATTTGATTCTTCTATGTGCCGGGGTCTTGTACCAAATCCTGATTGAGATGGAGCTAAAGTAAATATAATAAAGGGTGTAATTAAGACAATTTGTAGTGATTAGATGCAAACCACAAAATTTACAAAGCCAGAAAAACACCTTACGGTAACTAGTATTTAATGTTGGCGAAAATTACCGTATGTAATATAAATCTCAAATAATTATTGCAGTCGTTTCATTTTGAAAATTTTAATGATCAAACAATAGTTGGAACAATTATAATATCATAAAAATTACACCATCAAAAACAAATAAAGACTACGGTCTTAAGATTATAAGCTGGAACAAGTATGTATAGACAAATACGTTATGGAATAAAATAAGGAAATCTAAACTTGAAGTTTTTAACTTCTGTAATATATTTAAGTTACAGTATTACAGTATTGTTACATTTTTGAATCCACCAGTGTTTGTAGATAAATGTAAGAGTCGATGATATTTCGACTTTATACCATTACAATAATGTAAATGCTAAGTTTTCGAATGCCAGTTAGTGAACGTTGGTTTTAGATATACGACATTTCTTATCAGCGTTATCTGAAGCCCGATGTTATGTAAATATTATTCGAGCATTTAAAATAACTTATACGAAGATAAAGGTCTATTTTACACACGTAAATAGTGTTTTAGAAAGAAGACCTATTTGTCTTGACTTTTATCTTACCGTGCTTATGGTCTTTGAGATCCTTTAACTCTTTCAATGCTTTAAGTTCATCAAGTCGGCTCTTCGCAACTTTTGTTCCAGCAGCATGTACATATTTTTGATTAGAAAAAAAATATATAAAGAAAGTATGTGTAACTTACATATGTATAACACATATAATTGCTAAGTAGTTATATAGACTATTATTTCTGATGTATATTATAATAAATATGGTACAAAAAATTAATATATAAAGTATTGATCTCATTGGGAAAAAATATACTAATTTTTATTTGGTACTATTTAATTACAAATGGTAAATTAAATTTATGATTATTTTATAACACTTGAGTTAATTATCAGGTGTTACTTTTGAAACAATCTACAGAGTTATTTATATCTCATTTTATTGATGCACAATAATAATTTATATTTTATTTTCCATATATATTACAACTGTTTGAAAATGGCATCAGTGACAGAGAAGTTGATGTGTAATATGTTAGCATGGTATGGGCATGTCATGGGGAGAGATGAAAGCCGTGTAATTAGAAAAGTTTAAAGTATGAAGGTGGACGGATATAGGAGTAGAGGAAGACGGAAGAAGATATTGATAGATTGTGTGAAAAAAATAAAAGGTGTAAATACTGAAATGACAACGGATAGGGGAGAGTGGAAAAGGAAAACATGTTGTGCCGACCCTACTTCGGTGAGATAAGAGTAAGAAGATGATGGTAGTATATTTAAAAAAAGGTATACCTACTAATGAAATTGAGTTATAAAAATAAATAAATAATGATTTATTAAAATTCTTTTAATTCATTTTAAACACTACTAGTAGTCCATGACATTTAATTTCGTGCCAGAAAGAAATGTACCAAGAGGACTGGTAGCATTGTGAAGTCGTAAGGCAATCCTTATTTACTAATTAAGGTATTGGCCAAGTACTCGATCCGTGAGTTCCTTAAAAACTCTATGCACTCTTTAAACTACACGATCCTAAGGTTTTTATACGAAACGGCACAAATATGTAATCTCTTATATTTATTTAACATATTTACGACGCTTGAGCTCCTTTACTAAAGCAGTTCCAGCGTCATCCCTCAGTGGGATGATGGAATAATGCCAGAATATAAATGTATGTAGCAACCTATTCCAAACGCCAACACTTCATATAGACCGCCCGTTTTCTTATTATCACTTGCGAAACACATTGTTTCCAGATTTCCTGGCATGCTCACATTGATAAAAGTCTGATATTAAACGTGGTGCAGGATGTGACTGGAGCTTTTAGAGAACACAGGACCCCGACGTGCAAGTGGTCAAATAAAATACCACAGGGACAACGATACCATCCATAAAAGTTCTAAAAGCAAATGGACTGTTCTAAATACAAAACAAACTTGACCATAATCATGTATAGGATGATATAACATTGTATATCATATTTTGCATGATATACGTATAATAGTATATTTCATAGAATATTTGAGAATAGTTTTTTTAACGCGGCCAATAATTTATTTACTTTTACTATTTTATAAAATTGTAGATACATACCAGGTCTGGCGAAGAACTTAGTACTTCCATGTACAGGATGTTCTTCATAATAACTTATCCCCGGTTCTCCTTTTGGTCCCACTATGGATATTCCTGGTGTTCCAGCTGGTCCTGGTGGTCCTGGTGGCCCTGGTGGTCCGGGAACGTATTGGACAGCTTCGGAAAAAGTTCCAGGGGGACCTGGCCGCCCCTGAGGTCCTTCAGGGCCAGGTAATCCTGGAACACCATCTAGCCCACGGTCTCCCTTTTCACCTTTGAACTGTTAATTTAAAATATGATTGTATTTATATAGGCTGTTAAAAAACATTTTGCACGTTTGTCTAACTTGTCATAGTCATATATAGTTTTTTGTTTAATAGCAACGGGCGGATATACATATAACATTAGAAGAAGTACATACATATTGTTTTATGTCTTTAGGTCCTTAGGAGATGTATACCTAATTAAGTAGCGATCAACATGCACAAGGTTTCATCATCTGTCACAGGGAATTTCTTTAATTTGGTTTAGTTTACTCAGCGTAGTGTATCAGAATAGAATACATTTAATTAATAACTTACTAAATAACCTTATAATTAAAATTTCAACGTTACATATTCCTAAACATATTTATTTTTCTATCAGAATCATTGAAGACGCTTAAATTTACAGATTGCAACAAAATTTTAAAGTTCCTGAGCAGTTACCGGAGGCGCGAAATTTTATCACGGAAGTCCCATTGGGATAATTTTGTAATAAAATTGTCGGAGGGTCAAAACAAATGGTTATTCTTTTCCTGTATGGGCAAAATTTTATTTCTATCAAATTGGACTTGACAATTTTTGATTTCCCTGAATTTTACAATAAATTATTGTCAATAATACCTAATTATGAGAATATGTCATTTCATTTTGTGTACCGATCACAATAAGAACTGTTTTTTTATTCCTATATTAACATACTTCGCTCGTGTTTAATGTTCATTTGATTTATCCCTCAGGAACAGTTTATTTTTTTTTGAATGAAATATACTGTATGTCCTATTCTGCACCCGTCGCAACGTGTATGCAAATCATGACGACAAGCAAACAAACAAGCTCGCATTCGCAATTTATAATATTACTTTACATAGTCGATAATATATTATTGTATTATATTGTTCAGAACGTGTGAGTAACAGTATGATATATTTTATTAATCAATTCATTTAAAATAAAGTTAATAATAATAGTATTGTGTATGTACGTATTTTTTGGCACAGGCGTTTCATGTGAATGTGAGGAGTACTTCGAGATACAAATGTAGCATATGCCTTTACTGAAGAGAGCTCAGATATTTAGTACCAAAGCAAAAGTATATCCTTTAACATCACAAAAATTAAAACAAATAAATATTACGCACTAACATATAAATGTATTTATCAAAAATCGCTATATGGCTATTTTATACGTAGTGGAAGTTTGAGCGAGCGATATACCAGTAATATCCATATATAACCTATTCAAAGATCTCGACCTCTTAAGAACTGCCGTGAACTCTTTATTTGACGAGTACTTAAAGCAGTTATTAGTGGCAAAGGACCTACCAAATTTGGCAAGGTAAAGAGAGATAGTGTAAATAAGAATTGATGTGCATCGTTGGCAATCCCTCAAATCTACACTTTGGTGAATCGGTACTACATCAGGCTCCGTAACTAGCTTTATGATGGACCCGCTACCAGCATGGTGAATCAACGAAATACTACGAACTTCATCTCCTTACTATACATATATATCAGTATATTTGGCTCACTTAGTAGAATTATGTTAGTAGGAGTAGTGACGATTAAGTCAAATATAGATGACTTGTTGATATAAACGACACACCTTTCACAATTCGGCAAAGCCCAACAAAAATTTGACAGTTTTATTTATAAGGGTTATTTAATGAACACACACGACCCATTCATTTTAATTTATTGACAATAGGATAGTGAACTTTTTTACTGATAAAATGGTTATTTAATGCTCACTTTGTGATTCAAATATCTGAATATAAAAAACTATTATAATAGTAAGGGGACTACGTTTATAAAATGTATGCCTGAGAAAATAACCTGTGCCTACATATTATGGAAAGTAGGTAGAAACAAAAACGATTGATATTTTCTTTAAGTTATTATGAGAACATTATAGGAGACGACAAAAAATAAGTACTGTTAACGGACGGAGACGGATAACGTAGACTTTAAATACAAAGTCTTGCAAAGACCTTACTTTTATATTATCTAACATGTATAGGTACATAATTATATTTAATACTAGCTGTTCTTGGTGCATCGGTTCAATAATTTAATATAGATTTAGATAATACAATGATTACAGTAGAGATATTAATTTATTGCTGGATAGCTCTTATCTCAATGACTATTTGTCCCACACCACTATATGACTAATTCACATTTGGGTATTACAGTTGATACAGAAGTTCGATTATACAAATTGAACAATGCTTTTTCAACTTGGAACTCTACTTTAATATCTCGCAGATAATCACAATAGCTAATGTCGTTAGATTCTTTAATTCTCGATATACCAATTCACCATACTAATTATTTTTAAAATACAATTGTCTTCCTTATTTCTAGCTATGTTTGGCCGAAAAAGCAGTGCGACTTTAGAAATGAAATCCAGGCTTCCACCTATGCACGAGTTTATAAAATGTGAGGGAACGCTTGTTTTTTTAGGACCTAGATAAAAATAAATTTTACGCTGGTTGTTTGCCTCTGTATTTAATAAGAAAAATAATAACTGTAAAGTACAATATCTTTTAAAATAAACATTTCCATATAGAAAAATGAATTGATGGCGTATATACTTCTTATCTTAAAATGAATACTTTAAGGTGGTATATACTAATTTAAAGACAATGATAAAGTATTCATAAAGTAATAATAATCTCATATTATTATTAATGACGCATAAATTTGAGTATGGACATGTCTTTTCGTTCATATTTGAGAACTAGTCAGATACATGTATATATTTAATACCAGCTATTTTAGAAATTGGATAGTGTTTATTATTATTTATTGTAATTACTGTTTGTTATAATAAATAGTTGAGTTTATGACGTGAAAATATCTTCTGCATTCGAATATTAATGCAGATCAATTTTCATGAGGATCACCTGAGCGTCAGATGTTGAACATATCTATTATAATTTTAAAATGCTCGGATAATACTTAAAAACATATTAAGCATGTCCTAAGTTACACACATGATCTTAAGATAAACAAACTTTTTTTTTATAAAAAATATATTTAAAAACGAATTTACATAATTTAAGCAACATTGTGGTCATTATGTGTATTAAATAAGCCATTAAAACACAATGAATTGTTTTGTCATAAGTGAATATCCTTTTGTAAGTATGCTCAATATTCATATCGAAAAATTTTTATTCATACGAACATAATATACTGTATCGCTTGCCTGCCAAAACAAGTTTGCATAACAAAAGTATATCTTTAAATAAGCGCACCGAGTTGATATCGTCATAGTTTGCACGGCTTTATTACCTATATATCGTGTGTTACTTTGTACAAAATGATTGTGTATTTAACGTTACTAATATTCATATTTCTATACTATTACGGAGTGCGGACATTCGATTACTGGAAGAAGAAGGGAATTAAACATGATCCACCGTTACCGTATTTTGGAAACAATTTAAGACAGTTTATGCAAAAAGCAAGTATGGCTATGTTAGCCACAGAAGCTTACAAGAAGTATCCGGAAGAAAAAGTTGTTGGTTTTTACAGAGGCACGAGTCCGGAACTGGTTATTCGGGATCCAGAATTAGTGAAAAGAATCCTAATAACGGACTTTCAGTATTTTTATTCAAGAGGTTTTAACCCACACAAAACAGTAATAGAGCCATTGTTAAAGAATCTATTTTTTGCTGATGGAGACCTATGGCGGTTAATACGACAAAGATTCACCCCTGCTTTTAGTACAGGAAAGCTGAAGTCTATGTTTCCTCTAATTACAGAGAGAGCTGAAAAATTACAACAGATAACTGAGGAAGTAGTTGATAAAGATTTCTGTGACGTTAGAGAGCTCATGGCAAGATATACCACTGATTTTATTGGAGTGTGTGGATTCGGGATAAATATGGATACATTATCAGATAAAAATTCACAATTTAGAAGTCTCGGAAAAAGGATATTTGAGAGGAGTCTCAGAGATGGTGTTTGTGGAGCTCTGAAAATAATGTTTCCAGAGTTGTTCAAAAATTTGACATTTTTAACACCACAATTAGAAAAATCAATGAAACAGTTAGTTCAAAGTATAATACGTGATAGGAACTACTTACCTTCCGGCAGAAATGATTTCATAGATTTAATGCTTGAGCTAAAACAAAAAGGTAAAATAGTCGCACAATCAATTGAAAATAGAAATCAGGATGGGACACCTAAAATAGTAGAACTCGAATTAGACGATTCGATAATGACTGCTCAAGTCTTTGTTTTCTTTGGAGCTGGTTTTGAAACATCCTCGACTGCATCAAGCTACACATTACATCAACTGGCTTTCAATCCTGAATGTCAAGAAAAAGTACAAAAAGAGATAGACACGGTATTAGCCAAGCACAATAACAGAATAACTTATGAAGCTGTAAAAGAAATGTCTTATTTGGAAATGGCATTTTATGAATCGATGAGAATGTATCCTTCAGTCGCATATTTAGTAAGAATGTGTACAGTACCAGAATACACATTCCCGGAGCTCAATCTTACAATCAATAAAGATGTAAAAGTGATGATACCTATACAAGCTATACATAAAGACGAAAAATATTTTCCAGATCCGGAGAAATTTAATCCTGAAAGATTTAGTTTAGGTGCCAAAGAAGAAATGAAACAATTTATATTTTTACCATTCGGAGATGGGCCAAGAGCGTGTGTAGGTAAGTGATATTTTTTTTCTACATCAAGTTACGAGACATACTTTGATAACTTAATAAAAAAATATGATACATTGAGTAATTTTCGACAATCTTATTACTTCCATGACTTTGGCTTCATTTTATGATTATTTGTTTTATTACGCATTATCACTTAACTCATTATCATAATATTAAACGTATAGAGTTATATAAAAAAAGGTCAGACGACCATATTCAACCAGTTTTACTCGACCGCTTACGGCAAGAATAATATTTATCGAGTGTAGATGAATGTATATATTTATCTTTTACACACCCTGTAGTATAAACGACTTTACTGATATTAAAATAGGATGTATCGCTAGATTTATATATATTATGCTAGTCAAATAGACTATTTATTAGGTATCGAAGAGTGTGACGTCTACAAATCGAAAAACAAAAAGGGAAATAAGCATATCAAATATACTCCAGTAGAAAAGTCACAGTTCCAGACGTATTATTCCTATATGAATATTGTAAAAAGCAACGTATATCTGCATGTATTCACTAATATATTTATAATTTGATACGTAGTAAACTGGTTTATATGTTTCTTGTGTTCAATCTACAAGGGCAAGGTTGACAATTTACTTACATCAAGTTTCTTCTTGTTCTTTCCCTTATCTCACTTAACTAATGTCAGTACAAAACATTTCCCTCTTCTTTTATTCTTTAGTAACTGTTATCTCAGTTTCTACATCTTTCACATACATATCGTCACTTTCATTACTTTTACACACAATACTTTTTTCGGACTACCTCTACGCCTACATTTATCCCTCCTCACAACTTGTCTATGCCATATAAATAATAAATTACTTCAATTTATTATTATTGTTGCTATTTATATAATACTTGTGGTATAAAATAATATACCGTGATTACCAGATTATACCAGACATGTACACAACGAAATAAACAGATAAAACATTAGGAAAAACCCATGGATCGCAAGTTACATTATATATTACATATTTTGTACAACTTGACTTAACGTCGATTGACACTATTTGGAAGCTTAAAAGAGTTTAATTTGATAATATTTCGACCCAAATTATGTTACTACTTTCATTATAAAGGTACTAAATACAACGTTATAGAGATAATTAATTAAAACAATTCGGACCATAAAACTTAAAAGATGTTAGTCGCCAAAACCAAAAACTGAATGGAATCTATTTGCATGCAAAAGTAGCATTTCAACCGAAGTAACAATAGCAACGGAAAAAATTATCTGTAATAAGTAAGAAATCATATTAGTTATTTTTATAGGTGCGAGACTGGGTCAGATGCAATCAATGGCGGGATTAGCAGCAGTTCTGCATAAATATACCGTTGAGCCTGCTTCTTGCAGTCTAAAAAATCCACTACCAGAACCAACGGGAATAGTATCTGAAGGTTTTATTGGAGGACTACCTTTAAAACTAAGAAGGCGTTACAAATGTACTTAAATGTAAATATTATACACGAAAAGCAAAATTTACTGACAAATTTAATTGTAATAAAATCAATGAAAAACGTTATTATGGTGTTAGGTGAAATTATATCTTTAAATTGAACTGAAATTTATGATGGTTTAAGGCTATTTTTGTTGTTAATACACCAATATAAAGCATATATCGATCAGTTCTCAAGAAGGCAAAATAAAATAATCTCTGTCAACCTACGATCTATTGTGGATATCAAACACCCATAATTCTACGGCCCTTTATATTATTCCATAACGGTGAAACTATGAAAACACTAATGGAACTTCCAGATTTAGTTACCTTTTCCTTCACTGTTCCTTTACTTTATGGTATAATTTATTAATGTACACGTTTTAAAACAAAATTATCGAATGGCACAAAGACACGAAATATTATAGTTGAATAAAGATTCATATCTATAAAGTAATTATTCGTTCCTTTCGCCTTTGAATTAGATTTTTTTTATGACAAAGGGCAGTAAACATGCAGACGGCCATATGATGTTAAATGGTTACCGTCGCCTATGGACAACTGCAATATCAGAGGCATCACTGTTGTGTTGCCGACCTTGAAAAGTGTGTTTCAATCCTTTTTTGAAGAGCTCCATGTCATAACGCTGGGGGAACACCGTGCTTGGTATATTACATTATCACGTCAAATAGATATAAACGTAGTATCAATGAGTATCAAATCTTTGAAATAAATTTATTTTATGAGTACGTATATATATAATTGTTTGAAATGTTTATTTAACGTCTCAGAAAATATTGTTCTTACCATTGAAACATCCAAAATGTTGACACCTGGTTCACCTTTTTCGCCTTTAGGTCCAGTAGCTCCGGGTACACCAGGGGGGCCTAAAGTTCCCGGTCGACCCTAGAACAGACTTGTTTATCAAACATCGGAACAATAGTTTCCTACAGAATTGTATGGAGATTTAAAATCACACTTTACCTTTGAATTCTGGTTGGTAAGAAAGACATAAAAAAGACCAAAAATCATTTCAATAACAACAATATAATGTCAGTATATTTGTTACTGTTAAAGTGTAGAAATCAGTGATTTTACAGATTAGCCAGGTGATGTATACATTAACTAAGATGATATGTTAAATGACGAATGTCATTTCATTTCTCTTTTCGATGTGTGTGGACATACACCGGTGAGTGTTCAATTATATTCTATCATTATTTTCTTAAGTCTTAACTTTTACCTCGACATTTATTTATTATTATGCACGGAGCTATGTCATTATTTTTATATTAATTATAAAAAACCATTCATTTCTCAACAAGTGAGATATAACATACAAAGAAAAGGGAAAGATATATGTGACTGAACACCTAGGTTTCTGAATACAACGTTAAGGCAATAAACACACATTGCTAAATGACATTGACTTCACATATAGAAAAACGAAATAAAAAATATATAATGACGTTTTATTGAACTGACTACGCTATTGGACTGACGAGCATTCATAGTTTCACCAGATTATATATATAATGATAAATATGTACAAAAATACGGATCTCATTCGTCCCCAACAGACTTAATTGTGGTAATAACGAAGACAATGAAATTCTCGAATAACACGTTTTTCATATTTATTTGTGTATTCATTTAAACTTCTTTTGAATATTTTTAATGCTAATGGTGAGGCCTAGACAGTAGAGACAAAGTTCGAAATTTTATAAGATTAATAATAAAATTATCATAAAGAACCACCCACCATCCAACCTGGAAGACCGATGTCACCTTTTTCACCTGGCTTACCAGGAGGACCGGGCTGACCTTGTAAGCCTTGCAATCCCCTAGGACCCGCTGGCCCAGGTCTTCCTCTTCTACCGCGAGGTCCACTTTCTCCTTTATCACCCTGTTATACACAACAAAATGTGTATTTTTTGTTTGCAAAATAACGAATAAATTTTAGTATTTTTGGATTCACTTAAGAATACATGCACACGGACTAAAATTAAATTGGTAACTTTAAGGTAATGTTACAAGTAAATAGATTTAACTTACTTTTATAGTCAGTATATCGGAACCACTAGCAGTGATGCTGACTGGCCCAGGTGAGCCTCTTTCTCCTCGCTCCCCCTTTAATCCTGGAGCGCCTTGAGGCCCAATCATACCAGGCATACCCGATGGCCCGATGTCACCTCTATCACCAGGTTTTCCATCTTTACCAGGAATACCCGGAGTTCCATCGGAACCGTGACTTCCTTTTTCTCCCTGTTAATTATTTGTATTTATGTTCTAAATACTAAATTATTATGGCACTATATCTATTGTACTTTCCAATGATTACATCATATAATTTACGATATGAAACTACTAACTATAAACTTGTAGTGGAAAATTTTGAATGTTTTGGTTATTGAAATCAATGAACTTTGATTTTGTTTACTTAACCTTAAAATGTGAAAGATAATTTGCATTTATGTTTAGCACTAATTTCGTTGGTGTAAAGGTGTAAATATTAAAAACATGTATCTTTCAGTCTCGATTTACTGTTATTGCTATTATTTTAATAAGAGAAACGATAATTTCAGTCGATATCCTTCGTTAAATCGCTTTAATTATTTATTGTCGCAAATTTAACTATCATTAGTTGGAACTATTTCAATAACTACAGCTTATTATTTGGATGCATTGTCTCAGTGTATGATTTTTAAAAACAAAAAGTTGTTATTTAATATTGAAGTAAGAGTACATATATAGGTTCACATGTGATCAAACTCATATAATGCTGAAAAGTGAATACGCGTCGGTACAATTTTATTATAAATAGGAACAGTACAGTATCACCTTTTTCCTCAGATTGGTCATTAGTATTCATACTTTACTAAGTCAGCATTAAGACAGAACGTTTAGAAACACACGTTTAGAACATTATTTTAAGATTTTTCATACATTATACATGAAAAATAGTCTCCCAATTGCAGTTTATATGGTAAAATTGATGACGTGCACCGCTTATTGATGGAGTATCTCAAGAAGCATATTAAAAGGGTCGCTGATGAATAATATGAAGATTAAGCTATGACAATATTTATAATATTATAGTATATCCGAATAATATTTAATATTGCTATTTTTTCAGCGACTCTCCTAATGTACCCTTGGAAAGGATAGTGCACAATGAAACTGATACATTTGTCTGGATAAAAGTCCTTAAATTATTTTTATGTTATAGGGCAACAAATAAGCGAAAACCCACTTGATGGTATATGGATACCATCGCCTATGGACAATTTAAAACAAGAGGTATAACAGTTATATTGCTTAACTTTAAGATCGCGTTTGAATCCGGTTCTGAAAAGTCCTTTGTCATAATTCTGTTCTAGAGAACTTAATGTTGTCGTAGTTTTGCTTAATTTTAGGATCTAAGAATGACGAATCAGACCTAAAGCGCGATTTTCAAGTGACGATAAGGCCACGCTATTATAAAATTTCCTCAGAACATGCCTTTTTATGTAAGGTAAAATACATCCGATATTCCTGCAAAATTTTAAAGAATTTAGACGACACGTATAGTGTGAGATTGACGATAATGCGAATAGCTCATCATTGCCACTTACAAAGAATAAAAGCAGTTAGGCAAGAGCACTAGCTCCTATGTGAACCTTTAGTACCAGTGAGGTTTGTACTTGAAACTTTAGTAAACCCAAGCAATTGCTTTATCTTAAAGTACCTACTGCTTGAAACCGGTGCAGAATAACCATCCTTCGAAATGACTCCAAAATTCCAGATCGCTGGATATGTCAACAAATTACAATGCCCTAGACGTTCAATTGCTATAGGATTTTCTATAAAAATGGATATAGTAATTAATTAATATAGCAACGTACCTTTTCACCCTTATCTCCTTTCGACACAGCGACATTTTCATATCCTTTAACACACAAAATACAACATAATTAACATTTAAAATCTAGTTATATGACATTTAGAATTTGTAAAATATGTCAGAATTTCGTTGTGGATATTTACAAATATTATTTTAACTCTTTTTTTTTTTCGAACTGATCTACACTGTTGACCCGGAAGCCTCTATAGTTTCACCGGACTACTAACGGTTTCCCGATTTTTTAGGTAACCAGCGCAAGGGCAAACGGTGCGCCTCGGCTTAAGCTGTCACCGAGTTTCCCGATCTATTATTTTAATACACAATTTGATTTTAACGTTCTTATTTGTATAACGCATTTATTTCATATTCAAATCATTATTAATATATCACTACTTTTAAAAACCAGTTTTACCTGAATGCCC
The DNA here is from genome assembly GCA_035772565.1 of Antheraea assamensis. Classification (NCBI taxonomy): domain Eukaryota; kingdom Metazoa; phylum Arthropoda; class Insecta; order Lepidoptera; family Saturniidae; genus Antheraea; species Antheraea assamensis. Next base: position 1,074 of record JAQQSE010000230.1, on the reverse strand, counting down.
AGTTGAATGCCTTTTAAGTGTTAAATGAATAATATAATATTTTTTTCTTTATCACACTATAGTCTTACCACTCTGGTGGATTCTTTTGATTGTTGCTAGATTCGTTTTAATTGTATGAATGACGTAGGGCTTGTAATATTAAGTATGACGTAATTAATTAAAAAAGAGGGGATACATAAAATTAATTATATACTTAAAGAAAGTTTCAGTGTATTTAACGTCAGCTGTTTTATTTTTCTATATTTTACTTGCTACCCAATAATTGACAAACAATGTTACTATTGACCTTCAACAATGGGGAAATACTAAAAAAAAAATAGAAGAAACTGTGAAGATGCCCTAGTAAAACAAATTAAGTAAACTTAATATGCATCTATGTTTTTTTACCAGCAGATAAGACTTTGGGATCTTCAGAATTAAATATTCCAGAAGCAGGAGGGCCTGGTGGACCTGGTTCACCTCGTTCGCCTGTTAAACATTCAAGAATATTGATATTACTTATTAGTTGATCCTTATTACTAATAATAATAATAGGATGAAATCTAAACGCCTCAAGAAAAAATTGCTTAGTATTGTAGTAAGAGAATTGGCACCGTACTATAAAAAGGTTAAAGGTCTAGGCCAACTACGTGCAATGGCCGTAATCTTATCGAAATATGTTTTATTTGATTTTCATTATATATGTGGGCATAGAAGAACCCACCGTTTTTATTTATCATTGTCTAGTATGTTCAAATTATGTTGTTGAAACAAAAGAAAAGAAAAACAAATCCTATCAAACAAGTACTAAATATTTATAAAACCTAATGTAGCATAAATAGAAAAATATGCATAAATATTTAAGCCAAATATTAGTATTTTATGAAAGAACGTTTTTTTTTATAGAATCCGTTTTTTTTTCACCCTTTTCTGTTATTATTAGAATAACTCGGTGTTCTTCCAATTATTTGCTCAGGGGTAAACCGGGTCTGCCATCAAGACCAGGATTCTCCCTTACGATCTTCCTTTCACACCCCGTTCTCCCATAAGAAAACAGGTGTGCCCTCACTAAGTAATTAATAATAAATATAAAAA
>JAQQSE010000227.1:600000-758414 GCA_035772565.1 Antheraea assamensis | reverse complement strand
TCTGAAAGTAACCTATTTCTATGGATGCTTTTTTTGGCGAATTCCCTGAAAATGAAGGATAATTTATATGCAAATAAACGATATTAAGAAAACATAATACAAATATATTTTATGCTTTATAGTTTATGATGGAAATCGGGCCAAAATAATTAAAAATTGAGAGATTATTGAAGGGCGTTGACAGTATTTTTGGCCAAGGGGTTGGAGATGGAGTAAGGCATAATGGCTGTGTCAATTACTTTCTTCAATTAATATTGGACCGCCCCTGAGTATATCCAAGTTAAATAAAAAACGAAACATTAAAACAGGTTCGCGATTGACGAAAATATCGATTAACATATATATAAAAAATACGTGTAATTGAAAATAACCTAAAATAATAGTAAGCTCTTTTTTTCTAAGTCGCTTAAAAATAAAAGTAAACATTTTAAAACGAAAACTTAGTCATTTTTAATATTTTTATATTGCCTTATGCGATTATCCTTACTAGTGCGTTTAAAAGAATAAAAAAAAATCTCACATTAAAAAATTTGAATTTTTTTTTCTATTTTTTCATTTGGACGTGTATCACGCTGATGATAAGGTTTTGATAAAAATGTTGTATGGTAATAGCTTACACGCAGGAGTAATTGTCTCACCTACCTATGTAGTGTTCTGACATATGTCAAATGTGACACATTAAATTGTCACAAATACAATTACTTCACTAACAGTCTGTCAAAATTTACACAAGAATTAAGGTGCATATCTACCTACTATTACCTAATACACATTGCCGATTACAATATAGTGCTTGCTAATTAGGATTTATTAATAAACTTACTCTAAATCCGTCTTAGCTTTTTCGATAGTTTCTTTATCAGATATTATCTTGATATCGAGAGCTCTGGTTGTCTGATCGCGTACTATATCCGGGTCTGTTGTACCGAAGAGACGCGACATAATACCGGACTTGCCAGCCGCGGCGCGATTCCTCTCTGCTATTCTGTACACACATAGAAATACATTACATTAATTCTTTACTACGTCTCCTATATGGTAATTCTAACCTTCTCTTGTGCCATAGTCTGCGTATTTTTGGTACATTCAGAATATAAAATAACTTATGTCCTTCTCCAAGGCCTCTAAAATTTCATTGAAATTAGTTCATAGGTTTAGTCGTGAAAATGAAGTAAATAGACAAATTTACTTTTGTCATGGTCCAATTGCAGCCATATTTGAGCACAACATAAATTGAATCTTACATTGAACCTGAAGTTTCAGCGAATTAAACTATCATATTGAAAATATACCACAGCAGGAGAGCATATCCTAATACTCATCACGCTCGTCACTATTGTTAGAGTAAAAATCTGTAGCCAAACACCTATAGAAAAATTCCAATAGATGTGTTGAGGACCGTACTAGTCTTTGAAAATCAAAACATTGATTCTAATGATGGGAAATCTTTTAAAATATTTTTTTTTCTTGAATCCTAGGTAAATTTGTTCCGATAATTCTTAACTTCTCTATTATAAACCGCTTAACTAAAGTATGTAGGTATCAAATAAATGTTTACTTTGAGTAGTCCGGTGAAACTGTAGAAACCTTACAAGGTCAACAGTGAAGTCAGTTTGAAAAAAAAATGTTTATTATGTACAAATTAGTCTTAGTACCTAACAATTTTACTAATATCATATTTATTTAAGCGTCTTTCAATTTTGATGTTTTACATCTGTTAAGTTACAGAAGATGTGACCGATTATTATTATTTTTTTATAAATACATAGCATAAATATGTTAATTAGCGTCGTAAAAGTCATATTTGCACATGTAACGATCTCGTACCTGTTATTCAGAGTATCCTGGGCATGTTCGAGAGCTCGCTGTAAGGCTTCGTGGTTGGCGCAGAGCTGCTGGAGCGCCGCCGCGTAGAACAAATATTCCTTCAGTTGGTCCGCGAGCTGCTCTTCATCTTCTGCTATTGTGTCTATACTATCTGCTATTGAATCTGAAATTAAAGATCTTTTATTAATTTCTAACGTCTTATTTACGCGTCTGAACAAGTAAATAAAATAACAAGTAAATTATAGATATCGTCATGGGGTCATAGAGTTACTGTAACCATCAGACTTGTTTTAACGCCATCTATTGTTCACTCTTTGTAGACTTCCTAAGGTCACATTTTATAAAAGTTTGATATTTTTAAACCATCAGATTTGTTTTAACACCATCTGTCGTTCACTTTTCGTACATTTCCTAGCTCCACATTTCATGTATAATTTCATAAATGTTTGATATTTTATTAAAAAAAACTGAAAATATTTTTTTTACAAACTCAAAATATTTCCCATTTGACTTCAAATAGTGCATATAAATAATGTATTATAAAATAATATAACTTACCAAAATAATGTCCAGCTTTCTGCAAGCCATCACCCATTTCCTTCTCTATAACACTCCATTCACTGAACAATTTACCATAATTTGCATGCAATTTACACAATGCATAGTTCTTTTCTATTATTTTTGACCTGAAAAACTTTACGAATTAGTATGAGCGAACCTCCAAGTCTATTGTACAATATCTTATGGTTACAAATATTTTTGCAAGCATTTTAAAATTATATATTATAGTAACTATAATACAAATTATGTATTCTGACTCTTAATTCTTGCTTAATTAATTCTTACAGTAATGTAGAATTTTACCTAGTATATAGAAAATTTCCTAAGTTAGTTTCTAGCTGTTTTCCATAATTTTTTATACTCTCAATTTCTGGATCAGGTTTTTTCAATCTTATTGAAACTGATAGAGATTTCAATTTATTTTCAGCTTGTAATAAATATCCTGAAATTGTATAAAAGAGTTAAATATTAATAAAAATAATGACTAATGCATGTAGATCATATAATTAAAATTGGGATAGATCGTATAACGAAATGGGAAACAGAATGTAATAGAATAATAATACATTACTTGTGATATTTTTATTGGGATCCATTATTAAATGTTTTCAAGGTTTATTTCATAAAAATTCAAAAAGTACTGAACAGATTTCAATCACATTTTTCTAGTTTTACTGGAGAAGTGAGGCAAGCGGTGTGGTGCGCATGCGCAGGAGAAGGGAAAGTAAACGTACAATACAGACAAAGCCACAGGGTATAAGTTAGTTTTCTATATTGCATTTTGTTCTAAAGATATCTTAGTTAATAATTACCACTATCTGTGATAGTTTCTCTCCAGCCATGCTCTTGTTGTAGGAAGCTTATGAACTGATCATCAAAACAAAGACGAGGATGTGACGCTAAGCGGAGTAGAAAATTTTCAAGGCCAGCGCGACGTCGCTCAATAAATTCAGGGTCAGTTGTATCCGATTTTCGCCAAGCATACAGAACCTAAAATATGTTAATTCGAAAGTCTGTAGTAACAAACAAATCAATAAGAAAGTCAACAAAATAATTTAAAAGGGTACATGAGAAGTCTATACAAACATACTTTTCTGTTTTATTTTTGGATAATGGAACTAAAGCTAATATTTTTATACCATACTATCTATATATATCATTGGCATGTTCCAATGTTTTGATTTTTGCTACAAACTATATATTATAAGACCTAGACACATTCTGAAAGTACTAAAATCATCCAATTATAACAGTGTTTTCTGACAATCAGTAAACAAAAATTTGATGAAGATAATAAATCAACTAAAAAGACATACAGATACAGCAACATTCCTTTTAATTTAAATTTAAAAAACAAATAAATTCGTTTCGAGTTTTGAAGGAAGAAACACGGGAATATAAATAATGATTTAGTATATTTTATATGGGTATAATTGACATATTCTTCAGAGGTCTCTCGCTCTCTATTTGGTAGTTCAGGCAGAGTGTGATAGTAGTAACTTCCATTTTAACACATTTTTGTTCAAGGCTATGTGGTGTAGAGAAAATGTGAAAAGGAGAACAACAATGTACAATTTATTTTATTATTTTTTAGATACTTTGGTGTCAAAGCTTGCTAGTTTTGGACAGGATACTTATATCCCGTACTGTATATAACCTAGGTGAACAATGGTGCTAGTGAATGGATCCTTGCCATTTTACATTTCCTGGTGTTTTTTGCTTTGTACTATATACTTCAAGCCAGATTTAGCGATGTAATAACCAAGAATATCAGAAGATTAGTAAAATTGGTAGTGAATCTGGCTTTTGACTAACTTGTATTTAATTAACTTTACGGATTAGCCAATTGGCATTTGACATGGAATATTTACCCTCTTTTCAGGTAGCGGTGGTATAACTACATGTGGATAGGTAACTTGCATGTAATCATGTATTTGCTCAAACTCCGTGTATCGTCTCCATATTGTGCTGATTTTTGATTGTACCAATTTATAATCTGGATCTGTAACTCTGTTGAATATATTTTAGTCATTAGTAACAATAAAATTTTATTATACACCTTGAAAATATACAAAATAAACAACAATTTACAATATACCCTAGGTGCCCTTATTTATATTTTATAAATAATTTTATACTTTATTTATTTATATTTTATAAATTATTAAAGATTTAATTTCAAAAATATATTACCCGGTGGCTTGGCTAGCTTGCTAGTATCAAAAGTTAAACAGTAAATTAAAAGTTAACAAAACTTTTTGTTTGAATTTCTTTGCTGTTAGATTTGATTTTATATTAAATTCTTATAAATGTGTTGTGTATATAAGAAATGTAAATAGTTTTCAAGACTTTTAATACAACAGTTTTCAAAGTGGCAGTTTTCAACATTTTCACAATATTATTAAAAAAAGAATGGAAAATAATAAGGTGGGATAAAGGTTACAATTATGTTAAAACACTGGTTTTTGGTAGTTAATAATTAAAAATGAAATTAAATCAACCAAAAAAATTGTAATATAACATTAATATTATGTCAATATAAGAACTTTTTAATCTCACTATAATAAGCATTCTATTATAAAATAGATAAATAATGTTTATTATCTTCTTGTAGCAAAATTAAACTTCACAGATTATAAAAGATGGTCTATAAAAATTTGATAAGTAAAATTAATAAGCAAGGTTATGTAGATGTAGTATATTATAGACACCTGCAACTCAGTGACTTATTGACTTCAAAAATATACTCATCCTTATTTTAGAAAACTCTATATAATTGTTGTAAGGGAATGGAGGGAATGAATATATATGGGAATGAATACAGTATTCAAGAACATGATTTATAATGATAAAACCCATGAGAACTATTGTGTAGTCATGTTTAACTAGGATTTATGAGCATGCAGTGGCCAATATGTTATGCCTTTGTAAATTTGAAACAATTTTAAGAGAGACAAATAGTGTAATTATTTTGGCTAGTTGCTAAATACTTCCATAAAATAAAAAAAAACTCTCTGATATATTTATGATATAGTGATACAATGATGAGTCACTACATCCTTTGTTTATAAACATGATATTTAAGAAGAAACAAAAATATCTTATCATAAAAAACGTCATAGTGTTTTATAAGTGGAAATTTTTCTCTATTACGCCAAAATAAATTGGCCAACGTACCATGAAGTATGTATATCATGCTGAAACCTAATTTGATTCATCATAATTGACTCACAAATCAGGTTCAATTAACTATGAAAACTATTGAACTGTCTTACTTCAGATCGATTAAATACACGGTGTAGTGATCTCTGACGTGAAGAGTCCCATTAGCACGTTTCTCGGATTCCACAATAGATATATCAACATGTTTTATTAGTGTGTCCTACAAAAATACAAATTGAAAACTTAATTATCATAATAGTGGAAAGTAGGCGTAACAAAACATTCGTCTCACCTGATTTTCTAAATCTTCGACAGATTCTATAGCACTGGACGACAGGGAAGCTTTTACCGGTGAATTTTCAGTAGACATTTTACTATAGAAAGCAAGTAATAAATTTTGAATGAAAATTGTGTATAGGTCTTCTAATGAATTGGTTTTTCAAAAATTCTCGGGTAAGCAAAAATGACAAGAATGAGCTGTCAAAAATGTCAATATTGACAGTTGTCCACAGAAGAACTGATGTCTGGAATTTACTGAATTTATAGCTAACCTAATTTATTCAGTGAAAAGGAGGTACGGAAAATATCATTGTCATTGCTATTTTTCATACGACGTGACAAAAAATTTATCATTTGGAAACATGGATTTATATGGTGATAGTCCACAACGAGGCAAATGGAAGTGAAACTTCTTATGGGAGGGTTTTGAAATTCTGATCCGCAACCTTTTGTGTGTGACAAAAAGTGGTGGGAGTAAACACTGTTCGGTAGAGTGTTGAAAACACCGGTTCTCGTCCGATCACCGCAGTTAAGCAATGTCGAGCTCGGTCAATAATTCGGTGAATGGCCGCCTTGGTAGACCGTGTGAAATTGACTTTTTGTTTTGTTGTATTTTTTAAAAAGAAGTTTTCGCTTCTCTCGTGTTGTCATAAACACATACACTTTTTTATATATCATATACATATATGTGTATACGGGGAGCTTATAACAATGCCATTGTAGTAAAAATTCTTGCTGGTATTTTTTGTATTTGTATTTAAGTTAGTCCAAGAATCTAAAAAAGATTATTCTAAGAAATATTTGGAACTCATAGCAGCCAGAAATGAATGTAGTTAAACTGTAATAATAATCATAAATTATAACAGGTTTTCATTTATCGCCTGTGAAATAACAGTGATGAAGAATTTAATTTCGTTGCTATACAACTATATTATAATTAAGCATGCTCAAATATTTTTTTTAGTTTTTACTGCTTATTCGCCAGTTATATGTATTTTCTATTTATATGTTTTGTCATCGTTAATATGAAAAATTTTTTTTTTTTAGAAGGATATTTATTTTACTTGTAATATTTTCCAAGTTTTACTAAGCGTTTTGTCCAATTAATATATATTTAAAATGCGTTAATTTGAATAAATTCTGTTCATAAATTAATTATTCAGTCTATTTGCATTTATTTATGGAAAACCCCTGGAAAGTTAATGTTTTTAAATGTTAGAATCTCCAATAAAGCTTAAAATATTGGATTTTATTGTTATAGTTTATAGTGTTGGAATTTTCAGGTGTCGTGGAATACCCGACAGAAGAAAAGAAAAAAAGAAGGTTATGTGTACCATGTACTACTTAATACTCCATCAGTGGCACTGGCATAGCTTGCATTTCCATGCCCTTTGCAACACCCGTTCGAAAGTTTTTATTTTTTTCGACTTGGATTTTGAATAAAATTACTCGAAAAATATACACCATACAATTTAAACCGAATGGTTTATTTGGCAATAACTTTACACCATAAACTTCAATAATAAATAATTATACTCGGAGTAATCAAAATTAATATAATTATTAAATGTATTCTACTATGTTCTTTTGCTTAATATATTACTTAAAACATTATTCATTACAGCTTATATTAAAAAAAATGTGTAGGATAAAGATAAGTGAGAGTAAGGAAAAATTGTTAAAATAAGCTTCGAGAGCAGTTTAAATTTAAAGTTTCTTCATACAACGAGGGCTAATAAGCCTAAATAAGCTAAATAAGTCTAGGTTTTTTGTTCTACCTCACTGTTGGCCTTTCACTTTTACACTTTCACAGAGCTTAGCCTCTTAGCTGATTTTTTTAAACCTAGATCACAAAATGGCTGATTACGTTTTATTTATTTTTATTTCCCGACAACGTACATCGTAAACTTTAAGGTTTGCTGAAAAGAAGTTTGTACAAATTAATACATAATTGAAAAGTACATTTTACATAAAAATTATAATTTTACAATGCATCATTTGTAATTTTTCAAAGTTTTGTCAAAGAGTCTGTTGGATCTTAAACTTTTATGGTTTGGGACAGCCCAGAGGTTAAGGTAAAGTTAGGTTTGATACTCGCCACTTTTGTATCTGTGATTTGCTCGTCCAAATTCTAATAACGCAATTTAAAATTTCGGTATGAACTAAAAAGCAATAATAAGTAATTGTTTCCCAATTATAAACTGTATTCATTTTATTTTAAGATTACAATTATTCTAAATTTTATTTGTAAAATATAAGTAAATCAAGGTATACTAGTTATTTGAAGGAGAAGAAGTCACTTCTGTTGTTCTTCAAACTGGGTGCGGGGTGCAAATGGTAGACTTGGGTCATTTTAGTTATTGGGTTGTAAAAAGTTATATGGTTAATGATTTTTGGCTGGGTATAGTTACGCCCTAATTAATGTCTACGGTTTCTACTACTCGATTATACATTATATTTTAAAACGTATGCTTTTAATAAAATCTCACTAACATGATTTCTTTCTTATTGGATATATACTATGTAGTTTTATTTCAAGTATATTTTAAAGGACGTCGATACGTCTCTTGTCCATGAAGATATTACTGGTAGAGCGGGCGTTGAATATCTGTTTTTGTAAGAAGTAATCTCTAAACTATATCGGAAACTACATTATCAGTGAGTATCATAAACTATATTTTAGTACGAAGTTACTCAGATTAGACTTTTATTCAGAACACCAATATTATAATTTCAGTTAGGCGTTAATCAATTTAACAAAGTTGCTTTTACGTTCACGCCTCCTAAGTTTTAATTGGAGATAATGAAATGAGAGGTTATATTAGTTAAGGATAGGGTTGCCAGACAGAAAAATAAAATCCGATGCGACTATTTTGTGTGGTATAAAGAAGAATTTCTGGAAAAATAAGATATTAAACTATACAAACTTCTTTTTTTTGATTTGCGTATCTTACCTGAACTATTTATTTATTTTAGGCATTACAATATCGTATCATTGAGATTGCGAAATTAAGTGAACAATAGTACAGTGAGGTTGGTCTTTAGAGATGTTGCGTCATTGGATATCGTGCGTTAATGCTAATTCAAAATGGCTATTGACTCATATTTTAAGATATCTGTAGCTTTATGCCATCAAATTTGTTTTCATCTTACAATAATATATTTTGAACGGACAAGATGTCGGGAGAGAAATGGATACGATTTCATACAAGCTATCTCCCTTTTCCGTTAACACGTCACATATGACTTGTAAGTCTATTCAAGTCCGTGAGATTTATAGAATAGAATATGTCTTGCAAGATCATCACAGCATTTGATGATCGATTCCTTAACTTTAGATTGGTGAATTATGTGTGCATATTTATCGACAAGTCAAAGGTTAGGGTATATTGCAAGATTCATGGGTATATTGCAAGATTCATGGGGTACTTACATTATACATGATTATTTTTTTGAGATTGCACTGCTTTTAATGAATTTAGCCGTAAAAATAAATGTACGAGTATATCTACGAAACTCATCATTTTCTTACCCTTATCCCATGCACCTTTATAGTTCATGTTTTTCTCTTCCACTCTCCCCTGTAAAATGTCATCTCAATATTCACACCTTTTATACAACACATATCATTTTTCCCACAATCCGTCTATACCTTTTTCAGTTTTCCTCTACTCCTATATCCGTTCACCTCACTCAAAACTTTTCTAGTTACATGACCTTCGTCTCTCCTAACATATCATGCTAACCTATTATTCCTCAACTTCTCTACCACTAGTGCTATTTTCACATTTCCATTTGAAACTATTACAGGTTTCAGCATGAATGGATCGGCTCGCCCGGGGTAGTACCACCCTCTCACAGAAAACCGACGTGAAGTAACAGTGCTTGCACTGTTGCGTTTCGTTCGGTCAGTGAGAGCGCCGGAGGCCCACATATATTAAAAGGCCGGCAACGCACTTGCGACTCCCCTAGTGTTGCTAGTGTCTATGGACGGCGGGGATCACTTACCATCAGGTGACCCACTTGTTCGTTTGCCCCCTATGACATAAAAAAATTAATAATAATTACCTTTCCATATACGTGTACGAATAATCTATATTTATATTGAAGACAGATTATTAAGAAAACATCTTATTTATTAATATAATATATTCCGATTATTATTTTTATTTTAATATATATACGTCTTTTTTCTTATTTTTTAATGTGTATTTATTTTCAGAACGCACAAAGGTACACTTCAAGTTCAATTAAACGTCGGTAAAATAAAAGCGTTTAGTAATTAACTTCTAAAAGCTGATCATTTTAAAACACAATTGATGGGTAATAACCTCCCTAAGCACTCGATCGTCTTTTTCGGGAGAAAATGAAAAAGAAAATTTATTTTCCGAGCCTCAATTTCTCATCCTTTAAATTCTTTCCTCATTTCACTCGCACTGCGTTCGTAATAAGAAAAAGATTTTTAAATATTCATCGTTATCATCAGACGTTGCAGGGAGACCCGTTGATAAGTTTAATTACTCTCTTAATTCTTCACTTCGACTTAATTAAGTATATTAAATAATTCAAGTATATTAACTAATTCATAATTAATAAAGCAAAAAACGATATTTATAGTGTAAGGAAGAAAATCGTTTACTGACTTTAATACCCCTACTAATGACCGGATGCCATCTTATTGTTAAATTTAAATATTACGGTGTCCGTTATTAACCAAGTCGGTCTTTTTAACTCGGGTATCGTTCAAATCAGTAGTTTATAGGCTAAAAATATTTAAGTATCAATAAAATCCGATGGCGTTTAACAGTGCCTAAATGACGATGCTTTTCCCATTTATACAGCATGGGGTTTTTTCATTTTATGGAGGTCTATATTTCGCTTGCTTCTTTTAATGAATAAGTTACCAAATATTATCAAGTAAAATAGAAATTATATAAATATTGTAAGTTAAATTTTTGACCCCTATATCAAAATTTCTCCATCCCAAAAGATCATGATAGACGGTGAATTAATGATATTTGATAAGTTATACAATAAATCAAGCAAGATAAAAAATAATTTCTAAAAGTTCATAAACCCCCATGTCGACTGAATGGAAAAAATATCGTTATTTAGGTTCGGTTAAACGGCATCAGTTTTTTTATGTTTCTAGGCTATAAACTAACGATTTAAACGATAACCAAGTAAAACAATTCATCTTGGTAAATAATGGACACCCTATTATTATATAAATGGTAAGCGTGTATATTGGGTAGCTATTAGTATTCCGATTTTGTAGTTGGACGTTCTGAGTTAGAGAAATTGTTTGTTACATTTTCACACATTACCTGCTTAACCGATCGTCATGGAATTTTGTATACACGTTATCGGATATAACGTATAACTGTATTGGTAGAGCTCCGCTGAAGCTATTACTGGTTTCAGCATGAATGGGTCGGCTCGCCCGGTGTAGTACCACCCTCTCACTGAAAACCGACGTGAAGTAACAGTGCTTGCACTGTTGAGTTTCGTTCGGTCAGTGAGAGCGCCGGAGGCCCACATATTTAAAAGGCCGGCAACGCACTTGCGACTCCCCTGGTGTTGCTAGTATCTATGGACGGCGGTGATCACTTACCATCAGGTGACCCACCTGTTCGTTTGCCCACTATAATATAAAAAAAATATATATATAAAGAAGGACATAGGATTGATTGAGATAAAAATGTACTGTTTCCCGGGGGTAGATCGAATCTGTAAAATCGCGAGCGACGCCGCGAGGAATAGCTAGTTGTACATAATTATAATTCTATTATCAAGTAAGTTACGATTCTATGAGAGGTTAGGTAATAATGTTATTCCTTACTACAATCTCATCTAACATTGACATGGTCTAAGCGTGGACGCACTGAGTCTCAAGTTCTTGGCGACGGATTTTAAGAACTTAAGTGTTGTAGCTAGCTATGCGAGTAGTAAAAAGGTCTATCTCTTTATTATTACGATGTTTCCCTTCATCGAAAACTCGGGCTTATTATAGTTATGTGTTGAAAGAAAGTAGGCGGACTCTCGAGAATCTTAATTCGAACATACTACTCAACTATACCTTGCTAATTCACCAAATGAGTGCCTATATTTGTAAATATTCCTCCAATATACTGCGCTTTCAATGGGATAATAACTTTAATTAACATCTCAGGTTTAAGTGAAGTTAGATTCGGTATGAATGCGTAGTTGTGTTACTTGGGAGGAAAAAAGGTACACTTATGGGGAAAAAAGCGCTTTCAGAGAATTTATTATGTGAATTTACAGCGTTGAATAGCGCTCTTAATTTTCAAAGCAAACATTTTCCGACTGCGGAATTCATAATCTATTTCTCTGTCATGCTTTAGAATGATAATATAATGTAATTTATATAGATGACTTTTTATACTTTATTGTGTAGTTCTCACAAGTATAATGCGGTTTAAAGCAGGAACGACCTCTGATACGCGATGTTATTTTTGTAATTGTTTACTTTGAAAAACAATACTTGTTTACAAACTTACTAAATAACGTATACTTATCAGCACTTAGCACTTGGGTAACGGGTAGACAAAGAAACGCTGTTTTGCTTGTGGCTCGCAACTCGGAGCTCAATTTATTCTTTTTTTTTTTCCGAACTGACCTACTCTGCCAGCTAATAATGGCTTTACAGTTTCATTAGACTCATTAATTTTTTTTTTTTTTTTTTTCGAACTGACCTACACTGCCAGCTTATTAGGCTTTCACAGTTTCACCGGACTACTAAGGGGAGCGCTTAAGGCACTCACCCGATTTTATATAGACGACTAGCACAAGGGCGCACGGCACGCCTCGGCTTGGGCTGTCGTCGAAAACCCGAATCTAACTAGCTTTTTTTTTTTTTTTTTTTTTTTTTTATGTGGGAAGAAATCCTTCATTGGACACCCACAGCCCTGGGGAGCTGTGGGGTGTCAGACTCTTACTGACTAAAAAAAACCACAAGATACCGTCTGCCGCGCTATGGAGTGGCACGGGATCGAACAAGCAAGCACCATGCCACCCCGGCGACAAGGCCCAGCGCGAACGCCCTGACCGCGACGACAGCCCGGTCAAGCTGCCTACCCGTCTACCGAACCAATGTGCAATGGAAAGTCAGGTCCCCAGCCCCTTCCCTCCTTGATCCGGTTTGGCAGTCAAGGGGTCACCCCCTCCAACCACCACCACCTGTAACTTTTTTACGTGGTTTTCTACCACGGTGACTTTTTAACGAGGTTTTCTCCCTCTCCCTCCGCCCGAAGGCCACCCCTCTGTCACTTTTTAATGTGGTTTCCTCCCACAGGAACTTTTTAATGAGGTTTTTCTCCCTCTTCCTCCGCCCGAAGGCCTCCCCTCTGTCACTTTTTAACGTGGTTTCCTCCCACGGTAACTTTTTCTTGAGGTTTTCTCCCTCTCCCTCCGCCCAAAGGCCGTCCCTCTGTCACTTTTTAGCGTGGTTTCCTCCCACGGTAACTTTTTAACGAGGTTTTCTACCTCCCTCCGCCCGAAGGCCTCCCGTCTGTTTTTTAACGAGGTTGTCTCCTCAACACCCGTAACTTTTTAACGTGGTTTTCTCCCACGGTGACTTTTTACCGAGGTTTCCTCCCTCCCACCGCCCGAAGGCACACCCGTCTGTAACTTTTTAACGTGGTTTTCTCCCACGGTGACTTTTTACCGAGGTTTTCTCCCTCTCCCTCCGCCCGAAGGCCACCCCTCTGTCACTTTTTAATGTGGTTTCCTCCCACAGGAACTTTTTAATGAGGTTTTTCTCCCTCTTCCTGAGCCCGAAGGCCTCCCCTCTGTCACTTTTTAACGTGGTTTCCTCCCACGGTAACTTTTTCTTGAGGTTTTCTCCCTCTCCCTCCGCCCAAAGGCCGTCCCTCTGTCACTTTTTAACGTGGTTTCCTCCCACGGTAACTTTTTAACGAGGTTTTCTACCTCCCTCCGCCCGAAGGCCTCCCATCTGTTTTTTAACGAGGTTGTCTCCTCAACACCCGTAACTTTTTAACGTGGTTTTCTCCCACGGTGACTTTTTACCGAGGTTTCCTCCCTCCTACCGCCCGAAGGCACACCCACCCGCCTGTAACTTTTTAACGTGGTTTTCTCCCACGGTAAAAGCCAACGGCACGCGGTGTTCCCAGGCGGTCACCCATCCAAGTACTGACCGCGCCCGACGTTGCTTAACTTCGGTGATCGGACGAGAACCGGTGTTTTCAACGTGGTATGGACGTCTAACTAGCTTTTTTTTTTTTTTTTTTATTAACGTGGGGAAATCCCTTATGGATACCCATCCTCCCGGGGGAGAGAATGGGTTATGTCCGACTCGCACGGACTAAAACCCCACGGTGTACCGGCCACCGCTTTAAGTTGGGGCGGCATGGGACCGAAATGAGCTATCACCATGCCGCCCCCAGCGGTTAGCCCGGCGAAAGATGGCCGCCGGGCTCCGTCCTTATAGGGAGGTACACTGGGTACACGACCAGCTACCTCCCCTCGTCCGTCGAACCTGTGCAATGAGGAGATGGGCCCCCCGACCCATCCCCTCAGGTCCGGCTACGGAGGTGGAAGGAGGAGGGCAAAGCGCCGCCTCCTTCCACCGGCCCTCCTTTGGCGGAGACGGCCACTGAGAGGGTCCGCCTCTCGGGCCCTCTCCGCCGCCTCTTTCTGCGAGATTACATCCTCGCAGAAAGAGGCCATCGCCCTCCAGGCGTCTTCGCTGCCGAGCATGGCCGCAACCACGCCCGGCAGCGACAGATTTCCTCCCACCGCCGCAGCCAGAGTACGGCGCTGCACCTCCCACGCAGCACACTCAGACAGTGTGTGCTGCGCGGTATCTTCCTCAGCGCCGCATTCGTGGCATGCGGCGGTCGGCTCCCTGCGAGCGATCTGGTGCAGGTACCAACCAAAACAACCATGGCCGGTCAGCACCTGCACCAGCCGGAACGTCAGGGAGCCCCACTCTCTATTCAACCACTGCGGCAGGACCGGGCGGACGGCGTCCACCGTATACCGCCCGTAACGCGCGTCCGCCAGATCCTGCCGCCACCGCTCTATTGCTGTCTCCCTCCCCTCTCGCCTCTTTCCCTCTATCTCCCTGGGAGCCGGAGGCTCCCCCAAACGTTTTCTTGCCGCCGTGAACTCGTACACGGCGGCAAGAACCCCCACCTCCAGCTCCCAGGGCAGGGAGCCGGCGAGCGTGAAGGCCGCCGCCGAGGACACGGTGCGGTATCCCCTGATAGCCCTCAGTGCCACAATGCGCTGCGCAGCGCGCAGCGCCCGCACATTAGCGGCACCGAGGGCATCGGACCACACCGGGGCCCCGTAGACGGCCATCGCTCGCACGACTCCCATATATAGTCGGCGGCACCCGGCACCTGGCCCCCCGATATTGGGGAGCAACCGGCCGAGTGCCGCCGCTGCCCCTGCTATACGCGGTCCGAGCCCCTCGAGATGGGGCTCGAACCGCCAGCGCCCGTCCAGGGTGAGGCCCAGATACTTCATCCGGGTCCCCACCCGGATACGGGCGCCATCTACAATTAAATGGGCCCCAGGTGGTGGCCCTCGCCGAGGCCCATGGAATAGTAGGGCCTCGGTTTTATCGAGGGCCACCCTGAGGCCCAACCTACGCATGCGCCCGACCACGGCGGTTGTGGCCACCGTGGCCAGGCGCACCAAATTTCCCCATTCTCCGCCCCGGGCTACGACTAGGGTGTCATCCGCGTAACATATAATGCGCGCTCCGATGGGGAGCGCGCCGCGGAGCACCCAGTCGTAGCCCAGGTTCCACAGGAGTGGGCCCAAGGCCGACCCCTGTGGAACCCCACACCCTGTGTTCCGCCGAACCATTCTTCCTTCGCTGTCCGCATAGGCGACCTCCCTGTCCTCCAGATACGCCTCCAACAGCCGCCGCTGAACAATACTATATGTGAATTTGTTGCTTTCAAGCCGATAATTAGCAATCCCTGCTATCGTTTTGATTATGGCAAATATGTTAATGGGAAACGGTATTGAAGAGTCTATTGATGGTTTTATTCGAGTTGCCATAATTTTGCAAAGGATATTAGATATACTGCGGACACTATGGATTTGGACTGATTCTTAAAGGGAAAAAACTTTAAAACTATGTTTTAAAAATACGAGTTATAATATGTTAATGAAAAGATAAACCAGATCGAGTTTCTTGCCGGTTCTTCTCGATGACTGGGCTGTTTTCCGAACCTGTGGTAACTTTGACGTTCATAAGTGTCTTCTCAGGGCCTAAACTAAATAAAGTAATTTTGATTTTGATTTTGAAAAAAAAAAACGGTGTAATTATAAGACTATTAGAGTGTAATGTGGTTAAATTTCAGCGATTTCGCATGCATCTATCGCTAACTGAATGGTTGTTACACATCAGCAAAACAAATTAAATTATAATTTCTTATAATGTATAACTAAATATTATAAAATTAATTATTTCAACATACAGCATATAATAAATACGCAGCTTTCATAAATGGTCCGTTAGAGAGCTTCAACAATAACATTAGGATTACTATAATCGGATTAAATGGAGGCTAACAATGAATGTTGATTGCTTTCAAATCACAATACACAGTGGAATAGCTTTACGTGTCGTCCGTATGTAGGTATGTTGAATAAACCTATGTCGCATCATTCGATGTTATTCAAAGGGACTCATCACTATTATTAGTGAGGTGAAGGTTCATCACATCAACAGATTATAGACAGTTTGAAAAAAAAAAAAACATCAGTATTGGATCTCGCAGAGGTAAATAAATTATATACCATATATTATAATTGTGGCACAGTATACCTTATATTAAGTGATCATTGTAACTTTATTATCCATTCAAAACCAACCTCAATTAGGATCGTAGTTCCAATGAGGGTAGTCAATATTAATTGCTCTTCCAGAGGATTGTTTTAAAACGCTTTGTTCGCTAGTGCGAAGTTTTAACATTCGTGTCAAAGCCTGAGAGTATTTTTTTTTAATAATAATAAAATTCCGTCTGCAAACTTAAACGGGATTTTCGAAAATTAGACATAGAAAAATATTGTATTAAGAAAAGTTAGAGAGTACAAATGTTTATAGAGAATTTCCGAAGTGTTAGATTAGCGTGGTATGAAGGGATTGTATACACCTTGGATTTATATGTAAGGTCACGATTGTTAAATTGTCAAGCGGCACCGTATTCGAATACAATTGAAAGCAATCGACGCTGCGGATGATAGCAATTTCACGTTCTCCATTCGCCCGTGTAGCACTCGTAAAGTGTTTGCTGAATGATTTGAAATAGATTTTAAATTGCCCGATGACGTATCCTTCTTGACATTTGCTACAATTGTGAAAATTGGAAATGTCTCTGCTCTCGTACTAGATTTTCTATAAGCTATATATAAATAGCCGAAGACAGTACAGCTCAGTATATATTTCTCCTCTGTTTGTCAAGCGATTTTAGAAAATAATTCGTTTGTTTAATATTTACTAACGAACTTTAGCGTTTTCAAATAAAATAAAAAAAAGTGTGTGTGTGTTGTGTACTTATGTACACGCGTTAGAAGTTATACTTCTTTGGCGTAACAAGATAAAAAATCTTTTCAACATTTTTATCTTTCCCCTTATTCTACGTTTGTATAAAAAACGGCACTAACAATAGAAAAAAAGGTATTCAATGCATACATACTTTTTTAAAATAAAATGTTGACTATAGTTAATTTTAGGTTGTCGGTTTTTCGTGACGGTGTGCGCGCGCATCGTAAAAATTTATTCTCATCATTTTTCCCTAACGCTCCAAAAGAAGTATATCTTCAAAAAACGGAAACAATTTTTTGATCTTTTCTCACGGTTATTGGATATTTTTGGTGGGAGTGATTTTGGTAAAGGGACAGAAATATGTTACAGGAAAACGGGGAAGGGCGTCGTACTATTTGATTTGACCAATGAGCGCGCGCGGTGGCTGAGATGGCTGTGAGATAGTGTCAATCCATTTTGTGTAAGGTTGGTACCACGACTTGCTGTTGGCCAACATAGTGGATGCGTGTGTCTGACGACAAAGAAAGAAGGAGAACGTATCAGCTGTTCACTCATCTACAATTATACAGTGTTGTGTATAAAATCTGGGGTTATAATGATATGTGTAAGCTATATTAATAATTATCATTACCATTAAGCGTCTGACAAAGTGGAATAATGATATAAAATATAGGGTTACTTTTTTATGCTTAGAATATATTCAACTAGGAATGTGGGGAATAAATTGACTTCAGATATATGTCATCTCAATTTCATAGTAGGATAACATGTCAGATGTTACATATTACATGCGACTACTGCTTTAAAGCTCGTTCGTTTTTTTTTCCTTGTCGTCTACGAGTTAAAACTATAAATTAGAAGTCTCTATTCAGATCTATAATATTTGTGCATATTTTATTTAAAAAAAAATCCTAAAAATATTGAAACAGATAGATTTATCTATTACATATTATGTTTATCTGTTACAAACAAAAAACAAAATCTTTTCAATTTTAATATAGATAACCAAGGTTCGCGTGATTGTCTAGATATAAATTAAAATGATTCACCCTCAGAGGATATTTAATTAATGTTTTATCTATAAATTAACCAATCCCGGCTTCACTATCGTTATTTGGTCCCATAAAATCAGGAGCGATTGTATTTTACGTGTCACTTTTATTACACCATAAATTAAATAATACGGGGATGTTAAAATTTACTTCATACTTTGGTCGTTCTATTTCATTGTTTAGGTCACCGGATCGTTGAGATAACGTCTAATACATTTGTTTGATGGAAAGTTGTGAATATATGTTGTATAATTTAATATGAAACTAGTTGTTTTACCTGCGATTCGGTCACGTGTCATTTAGCAATAGAAAACATTTTTATTCAGTGTCAAAGCGCGCGCGGGACGCCTTCGGTTTTCGACACTGACAAATAGTTGATTGTATTTGTGTAACTCTGTATTATTTTTAAATTAAAAGTAGCCTAAGTTACTCTTTATAAGATCATCTATCTGTTAGTGAAAATCCCGTCGAAATGGGTTTAATCGTTTCCGAGATTAGGTATAGAACATACAGACAGACATACAAGCAAAAATGTTACAAAATATAAATATTAGTAATATACGAAACTAAATATAAGTACGGTATAGAATTTAATATGCATTTAGTATAAAGCTGTTATTTTAATATTATAAACAGACAACTTAATTTTATTTATGTGTATAGATATGGTCAGCTTGGTAGTGTTTGTAGTTAGTGATCGCGGTGATAGAAAACTTTGTGACGAAATTATTAGAAGAGCCTATTTAAATTACAGTAGCCGTTTTCATGTGACAAAGCGAATGGGAAATGTTCGACGCGACACGCAACGGAACACCCAACTCTTATCAAACATGAAGCCATTTTCAAATTAAAAAAGTTTGTCATTGGTAACTAAGTGTAATATGTTGGGCCTTCATATGATTTAGTTAGACCTTATTTTTTTGGAAATATATATCATGTAACCTTGCAATTAGATATTTAGATATAAAACTATGTAATGTTCAATTTTGTAAATAAATACTAAAATTTCATTAACATAAATTTTGTTGTTCATGCAGATAAAGTTGCGGGCATAAATTATACTATTTCTAATAAAAAATACACAAAAAGGTGAATTTAATCTATAGATAAAATGTAAAGATTCGTAATAAAATATTTCATAGAAACAAGAACAAGAAGACAACTAGATAAAGTTTTCATTACTTCGTAAAATCAGAACAATGATAGGCATCGAGTTCGACGTCAAAGGGTTTCATACAATTATCGAACGTTAAATCGAAAAATACTAAAGGAAATTGGAAAGCAATACAATGATATTTTATTAAAGGAATGCCTTATCCAATTATTTTTCGTGATCTGAGATTGTGAATCAAATATTTTTTGGCTTTTTGATATTATATATTGAATATTAATGAAATTTATACCTGTTGCTATATACCTACTTGTATACTATATGGTCGTCGGGGTCCAGTGGTTTGACCGGTGGAATCAATTAATCCGATGCCCGCAGGCTCGAACCTCGGCATGTACTAACGAATTTTTCGGAATTCGCTTACATTTACTAATTTACATTGGTAACACCATCGGCTGACGGTGAAGGAAAACATCGTGAGGAAAACTTAACCTGAGAAATGTTCTTGTAGTACCACCGTATGTGGGAAAAATATAGAACTGGATTTCTCAGAGTTTGAAATCGCCAATACGTTGTGGGCTGGCGTGGTGATTATGCCCTATACCTTCCTTCGGGAAGAGTCCTATGACCCTGCAGTGGGTCTCTGACAGGCTGATGATGACACTATATAGATATATATATTTATTTATTTCGAGGAATATCAACAGCTTTTAATACATAATTCAAAATACAATAGGCAACTTAAAACGAATTAGAGATATTCACTAATAGACAATAGAGTACTTATAAGAAGAAATTAAGTGCTACATGAGTAATAATAAAATAGAGTTAAGAGTTACATATAATTAGGCAATCGTGTCAAAAAATGGTTTGATGATGCTTTGTCTCGCTGCATTCACTGGAGTATTAAAAAGATCTAGATTGAATTGTTTACTGAGTTTATTATAATTACAGCTAGTTCGCACAATGTAACTATTACTTCTATAGTTGGTAGTCGTGTGAGGCACATATATCAACGAGCTATGACGAAGAACAGTAGACGAAGTCTTTAAATAAATTTGCAAAAATAGGTCTGCACAATCATACCTCGTTTTGGGCAATTTTTAAAAAGAAAGCAATGTCAGCAATCATACGCCGTTTCTCAAGAGGTAGTAAGTGGTGCGTTTTACAATACTATATAATAATATACCTGTCATTTGCGGGAAATTAAAGAAACGTTTTTGACTAAATCAATATTGTAATTTTCTTATATTTGTAATTCCGCGATGACGACGTGTTTGATTGTGATTTACATAGCTAGACAGTCTGCACCCACCTTTAATCTTATTTACAAATTAATCGACGCACTCATTCGGCTTGATGCTGATATTGCATGACTTATTTTAACTGGAGCTAACGACGGATATTTGGTGTGTATGTTTTTTTTTACTTAGTCTACGAAACTGAATATAATTATTATAATGCGATACTATTTATTCTATAATTATATTTAAAATTAAATCCTTTTTGGACGTAAACACAGCCTACTTTTTTGTACATGCAATAAATTAGAAGAACAAAAAAAACAAGATACATTAACAAACATGGCGCGTGTGTCGGAAAAGTATACAATTAAAACTAAAAGTTTACTTAATAAATAAAGTACGATTACAAAAAAGTAGTGAACTAATATTACGAACTTAATTAAAAAATTATACAC
Organism: Antheraea assamensis; assembly: GCA_035772565.1. Lineage (NCBI taxonomy): Eukaryota > Metazoa > Arthropoda > Insecta > Lepidoptera > Saturniidae > Antheraea > Antheraea assamensis. The sequence continues at coordinate 737,175 of JAQQSE010000227.1, read as the reverse complement.
TAATTTTAAGTCAAACTTCATTAAAATTTGTATTGACTCATGACACCTAACTATGTATAAGATGTTTTTTTTTAACTGTTGTCTTCGTCAGGCCTCTACAGTTCCACTGGATTACGAATGTATAAGATCGGATTTTTATCTTTCTTCATTATTGCACTTAATTATTCCGGCTGTCTGCCCCGAGCACTCCTCGCCATATCACAGTGTTTGCCCGCTCTATTATTTCAGTCTCACTTATCATATTTTCTATTCTACTTTCTTATTGTAATCGCTTTGCTTCTAAGGGTCGCAGTATGACGCTAGATAGTTTATACTATATAACCTTTGCTAATAAATAGACTATAAAATACATTTCGTTCAAATGCCATTGTTAATTTAGTGCGTTGAAACAAACCAAGAAATAATCTCTTAAGCTTTATAATATTACCATAGATTTAAATATAACATGTGACAAACTAAAAACAATGATTTTGTGGTAACTCGTGAGGATTGCTTCATTTTCGAAGTAAGAAAATATAAATAATTATAAGGCTCCAGGTAAAAGATAATAAATCGGACTATAAATGCATAATAATAATGTATGAACAAATTTTAGCTTCAGGAGTATTGAGTTTAAACGGTTTCAAGCCACTGAACTCAAAACACCCATCGGAACACGGCTCAACACGTAATCCGTTCTAACTATAATTTACTCAAAACCGACGGATAGATACGCCGCGTCGGTAAATTCGTGAGGTAAATATCGTTGAATTTGCAACAAATGGCAAATGTTTGTATCAGTAGAGTAGTCATTTTACGGTTTTATTACATATGTTTCTATAACATAGCTCATTGCAATACTTAAAATATAAGAGAAATGAAAGCTATTGCAATTAAATATCCTAAAAGTGTCACCTGTTAAAAATTTACTTTACTTTGAGACCTTTATAGTAATATAGTTGAACTTTACTATGTCAAAGTACGAAGTAGCCCCATTTGAATTGCTAAAAGACGCGTGAAATAGGTCGATCGAGTCAACCAGAGGAGTACCCAAATAACTTATTGAATTGATTGACCTGCGAACTTATATATAAATATTATGTTGGTTACAACATTTGTGGAATAGTTTTAAGGCTTTTCTTTTCTTTACTCGGTGTTGTTTTTTTTTTTACATTCCACTGGGCGAAGCTTGACCTCAGCCACATCTGATATAAAGTGAGGACGAGGCCTAGAATGTAACGCGTTTGTTGTACAACTGCATTTACTCTTCTTTTGAAGACCGTAATATTATATGTTTCGGGAAAAACAGACGCAGGTAGCGCGTTCCATTCCTTCGCGGCACGCATAATAAATGAAGATGCAAAGCGCTTTGTGCGGATGAATGGTAAATCGACTACGAATGGATGTAACCCTGTACCTACGGCGTTTAGTAGCCCTGAGATGAAATGGAGACGGCGGAACTAGCTGGTGCAGATCTTGTGCACATTCTCCAAAGTATAACCGATAGAATACCGTACCGATGTATTAACTTACCAGCGGTATATCGATTCCACATCCGTAAGTTCGAAATCGATTTGTACCAGCAAATTATTCGGAATTCGCGTACATTTACTGATTCGAATTGGTTAAACTATTTTGCACGCTTGAGAAATATTGTTTGTACCACACAGTATGTTTTAAAAATATAGAGCTGTGGATTCCTCTTGGCTTGAAATCGCTATTATATTGAAGTTAATGTTGTAGTTATGTCCATAGCTTTCTTTGTCTGTATAACATTTTAAAGGAATTTTTCAAATAGTTTTGAAATTATTATATAGTGTATCAACAGCTCTTAAAGTTATAGAATAATTTCCACGGACATATTACATCTCCCTAATAATAAATTTGCTTAATCTATGTCATTCATATAACCTATACAGTCTGTATAATCTATATCACATATAATAATCTACATTATTTAATTTATTTGTTTTTTAGAATTTCATCTCTCCACAGTAGCAATCCTATTACTAAACCTATGCTCCTTTACTTTACCTTTTGAACCATAATAGATTACAAACTATAGTATATTGACAATTGACATTTTGAGAAAATACGAGTACATATAGGTATGACAGATATCTAATTAAAAATATTGGAAAATGAATAACAAAAGTGGCTCCCATACATACAATTTTTATTTTCTTTACATACTCTACTGTAAAAACTGCAATATATACAAGCGTCAAACTTGACATAGCAACATCCATAATTATTATGGTTTGGTATCGTTTGCATCATTCAAATCACAAGGTAGCTTCTGGTGAAAAATGTTCGTTATTCGTTCCAAGGAAATCTTATACTTCTATATAATTTACTGATATTTTAAAATTATTTGTGCTAACTTATTACAAAAGTCGTAACTACTAGCTATATAGCCGATGGAAGTAAATATATATCACTACATAGTATAAAACAAAGTCGCTTTCTCTGTCCCTATATCCCTATGTATGCTTAAATCTTTAAAACTGCGCAACGGATTTTAATGTGGTTTTTTGTAATAGATAGAGTGATTGAAGAGGAAGGTTTATATGTATAATAACATAAATTAAATAGTGGAGAAATACTGTTATTTTTGAGGTTACTCCAATTTTAACGCGTGCGGGCCACGGGCAGTAATGAATAAATCAAAACTACTGGATCGATTTTAATTATTTTTTCAGTGAATGGGATAGGCTATATATTTTATACCCGTGCGAAGCCGGAGCGGGCCGCTAGTTAGCTACTAAATTCAAGTGGTTATGAAGTGTTGATGTAAAAAGTCATTAATAATACTCCAGAATAGCTACGGACCGTAATTTCGCCCCGACTAATGGATTTCCGTTCGGTCAGGAAACTTCACAATGTACTCGGAGTCAACTTACGCGAGCTTATAACTATGTTCATTAGATTTATTTCCGACCTTACGCGTTACATATTACAAACTTATTATACCTTTAACGATCGTACCAATATAGGACCTTGATTCGAATAATGGCTTCATTCTAGGTTAAATAGAAATGTCTAATTTATGTAAGCGCGTTACTTCAGCACGGCTGTCACCTATTTGACTAAACATTTTTTATTGTGCTTGTATTTGTCAAGAACAGGAGGGTTTTATGAAAGAATATGTGAAAATATGAGTTAAAAAATCTCTATATATAAAAAGGGGACTCAGTGAGGTAGGATACATTAACCCCTCGGCTGATTTTGTAAGACCCAGATCAAAAAATGGCGGATTATCTTTTATTTTGTTTAATTCACGACACCGTACATTGTTATGGTTCAGTCAAAAGAGTTCGTACATATGAAATAGTAATTTAAAAATGCATTTTAAATAATAGTTATCTAGTTACAATACATTATTTTTCAATGTGATGTAATAAATCAGATTTTTTTTTTGAGATTATGATGCCAACAGTCTGTTGACCCGTGCCTCGTGAGGTCTTCATTTTCTTTTATGTGGAACTTAAACCTTTTGGACAGCCCAGGGATTAAGGAGATTTTTACAAATATTGACAGATTTGACATATTCGTTTCATGTTGACATATTCAGTTCTTCACTAGCCATTATATTTCAATTCATGGTCATACTGTAGAGGAAAGTGTTTGTCTTATTTCTTTTGTTAGTACACGTGTTGTTGGTGATTGACACCAACCGACGCTGGTAGGCTACGAACCTTCGAAGGACCTTGACTGTAGTGATTACACCCCTGAAATTCGGTATTCGAGAACCCCAAGCCAGCAAAAGGTCTACAATTAATAATATAAATCCACTCACCTTTCTTCTGGAACGTCCAGCTATTCACAGTCCGGTCTATTGACGTGATGATGAGCACTTTAGGATAATTGCAGCGCACGGCGCGAGAGACACTTTTAGTTGTTGGCGGTCGAACACCCACGAGCGTAATGTCATTTCAAAAGATGACCGGTACGACCGTTATGTCACGATAGGGGTGTGCCCTATCGTTCGGTAACGCTGTTAGTTCCGCCGGTTCAGTTTGTAAATCGATATTATTATTATAAACCCAACCGACAAGGAATACTGAATACCGAACATACCCCCTACCGAAACCATTATAATGGTTTCCTTCTATATAAATAAAACAAAATATATGGGAAAGCTCTACAATAAACAAAATAATAATAATAATAATGAAAAGCAAAAGAAATTGGAAAAAAAATTATAAGAAAAAAACTAATTATATATATAACAGAGAATCCTAGTCAATGTAAGGTAACGGGCTAAGTTTATTGACTGGTCTTTGCAATATGCTCTTTTCAGTTCGTAAGGTCACACAACGTACAACACCATCGGGACCGGGATGTAGAGCTTTTATTCTTCCTAATGGCCAATTTAAAGGAGGCGCGTTATCTACTTTTATAATAACTAAATCGTCTACTTTAAGGTTAGGTTTAGACGTAAACCATTTGGCTCGTTGTTGAAGAGTATTTAAATATTCTCGACTCCACCTTTTCCAAAACAACTGAGAACTTTGTTGAATATACTGCCAACGTGACAGTCTACCCATCGGTATATTTTCAATATTATATTCAGGCACGGCTGTTAAGCTTTTACCGATTAAAAAGTGTCCTGCAGTCAGAACGTTAAAATCGTTCGCATTATCACTAGCCGGTAAGGGACACAAGGGTCGAGAATTCAAAATGGCTTCAACTTTACAGAAAATCGTATAAAGTTCTTCAAAAGTTAATGATTTATTACCTACACAGCGAAGGATGTGGTATTTTGCAGATTTAATACCAGCTTCCCAGAGTCCACCCATATGAGGTGCACTAGGAACGTTAAATTTCCATATGATTTGTCTTTTCGCACAACCTGATATTATATCATCACTAATTTGGCTATTGTACATAAATTTCTGCACATCCGTTAAATGTTTACTCGCAGCTACAAAATTAGTTCCACAATCAGAGTAAAGAAAACTACATAAACCTCTACGTGCTACGAATCTATCTAAACAAGCAAGAAAACAATCTGCTGACAGAGACGATAACAATTCCAAGTGTACTGCTTTCGTGGAAAAGCAGACGAATAAAGCTAAATATGATTTAGTAATTTTTGCGTTACGGCGTAAACTTTCTTTATTTAAGAATGGACCTCCAATATCTACACCGACGTGCTCAAAAATTTTATTCGGCAATAAGCGAGTTGGTGGCAACGGTGCCATCGCGGGTTGTAGAAGAGGCGGATTACATTTAAAACAAACTTTACATTTAGATAAAACCGATCTTATAAGACTACGAGCCGATAAGATCCAAAAACGTTCATTAATTATGCCTTGTAACGTACGAGGCCCGACATGTAAATATTTTAAATGATAATACACAATAAGTAATCTAGTGAAGGAACTATCTTTAGGTAAAAGGCGAGGATGTTTCGCGTTATATGGAAGCTCAGAGTGGGAAATACGACCCCCTACCCTGAGAAAGCCCAACTTGTCAAGAAAAGGAGATAATTTTCTTAATGAAGGAATTACTTTAGCTCCTTTTGCCAAACTATTCATTTCTGGTTTAAAGTAAGCACTTTGAACTAATAGGATGAGTTTATCCAAGGCTGTGTTTATTTCAAGTGTGGATAGAACAGACGACTTATAAGAATTATCTCGTTTCTTTCGCCATCTTAATATCCACGCGATACATCTTTGTAATTTTGAAAACGAAGAAAATTTGATAAATATACTTTCACAAAATTCGTTTTCATATTCTGGTTTTTGTTCAGACAAGTTACAACAAATTCTCAATTCAGGCGTATTGGACGTGTTTTTATTAATAAAATTTGATATAGGCCACTCCTCGTAAGTGTCGTACAGCCACGTGGCACCAAGTAGCCATTGTTTACTATGACAAATTAATTGAGCCGGAAAAACACCACGCGAACAAATGTCAGCTAAATTATGTTCACTTTTGACATGAAGCCAAGAGTGAGAAGGTAAGACTTCAGTTATTTGTGTAACACGGTTACTTACAAAAGTTTTCAGTTTATAAGCTTCAGTTTGAAGCCATGATAAAACTATTGTCGAATCTGTGAGAGCTGTTATTCGTGTGATATTTACACGCTTTAAATTATCGCGAACAAATTTTAAAAGTTTGCTTAAGAGAACGGCACTCATTAACTCCAAACGTGGAATAGTAATAGGCTTAATAGGCGCGACCTTGGATTTTGCAATAATTAAGCGAACCTTTACGGTTTTTCTTTCATCACGGGAAATCGCGTAAACACAGGCAGCATACCCTCGTAATGACGCATCACAAAAACAAACTAGTTCACATGCCGTCTGTCCGGGTAGTAGCATATGGCGTTCAATGGGCATCTCGACTAAACGTGGAAGTTCGGTTATAAAGTTTTCCCAGTGTTTACCGACTTCTGATGGTAACTGCTCATCCCAGCCTATGCCTAACTTCCATAATTCCTGCATGATCTGTTTTGCTATGAAGGTACATGGCGCGATAAAACCTACAGGATCATAAATAGAAGCTAATAATTTTAAGACTGATCGTTTAGTGAAAGCGTTATCGGTTTTATTTACTGAAAATGCGAACTGATCTGATAACGGATTCCACGTGAGTCCTAACACCTTAATTGTACACTCGTTACCGTCCTTCATGAATGTAACCGGACATTCTCGATTTTCAAGTGGTACTCTATTTAATAACTTCTCACTGTTACTAGCCCACTTTTTTAATTTAAAATTCGCACTATTAAAAATGTCTATAAGTTGATCCTGGACGGCCTGGACTTCGTCATATGTATTACAGGAGTACAAAATATCGTCCATGTAGACTCCTTCCTGTATCACCTGAGCAGCGAGAGGAAAACGTTTCCCTTCGTCGCGGGATAATTGTACTAACGTACGCATAGCCAGAAACGGCGAACAACTTAGTCCGTAAGTGACGGTTTTTAACTCGTACAATTTTATTTCATCACTTGGAAACGTCCTGTATAAGATATGTTGATAACAGCAATCCGAGTTTCTCAATTGAATACATCGATACATTTTACAAATATCGCAAACTAAACAATACTCAAAAAGTCTAAAATTTAAAATGATTGCTCCAATATCTTGGTATAACGTCGGTCCCGTCAATAAAATGTCGTTAAGTGAAATATTGTTACTGCTTTTTGCAGACGCATCAAACACAACACGTAACGGAGTTGACGAACTACTGGGGCGTAGGATACTGTGATGAGGTATTACATATTTACTCGGTTCCGTTCCGTGGTATAACTCCATATGATCTAAAGTCTCATACTCGTGCATAAAATGATTGTAAGCTTTTTGAAGTACCGGGGTACGTGCAAGTTTACGCTCCGTATACAATAATCTTCTCTCGGCTACAGTACGTGAATCCCCGAGAGGCGGGTGATTCGGGACTAGCGGAAGCGGTACAGTGTAAGTACCGCTCGCGTCGCGCGTATGTTCTTTTACATAAATATCCTCGGCTAACTGATCGAGAGGATTGATTGAAGGTGTGCACGGCACCTCTTCAACTTCCCAAAAGGACCGCAACGTTCGATCAAGAGATTGGTTTTCGTCTAAAGACATAGAAAAGTGTAAATTCTGCGAAAAATACGTTACACTTGGATATAATTTTCCGCTAATTATATTACCGAAGACAGTATTAATTACACTGGGTATATTCGAATTTATTATCTCCGGTTTATCTTTTATTATATTAGAAACAATATCATTACCTAATAAAATATCTATCCGAGATCGTTTGTAATAAAACGGATCGGCTAATTGAAAACGTTTGTATTGGTTAATAACGTGTTCTGAAAAGTTTACATTAGGCATGTCAGAAGATACCTTTGATACGACGACCATATTCAACGTGAATATCGGACCGTCCTTAAAGCGTGGCTTTATAGTGCACGCAATCATTCCTTGATTTTTAATAAATTCGCCGCCAAGACCGGCGATTGAAAAAGGACATTTTTTCCGCGGTAAACCCAAACGTTGAGCACATTCCGTAGTAATAAATGAACTTTGCGCTCCAGAATCAATAACTGCACGGCAGTCTTGATACTGGCCACTAAAATCAAGAATATTGATGCGAGTTGTACCTAATACTACACCATAATGTTTTTCATCTACGCAACAACGCGCCTCTTGTATCGACCGAGAATCACTAACGTAGTGAGATGACACTAGAGCTTGTTGCGTGTTAGACAGAGACGGTTGCGCGCGGGATTGTGTCGGCACGGCCGTTGTGTACGTATGCGCACGTCCGTTGTCTTTATGTAATAAATAATGGTGCGGTAATGCACACACACCACAAGTTATCGTACTTTTACAAGACGAAGCTACATGATTTAATTTTAAACAATTTTCACATAATTGTAATGATTTTACACGCTCGATTCTCTTGTCAACGCACATTTTACGAAATTGATCGCAGCGATATATCATATGATTCTGTTGACAATGAGGACATGATAAGATACCCGTACGCGTAGTGGTAGTGAGTACTGCCTTTGAGGTCGATGGTCGGGGTTCATAAAGTTTTGTGTTACCTTTAGAGATATAGTTAGATTTGTACTTAGGTTTTTCAGGTATTACTGTGGAAGGAAATGTATGTTCTAATACTTTAATTTGGTTATTTACAAAGTTTATTAATTCACTAAAGGTTGGTATACTCTTTTGATCTCGACTTTCCTCAAACAATTTCCTGGTGGACATGTCGAGACTCCTCAACGCTAAATGACAAAATAAGAAATCGTCAAGATTGTCTATCTTTAAAGCTTGAATCGCCTTCAATGAGTGATCAAATGTTTCAATAAATAGAGTAAGATTATTAGTTGTAGTTTTTTGTAAAGGTGTAAAATTTAACATTTTTTCAATATATCTCCCGGCGAGTATCCTGTTATCCTGATATTTATCTAATAAACTCTGCCAAACTAACGAATAGTTTGCAGCAGTAATCGGTAATTTTTTAACGATATTAAGCGCTGTTCCTTTAACACAAGACAATAAATAATGAAACTTATCGATTTCTGCAAAGTCTCGGCTATGAACGAGTGAATAAAATGTATCGTAAAATGTCGTCCAATTCTCAATATGACCATCAAACTCAAATAATGTAATTTTTGGAAGTGAAGGCCTGACCACCTCACTGCGTTCTACGGTGTGACGTAAGTCGCTTTGTTTGCTTTTGAACTGCTGAGCGACTAAGTTACAATTATTATATAGCTCGTCAAATGCATCTAATTCCGATGTGGATAATTTAATATTAGGTTTAAGCTGCAAGTTTATCTCATTTAATTCCATTATTGTATTTTCGAAATTTGTTCGAACATTTTGTAAGTCAGAAAATTGTGCTAGAAAATTTTGCATTCTGCTTAAATCGTCCTGAACTGTTCTGGAAAGGTCATAAAGTCTTTGAGCCTTATTAAAAAGATATTCTCGTTTAAAATTCAACGTTTTACGTTTTAATTCTAACATGGCGATGTTCGTTGTTTCGACCATATTTATTTTTCAAATACCCACAAAATTATATATTCGCAAAGATGATGTAAAAACTATTAATTACTGTTGTATAATGTTAAATAAACGTAAATAACACTTTAAATAGGTGAACTAATATGAAGTTTACTAATTTTATACGTATTAGAGCTAAAATTGTCTAAATTTAGTTTTAGTTATGATTTTAAAAATCCGACTCGAGGGCCATAAATGTTGGTGATTGACACCAACCGACGCTGGTAGGCTACGAACCTTCGAAGGACCTTGACTGTAGTGATTACACCCCTGAAATTCGGTATTCGAGAACCCCAAGCCAGCAAAAGGTCTACAATTAATAATATAAATCCACTCACCTTTCTTCTGGAACGTCCAGCTATTCACAGTCCGGTCTATTGACGTGATGATGAGCACTTTAGGATAATTGCAGCGCACGGCGCGAGAGACACTTTTAGTTGTTGGCGGTCGAACACCCACGAGCGTAATGTCATTTCAAAAGATGACCGGTACGACCGTTATGTCACGATAGGGGTGTGCCCTATCGTTCGGTAACGCTGTTAGTTCCGCCGGTTCAGTTTGTAAATCGATATTATTATTATAAACCCAACCGACAAGGAATACTGAATACCGAACACGTGTACGAAATCGGAGCTGGCAGCTAGTTGTGTGTAGATTTGATTACAATTAAACAACTTTGGAAATTGATTACAGTCCGCAAGCTATTCCTGTAAAGACGATTGGAAATCAACGCTAGGACTCCTGTAGTAAAAGCATACGTAGCATAAGCTTTGTTAGACTTCCGTACTATGTAAACCGTACTATGTAAACTTGTATATCGCCTAAATAAGCTTTCCTCGCGTTTTTATCGTCTCTCATTTTTTTATATTATCGTTTGACAACTAGCATACCTAATATTAATTGAAGATATGACTTTACATGATAACATGCTAAACCAAGATTAAGTCTAACTCTCGAATGTAGCATCTAAAAAAAGGTTTCACGGTAAAAAACTTCACGTAAGAGCTGTGCCATTTAATATCAAATATATAACGGGTATAGGATTCGCCCCACAGAGATTTCCGCAAGTGTCTATTTGCGATAGAAGGATAATTGCGGGTGCGAGCCGTGTTGTGGTCGTGGGGCGTCACGTTACCGTTACGGGATCCCAAAACGGGGACGTTGTTTGAACTAAACTCTAAGATACATATCGTGGGATGTTTGTGAATAAAATATATATACACAAAAGACATTATTTATAATAAAGACAGGAGGATCCTTTATTTATTTTGTATTCACAATAATGAAAACCTTATTACTAAATAGTCTAAAACTTAACAAAGCCCTGGATAAATATCGGTTAGTTGTGGAAATTTCTAATGGGATAATTCTTTGCTTGTGTATTTTATTCGTAACTAGCGGCCCGCTCCGGTTTCGCACGGGTATAAAATATATAGCCTATGTCATTCACTGAAAAAATGATTAAAATCGATCCAGTAGTTTTGATTTATTATTCATTACTGCCCGTGGCCCGCACGCGTTAAATTTGGAGTAACCTGAAAATAACAGTATTTCTCCACTATTTAATTTATGTTATTATACATATAAACTTTCCTCTTCAATCACTCTATCTATTAAAAAAAACCGCATCACAATCCGTTGCGTAGTTTTAAAGATTTAGGCATACATATGGATATAGGGACAGAGAAAGCGACGTTTGTTTTATACTATGTAGTGATGACAAGCGAGTAAAACGGCAGTCAGAAATAACCGATAAATGAGATTGTTTTTCACTAATCTCTCTAATTGTTTATCAAAGTTAGCGCCCATCAAAAAATTGAATATCGTAAAACCAATGAGTCTTTAGAATTACGTATTCAACGAACGAAATTTCTTCTCGGTCGCTTAGAAACGTGATCCGCTTGGTTAAGATTAAAAAGAACACTTTGTAATCATTTGTGCTCGATCATACTGTTAAATGGTACAGACAGAATACAAACAAATTGAGGTTATTGTATTCCTTATGATTTTCGAGCCGGTTCCGAGATTGAACGACAGAATTATTCATAATTTGAGAGTTTTCGGGGAGTGAAGCTCAGGGACACCTTGTGTTGTCATCTCTATTACGTTATATAGCTGTGCAGCTGAGATCAGCAGGGTGATATCAACATTTATTTAGATGTTAAGTCTTATTCAGATATAACGGAAATCAGGCAGAGAGGTTATTTATTGCGGTATTTTCACATTCGTTCAAACCAAACTGACGCCGCGGATGGAATATTAAGTGACGACATAAATAAGCTTTGCGCCGTTTCCGTTGTGTCTGAATAACTTTTTTTTTTTTAAGAACATTCAACGCTAGTATTTTGACTGTAAACTCATAACGTTGCATTTATTAGGGTGAGTAACATAAATACATGCTTGATTTGACTATAATTTAAACTAAGTTTTCATGTATTTGTATTATTGTGAACAGATTATAAATACTCTGTTTATTAAGTGCTTTAACTAGGTTGTTATGCAGGCTACACTCTCCCTTATTACGTCGTGTTAACATAAAGACTCTGACATAGCTTATTTACTTGTTATGGTTTTAACCACCAATCGGTGATAAACACGTCTTAATACTTAGTCTATATGCATATGAGTCTTATTTTTGTTATTCACTATTAAGCCACCGGGTGTTTACAAGTTGAGAGGATATATATATATATATATATATGACCAATGTACCATTTAAAATTCAGTTCCTGAGTAAATCATCTTGAGAATACATTGTGTTTAATTTTTAAAAACACTCGGACGCTCCCGCGACGCTTAACTAGGTATATAATTTTTGCAGTAATATTTCTTTAGTGAGAGGGGAGTTTTTTTATTGCCCTTAAAGACTGGTTACAGTTTTTTTTAAGAGTAGAGACTAATATTAACTGAATATCTTCAAGTATAGTTGTAGTAGTATTTAGTATCGTGAATAGGGATGAATGGAACCGGTGGAACTAGCCGTTCAGTGTTCGTTAGTCCGAATCTTAACCTGTTTAAAGTACTAGCTTAATAATAACAGTATTGGCTAATGGTGAAGGAGGTGTCGCCAAACCTTTGAGAATTGATCTATGAGTCAATCAATCATTTCGCTTTTGAAACCGCCGTTAATTAACTCTTGGATTGTCCAAAACCATAAAGGTTTAAGTTCCATACAAACGAATGTAGACCTCATGAAGCGCAGGTCAACAGGCCGTTACCAGGATAAACCTAAAAAAATAGCTGATTTATTACAACATTTTGAAAAATAACAAATTACGTATTGTAAAATTACAATATTTAAGTAAAATGTATTTTTAAATTATGTTTTTTTCATTTGTAGAAACTTTTTTTTTACTAAGCCATGAAATTAACAATGTACGATGCCGTGAAATATAGGAAAAATTAAAAACATAATACGCCATTTTGAGATCTGGCTATAAAAAAATCAGCCGAGCGGTTAATTAAATTATTATAAGTAATAAATGTAAAATAAACGATTGAATCATTGAACTATAATCTTAAGTTAACGCTTATAATTAAATTAGTACAAAAATATTTACGACAAAGATATTTTAAGTAAGCATTTCAAAATCATACCTACAGGCTTATGTTTAAAGGGTGCTAAATTAATAAAGAATCTTTCGCATATTTATTAACTCAACTCAAGGAGGCGTAAATAATATTGTATAAGAACGTGGAAGGTTTATTTTAATTAAATACAATATTTAAGGTGAGACAAAATATGTGAGATGAAAATAATTTCAGAAGTTGTGTACATCTTTATTTATATAAAAAATTACGTGTCGCGTTGTTTGTCCGCAATGGACTCCTAAACTACTGAATCGATTTTAATAAAATTTTGCACACTGTGTATAGTTTCGTCTAACATGAAAGATATTATAGTTTATATCTCAATTTATAATCGGAATATTATTTTATTAAGAATTATTTGTTTATTAATAAAAGAGTCACGATTATCTCTGTTAGTTTGATAAAATTCTAACAGATGGCGGTATAAGGTAATTCGTTGATTGACGTCCGTGCAAAGCCGGACCGGGCAGCTAGTGGATATATAAATTTTACAAAATATGGATTCTAGTTACTTGTTTTTTGTAAATTAAATTCTTATTGTCTTGGATATGTTTTAAGATTTGTTTTATCAAAATATCACATATTTTTACTAAACATATGATTGTAATATACAAATTATTATAAAATGAAGTCAGATATATGTTTAGTTTAGTATCGGGTTAATCAAAAGAAGTACTTCAATTCTTTTTCATCCGCTTACAAAATAATTCTTTCTTCGACAGATTTATATAATAAATCGTTGGATTATGTTTTATTAAATGGATATTACATTTCATATGCTACGCGGTAGAGACAAATGAAAATTCTACGCAGTGCGAGTCGTTCGTATAAAATATGTACACAATTTAGAGGTGGTAGAGCTACGCTGAAGCTATTACTGGTTTCAGCATGAATGGGTCGGCTCGCCCGGGGTAGTACCACCCTCTCACAGAAAACCGACGTAAAGTAACGGTGCTTGCACTGTTGCGTTTCGTTCGGTCAGTGAGAGCGCCGGAGGCCCACATATTTAAAAAGCCGGCAACGCACTTTCAACTCCCCTGGTGTTGCTAGTGTCTATGGACGGCGGTGATCACTTACCATCAGGTGACCCACCTGTTCGTTTGTCCTCTATAACATAAAAAAAAAAAAACACAATTGACAATTGACAATCGATTATATTATATGAACGCTTCGCTTGTGAAATCGATTAACTTCCTTCTTATATCCTAAGTTCAAATAGACGATGTATATTATTTTATTTAACGACATGTCGAAAGTGTAAGGGACTAGATTAAACAATTACAATATTTTTCAAGTGATTAGGGGGAGTTTATCGATTTACTAAGTGAAAGAAAATAATTAATAAAAATTTTGTCTGGTATTTAAATTATTATTTCACGAAATCAACATAATATACATATATATTTTATACAAAATTTTGCGAAATGAACAGTAACTATTCTTATATTTTTTACTACGAGAATAATTACCTTGTTTAAATCGATTAACCGACAGTATAAATTGTTTCTTCTTCGTTAATTGTGTTTGGTGTAAAGTGATATAATTACCTCTTAAAAATATATATATTATTCAGTAGCTAATAGAACCATCAATTGAGTTGTGTTAATCACTAATTATAAGAAAAATCTGTTTGAATATACATAGTTATAAAGGTCAATAAAAAGTTGTGACTTTAAAAAATAATTGAATTCAGAAATTCGAGTTAAACACTCTGGATAAGCGAAGTATTCATAAAACAGTCGAAAAGCTTGCTTGCGAAAATATGCTTGAGTGACCAACACAAAACGACTTTATTGATTCGCAATGGCACATCATTACTCGAGTTGGATCTTAAGTATGTTATAGAAATGGGTAAAAAATATTTACGCTAGACGTACATTGCACTCCTATGATAATGGAATGAGTTCGATTTTAAGTGACTAGACAGATTGAAAATGCCCTTAAAGGATTCAAATTTATAAAAAATAGTACTCACTAGAACAGACGACAGTTTGCAGACAGTTTTGTTTTCAGTTGTTTTCGAATGTGAAGCAATCGCGATCGCTTCAACTCTATGGCGGTAGACAGCTACAGAGGTTTTATTGTAAGGGAATATATTCAAGCATAGTATGCGTGAACACAGATATTCATAAGGGCTCTCAATTTTTCAACAATTATGGTTTGTTATCGAGATCTAACACTGTGTAAATGATTCCTTTAATATTATTTAACTGCTATCAATGACTTCCCATACTTTTTTTATTAATATATGTTGCCAGTTTTTTTGTTTTCGAACTGGCCTACACTGTTGGCTTCGTTAGGCCTCTACAGCTCCACCGGACTACGGATGTTGCTAGTAATTACATTTGGTTGGTATATTTCTTGCTTCATGGTAGGTAATATGCTCGTCTGTTTCACTTATACGGCATACATCATCGATTTTCTCGTAGTTCATAACGGTAGGCGAACGATCATCACGAAATTCGTCACTGAGACAAACACGACCGCGTTGGAATTCTGCAAATTAACTATAAACAATCGACCTGTTTAGTGATTTATTATCAAAAGTAGTTTGTATACCTATAACTAAAATCGTAGTAAATCACACTACAGTATTTAAAATCGCGCCAAAATGTATGAACAAGTGACGGACAAGTGAAACAAATTGCATATTGACGCCAAAGAGTTCCATTTTTAAATATCGTAAATAGTTTTAATATATTCTTAATGTAATTGGCCAGTTCTGAAAATGTTTAGTGCATCGTATAACTAATTTTGCATATTAACATTAAGGCGGTAAAATTAATTATAAAATAAATACATATTTTTCCTCTGATTTGAAGATAGGTATTCTACCACGTTTCACGGAAACTCTCAATAACCAACGCCTACAAAGTAATCAGGCGTGCTTTCAAATATATTGCTTAGACTTCAGGCAAAGCTCGTGATTGACTACAGATTCGAGTCTAATATTATTCTATAAAATCTTTTCATGATACTGAACTATAGAACTACGTTAATTATATTTTTGCGACTTAAATACAACTCTATTTACAGCGCGTTTGAATTATAAATTGACCCCATCTTTTATCCGAAATTTTGCTCAATTTTTTTCTCAGTAATGTCTATGAAGTATTTCGCAGAAACTGAGTAATAGTTTGACGGGCATTGACTATTTTTCTATCTATTATCTTTATTTTATTCAATAGATGTTGATATAATTTTGTTCAGAAAAACTATTTCTTTATTATCCAATTTTTGGTTTATAGGATTATTTTATACGATTTAAGAAATAATAACATTAATAAATAGAATAATGTAAAATACAAATGGGGTCATTATATGAATGAGAATTAAAACACACAGCGATATATATAGTACGTAAAGTATAAGTGTTTCGTACATGGAGTTACTTTTGGCCATTTAATTGCGAGAGTAACATCATAGTAAATAAATAGCAAAATTAAATGATATTGCTGAGTATTATTAAACATGTGTTGTAACTTACTTGCCATTCATTTCAATATGTAATCATGCAAATCAAATCAAATACACTTTATTCAATTTAGGCCCTAAAAAGGCGCTCACGAACGTCAAAAATACCACCGGTTCGGAAAACAACTCAGTCATCGAAGAGAGCCGGCATGAAACTCGACCTGGTTAATCTTTTTAAAGTTATATTTATATTAATTTTTAAGGTACCTATATATATTTATAATAAAGTTATAGTTAATTGTTAATACCATATTAAAGGTTTGGTGTATCTCAGAAACGGCCTTATAGATTTGGTTTAAATTTTGTATCTAAATCTTTTAAGTTAGGTATAAGAATGTTCCCCGAAAAAAAAAAAGTTTTATATGAATAAAAAAAACGATTTTGTATTTGATTGTCCAAAGTCGTATAGCGCCCTTTCGTAATTTTTTATCGTATTTTCATAACTCCTAATGTATGGTAACCTAGTAGTACCTCAAAATTTTGTAAGATGGCGCTATTTTATATTATCTGAATACGAGTCCATTCGGCTTACATTCAATGTAATTATTGTGTTAACCAACCGAGTGAAACTCTGTCGTCAGGGAAAAATAAAATCAAGAATTTTGTTCGGTAAAATTTATTCAAAGTAGATGGCGCACACGTAGCGAGCTGACGTCGTGAACCGCGGAAATGTAATCAATTACGCTGCGCCACACCGCAGGCCACTGCCAGCGGCACACAACCCTAACGTGTAGGATGCATTTTATATCAAGAATGTAGAAAAGTATACACTATACTGTACGATGCTAATTTTAAGACTCTCGCAGGTATTTTTCTTTTTAATATATTATATACTAGCGGCCCGCTCTGGCTTCGCACGGGTATAAAATATATAGCCTATGTCATTCACTGAAAAAATGATTAAAACCGATCCAGTAGTTTTGATTTATTCATTACTGCCCGTGGCCCACACGCGTTAAATTTGGAATAATCTCAAAAATAACAGTATTTCTCCACTATTTAATTTATGTTATTATACATATAAACCTTCTCATTTAATCACTCTATCTATTAAAAATAAACTGCATCAAAATCTGTTGAGTAGTTTTAAAGATTTAAGCATACATAGGGATATGGGGACAGAGAAAGCGACTTTGTTTTATACTATGTCGTGATACCTCCGCGGTCTAGTGATGACTGTTGAGATATACTATTTTTAGGTGAAATCGTTAGGTGCTTATTCTGTGCAATAAAAATTTACAAAAAGTGCATGGTAAAAGGAAATACAAATTGTAATCACATGGAACGAATACTTTAGGAAGGTGTTTTCAATATATTATGTCAAAATTAATATGTACTTCTTAAAACCCTTGTGACTTTGGATAGAAATATATCCCTATAGTTAGTTATTATCATCTATGATTTTTTTCGCATTAAATATTTTTATATTATATACAATAAATAAGGTAATAGAGGTCTGCCGTTGTACGGCCATAACATATAAACTACTGGATGTTTTTCGATCAGGTTTTTTCAGTTTTAATTCTGAGACATCTGGTCGTTATTTAAATATTATCACGATATTTTAATTTAATATAATGTTACTAAAGTTTTAATAAACTAAAATTTTTATAATTCCTAGGCGCTCAACAATTTGTGAAGTGGGTGTGATGCGTATGCGCAGGCGTAAGAAAATAACATTGTCTACATTAAATGGTTTTTTTAAATAATAAACAACGCAGACGAAGTCGAGGGTATCAGATACTTACTAAATAAAACATAATGACAATAAATTACAGTCCAGTAAATAAGTGGCGAGTTATAATGAAGTCCTTGCATTGTATTTCTGAGTGGTAGAATATCATAATTGTGGCTGACAAGATCTCGACAACCGTACATGAAGTAGCACCTTTAATATTGGTATAGACAACTGTCACATTTAGAGATCAGTCCGTGTGCTGTAACTGAACGCTGTTGTAAGGAATTGCACCCGATTGGATTACGATCTTCATACATGTGGTGATAGACCAATCACAGTGGCTCAGTTTGAGTTTGTCGCGTTTCCAGAGACTTGTGTGTCGGACAGCAACGACCAACGATGAAGTGCCAATCAGTCGTTGGACATTGTTGTTTTTTAATCATTCTGTGTATACTTTCAAGCATAGTGACGTCATTACGGAAAGCAATAAAAATGTTACGTTACTTACTTGGTTTTACAATAAACTTGATAAAGTTCACCGGGGATGAATTCAGATTTTATCGTAACAAAGTTATTTGTAGTTTGGGTCATTATGTGAATGATAATAATATATAGAAGTAACTTCTTGTCTATTAAAATTGCCAGTTCTTTTCTATGCCTAAGTTATTTTCCGAAGCGACGGTAGTTTTTTGATGTTCATTACTGCTTTCTAAAGACTTAAATTGAATTTTTTTTTTCATTCTAAGGAAACAAGTGAAATCGAATAAGTATTTATAATAACTTATTCAAATAAGGAGTTTTATAATGAGTAAATAAGAACTCTTCAGTGTATTTAATTTCAACGTTTTTTTTTAATGATACCCGTAGGGTTTGAACCCTTTTATATCCTCTTAATGGAATAGGAAATTTTCTCCTAAACAATTAAATCCTTTTAATACACCTTTTAGAGCGTTTCCAGAAAAATCTTTTTTGGTTGTAATTACTATGTATTCGGCTGTCATTAGAAGAATTATATTATAGTTTTATATATGTTTATCATATTTATATATATCTTTTCATTTTTTTAAATAATTTTTAAGTACAATAGTAAACATGCTAAACGAAACTGGCTTTCAAGAGCAAATGTAAATCAATAGCAAATGCTCGTTATAGAAATTATATTTTGAAACTTGGAAGAAGCTGTCATTTTTATTCAACCTAAAGTAGGTAATTAAAAGCCGATTATAAGATATTTGAACCTCGAGAGAGAGGATGCACTACCCCTTAGTTATTTTTTTCTGTCGGAAAAACTGAATAGTTCTGCTTAGCAATGTATAATTGGCATACAAGACTTTCATCTCAGTTCTTCTAAGTCTATAGTATAGCCTCAATTAAGACCATGTTATTTTTTGGGTCGGTTATGAATATTAATTACAGGTTGCAATAACGTCTTAACATTAGGTCATCTCTAAACCTCTTTGCTCATTTTTTTAACGCATGAAGAAACCACATCCTAAGCTTCCATAATGATTTTATTTAACATTATTTATTAGAAGTTGCTCGAAGTTACATTCACAGTTATTAAAAAAAAATAATTAAATATTGGTAACGCAGTTAGGTGAGCTTTTAACACATTCCAATAAATAAAGCTACTGAACCTCATGGTACTTTACTGATAAAGGCGTTCACAGTTCGGCCCTTATTATAGTAATGCTTGGTTTTTACCGTGCGGCCTATCCGCTCTTGGCTCCTGATCTATTCATCTATATATACGGCTTCTCCGCACCATTACTCCGTTCTTATTTCGCATGCTTTCTGTTCTACGCTTTGTATAGTAATTGTTATGTGTAGCATCGTAATAGTAGAGTCGTATCGTGATATTTATAGTCTACGACATTTCTCAATAATTAAGCTATAAATTGCAAAAACAAAGAAAGAAATCTGGTTTACAGGATTAAACTTTAGAATGTTCAAACAGAAAACAAACATAAATAATGTCTTTAGATTTATACTTTTGCAGGTGGTAGAGCTACGCTGAAGATATTACTGGCTTCAGCATGAATGGGTCAGCTCGCCCGGGGTAGTACTACCCTCGCACAGAAAACCGACGTGAAGTAACAGTGCTTGCACTGTTGTGCTTCGTTCGGTCAGTGAGAGTGCCAGAGGCCCACATATATTAAAAGGCCGGCAACGCACTTGCGACTCCCCTGGTATTGCTAGTGTCTATGGAGGGTGGTGATCACTTACCATCAGGTGACCCACCTGTTCGTTTGCCCCCTATAATATATAAAAAAAAAAATTAATACATCTATAAAAATATAACTTACTATTTTACCTTGTGCTGATGTATCTTGTTACATATATTAGAAGATTTTTCATGTAACCAATCTCTTTTCGTATTCAACACAGAACGAAATTTTAACGAAAATGTTCCCGGATTTACATACATAATTCAATTTAAGAGACGATAAATCAATCTACAGCCTAATTTACGACCTTCCATGATAAAAATCCTCTTTTTGATTCTAAAAGGGTTAAATCACAAAAATACTGAGAATGGGGTTTAAAACCGACCGAATTCTTCATATAGTTATTGACCTTTTTGTATTGTTAGTCTTAATTTTTTTTATTGTGTTCAATTATAAAGTTGTGGATATAAAAAGACTGCCTTACATACGCACATTTGTAACTACTCAAAAATGTTCGATTCTTCTATCGGTCTGTTTCGTTCACAAGAAAAATTTTCAATGGAAAACGCACAACCTGTTCTTGTATTTCTTGGAAATTAAAATAAACAATTCAATATTGTTACAAGCCGTACGAAAAAATCTATTACATTCGAACGTTCAAAACTTGTTTCGATAATTCTAGATTTTTCTATTTTTATTAAAGACCTAAAATTTTCCAAGTATGGCGCCCGCAGTTGCGCATCGGTTCCATAAACGCATGAATTGTTGAGGAATATGTCAAACCAACGATCCGCGAAATTTCCATTCCACTCTTGAAAGTAGTTTACAAGGGAAACATAATGTGTACATATATGGTTAGTTTAGTTCGCTTGCGCGTCTTTGCATTTAAGGACAATTATAAACCAAGCTAACAGTTAGGCTCCTTAAGCGCGCGCCCAAAAAGCCTAGTGAAGCTGTAAAGGCCTGTCATATACTATCAATATAATGACGGAATAGTCAATAGTGACAAAAGAAACCGAGACAGTTTTAGTTTGATCATCGAACTGGAAGGAATCTAAAGTCCTCAATATGACTGCAACTAAGGTAAGTTAGTCAAAAAGGTATTGAGTGGGTTTTTTAAATTTTGTCGTCTTGCACCATGTACCTACCACATTTTACTTAGTTAGAAATCGCGATGGTCATAGCGCAATAAATAAAAATGAAATATAAGGTGATTATAAAACATAGGCGTAAATACATAAATCTCTTTCCATGTATCATCTCCTGGTAAGAGTCAAAAGAGTAACAGACACAAACGACTTCTACTTGAAATTTACTAAGTAAATAAATAATATTAATAGGTTATATAAATCGATAAAAATTGCCGAGCTTCAAAAACTCCAGTTCCTTAATTACATTTAATAATTAACAACACGGAGACAAAGATGGATACAGTCAGACAATATTTTGCCCTTGTTCTATCAAAAGATTGTTCTTTTCTCGTACACAAAACTTCTTATTTATGGCGGTTATTAACGTTTCACCACAAAACAAATGGGTGTCATTATCGGGGGTCTTACCCACATCGCCATGAAAAATCGCTATAAGAAATTTAAAATTTTCTATTAGACGAGCGATATTACTTTATGAGCTTACTGAAATAAATAGTTCAGAATTAATTAGTCAACTGACTTTATTAAAAATTTATAGAATAGTAGTATATGGTAGGATTTGAATTACAAAACTTTAACGTGCTCGGTTGGTGGTCGAAACTCGACAATAATAAGGTGTATAAACATTTTTTTTAAAGAGTTAATGTATGCATATTTCTTCTCTTTTAAGGTAAGGTTTTCGAAAACATATCTACTGTAATGAACGTTGTACAAATATTGTAGATTATAGGCGTGAGGACCGTGAAGTATAATGAATACATTTAATGTAAGTAATCACGAGGTCGATTCCAAATTAACAGGAACAATACTTTACACAAATAAAACTTTTAAATATACTGTTATCTGATGACAGCTCTCCACAGATTAGAAATTTACTATAGATCACAAAAACATAAATCTGTGGTTTTGGCTATGATGTAACAATATTCATATTAAAGGAAATAACATTTTTCTTTACATATATAAACGAATTTTATAAATGAGACCTATGGGTTTGTTTGTAACGCCTTTACACCTTAACTACTCAACCGATCGTCTTGTAATTTTGCATAGACGTTGTCAGGTATATAGGAAAGCATATAGGGTACCATGCATGCAGATAAAAAGTAATGTTCCCGAGGCATAAGTAAATGAAAATTAAGCCAGGAGCAAAAACTAGTAGAGATATGTATAAATGACTTGTCGATGGTAAGAAAAAAATGCGAAGTGTTTTCAAATTCTTTATTGATAACACTTGTTCGTCACAAAATTTTTACGCCAACGCAACACATCTAATTGCTGACCAAGAGTTGATTCCCACGGTGCAGCAGGTGTATCGAGTTAGCAATTTCAGTGGAAACCTTCGGCAACTCGATTCCTCTGTTCCCACATTGTTTTTGTATAAATTATTGGACCAGGTGGTCATTCGTCAGTTTTTGACTTTTTCGTTATTTAAAATAACTTTAGTTTAAAGTAATTTAAACTGAAATTCAAATTAAATTTAACTATAAATAGTAACAGCATTGTGTTTCTGAATAATAATATAATAATCTATACATATAAATAAAATTGGAGTGTCTGTTTGTAATACCAAAATAACGACCTTTTGCTGATTGGATATGAACGTATAAACGATACTGATAACAAAAATATAATTTTTAAAATTTTTGTCTGTCTGTCTGTCTGTATGTTCCGGGCAATCTCCGAAACGGCTGGACTGATTTTGACAGAAATTTCACTGACGGATACTTAGAATTACAGCGGGTGACATAGGCTACTTTATTTTAGACTAACTGTCATCCGTGTCTTAGTCTGTAGTATTATCCCCAAAACGATTGGACCTATTTTCATGGGACTTTCACTGACAGATAGCTGATCTTATAAGAAGTAATTTACAATTATAAAAAAACGCATGCGGAGCTGCGGGCAACAGCTAGTTATAACTATAATTTTGACGATATTATCGAACTTTCTTGTCAAGAAGACAAAAAACAAATCCTTCGTTTTTATGCCAGCTAGCAACAATAGAAGTCTTTCTTGAATAGAATTCAACTTCGATTGACATCTCGTGCTACGCGTTAACGGGAAGGGAGGTGACACGTACCACATCGTAGCCACGTACCTCCTTTTCCCGATATCTTGTTCATTCAAAATGTATTTTAAGTGCGAAATACAGAATTTAAATTCATCTAACACATTATTTTAATGATAATAAAAAAATTCTAAGTGACAATTTTCGAAAATGTAACTAGTGTTTGAAATTATTTGTATTTTTATTATTATCGCCGAATCAAAAGTCCCTTCGTACATTAATTATTTATGAATAGAAAGAAATCAGAAACAAATATATTTTACAGATTTTTTTTCCTACCGTCATGTACCATGTACGTTAAAGTATAAATAATTAATCGCCTAATAAGAAGGGTGTAGAATCGTTACAAACCACTTCTGTATACAAACTCTGAAGGGGTATAATGTATGAATTAAAACACGTACAAGGATTTCCTTCAAGAATTAGAAGTTATACGACTAATAAATAACATTTAGACGTTACCCATCGAGTTATAATTAAAAATGGTTGTTATATATTTTTTCTTATCTGTTTATTCTTAAGTCTGGTTTATACCAAATTATAAATAGCCATTTTTGTAACTATACTATTTATATTTCTTTAATTCTCATCATTATTTGCATTATATAAGCACATATACCTTTCTTAAACATAACTCTTTTTAGATTAATCTATACAATCTAAATCGTTTCCTTTCTTTTTCAAATTGTACGGCTTGCTATTCTTTTATTAAATCCTTTAAGGCATTTGTTTCTTAAATTGGTGCTTCGTTTATTCTGCCTACCCTAGTAGGGTCATGGAGTGATATATATTTATGAGTAACTAGTGTCGAAGCTTCGGATAAAAGACTTGGTTGCTGGTGAATGCTTTAGTTATTGCTTCGTGTATCATTATTGTAATATGCGGGGACCTAAAAAGAAAACATTACAAATTAATCTGTTATAGGCGGATTACATTCGCTAAATCATAGAACAATATTTGTATATTTACTTAGTGGGCTGCACTATTACGTCGTATTTATCAGAAGTGGAACTAAGCAGTAATATTCGTGATAACGTACCATTAACTAACCAACGGATAGGATCTCTGTTTTATTTGTACTTTTTTCATGGTTTTATTTTATCCGCGTAATTTTTTATAGTCACGGTACGCTTGTTCAGTCGTATTTCTATCGTAGAATTGATTTTTATCTTTCCCCTTTAAAAAATGTTATCTTAAAAGTTCATACAATCTCTTAAGAATTTTCTTTGAAGAAATGACGTCCTAAAATTTTTCGTTTTACATTCTTATACTGGAATAATATATGAATATATAAATAACATTCTACTAATATCGTAAAAAAAAAACAGTTTGCGAGACCGTTTCGAAGTTAGTTACTCTTTCACAGAACAAAACTATTGAACTAGTTTTTGTAAAACTTTACAGTAATATAACCCATATACGGGGGTAACACATCATCATCACCATCTTACCCTCATCCCACCTAAGTAGGGTCGGCACAACATGTTTTCCTTTTCCACACTCCCCTGTCAGATGCCTTCTCAGTATTCACACCTTTTATACACATATCAGTTCTTACGCAATCCAACCGCATCTTTTTCGGTCTTCCTCTACTCCTATATCCGTCCACTTTCATACTTAAAACTTTTCTTATATCTATTCTCATAATATGCCGGTACGATGTTAGCCTATTACTACTCAACTTCTCTGTCTATGGTGTTATAAATAATAGCATATAACTATCGGAATAACACACACGGAATACAATAATTAAAGTGTAGTCCGGTGAAACTGTAGCGGCCTTAACAAGCCTAAAGTGTAGTCAGTTCGAAAAAATAATAATAATAGTGAGTCGCGTAAAATCATGCTATCTGAGAACTAATTACGCAGCGCTGGAGGATCCAAAAAAAAACAAATTACTTTAACTTAATTTATTACAAAATAAAACTAATAATATATATGAATGCTACCGACGCTAGGTTAACACTGACAAATTACAATTTGGTTTAATAATTTATACCAAAGCAATGTGCGAACGGAGGAACCAGGTTGCCGAATGTTTCCACTGAAATTATTGACTCGATTAAAACTCTGTGAGATCTGAGAAATCGGGGTGTCGAACGTTTCCACTGAAATTGCTGACTCGATGCCACGTGCACCTGGCGTACCGTGGGACGTCACTCATGAACTCACAGAAAACCGACGTGAAGTAACAGTGGTTGCACTGTTGCGTTTCGTTCGGTCAGTGAGAACGCCGGAGGCCCACATATATTAAAAGGGCGGCAACGCACTTGCGACTCCCCTGGTGTTGCTAGTGTCTATGGACGGCGGTGATCACTTATCATTAGGTGACCCACCTGTTCGTTTGCCCCCTATAATATAAAAAAAAAAAAAAAAAAACGGTCAGCACTTATGGTGTGTTGCGATTGCGTAACGAGATCTTTCGGCGTGTGTTGTATAAACAGTTAGTTATGTTGCGAGTTATTGATATTTAAATATATTTTGTTTTCGATCGTCAAATCTAAACTAATACTGTAAAGGCTATATGTTTTTATTTCGTTGAACGCGTTAACATCCATATATGTCAGCCAGATTAAAAAAAAAATGTGTGTTAAATACCATACAATAGAAGCGGAAATCTCTTTACTAAAAAGTACAACAAAAAGTCAACGTCACGCGGTGTCCCTAGGCGATCATCCATCCAAGTACTGATCGCGCCTAATGTTGCTTAACTTCGGTGCTCGGACGAGAATCGGTGTTCTCAACACTCTATCCGACACAGTGTTTACCTCCACCACTTTTCGTCGCATAAATAGATTGCGGATCAGAATTTCAAAGCCGCCTCATAAGAAGTTTCACTTCAAAAGTTTCTATTTATATGTATGATCCTCAGGAGTGCAGCAATTACTATAAAAATTGTAGTGGGTTTGTCATGTGGCGTGGCGTCGTTTTTGGTATGAGATAAGGGCAGGTTGATTACCAGAGGAGACTTAGTGTTATCGAGATGGTCCGCATGGTGAATGCCTATATGAGCGAGGTACCAAGCCGCGCGGCTCAGTTAGTTCCGAAGTTCCAAACCCTAGAGTGGAGCTCTTGAACACGCTGCTAGCGCGATACAGTGACACTGCACTCACTAGTTTTCACACACATACTGCACCTCTCACACTTATACACACACACTATAGGTACACATACAGTGTAAGTGTTTTAATTTTTTCCGCTTATTTTGTCGATGTTGGTTAGTTACTTTTAGCTAAATTACTATATTTGAAATACATATTAGCGATCCGGCACGTGCTGGTATATATATGTGCTTCAATAACGTGTACATGTGTGATTAGTGTAGCTAGCTTGATTAACTTAAATAGACTCGCGATGTTACATTTAAAGCAATAGCTCAAACCGAGGTTCGGACATTTCAGCTCCTTGAGCTCATTGCTATACGGCTAAGCGCTTTCTCAAAAAGCAAAAAGCGTGATAAAACTGTGTAGGCCCGTCAGATCAACAACATATAGTGAGTTTGGAGAAAAAGCGCTGTTCTAACGTATTTTTTTTTTCGAAGTTATTACACGGTTGACCTGGCAAGGCCTCTACAGTTTCACCGGACTACCGGCTCCACTGCCGCGCGGTCGGCTCCCTACGCAACGGACGTGCTGCATATAAAGTTTGTTTAAGTTCATGTAATTGCGTTCATAAAAATATATTATTTTGGAACTTAAACAGGTTTGTAACCACTAGACATGGCCGTCAATAATAACAATAAAAAAAATTTAACTTTATCTTAGAAAAGTCACTAAACTGCATTTACATTAGGTAATTTACAGCGTTCTATCAGTATACGAATTGTGGAGAATTTGACATACTGCTTCCCTTTCATACCATCAATCAATCAATTTTCTATTTTCTGAAATAACATTTGAATTTGTTCAGAGACTCTCACTTCTTAATCTTTGCTTCATCTTTCTTTTATGTTCTACTTTATTACCACAATTAATGCTACTTATTTCTCGGAGAATAAAATAGCCCAACTATTTTCAATTCACAGAACACATAAAACAAAATTACTAGCCCTCAGGTTGTTTGTGAAACTAAACAATAAATACAGTAAGAGGTTAATTGTTCTCGTTAGACGCTTGTAAACAGAAAAACGGAAAGCTCGCCAAAAGAAAAACCAGAGCACCGATATAAAAACCCACTTACCGCTACGTCTATTACTTTAGGAAGTAATCATTAGAAGACATTTTTAATACGAGTAGTAATTGTCTTTAGTCCGAACAAAGATGAGAAACATTGCCGTAATATATTATTTGGTACTAGCAAGTACCCGTGACTTCGTACGTATACGTATAAATAAAATTAAAGTATCTTTGTTTTGTCTGAATGTCTGCGTTATTGCAAATAGTTTGATATTACTTTGGTAATTTCGCTTGGAATGGATTGACATCTGGCACTTTGATAGAAATCAATTTAACCAAAACTAAATGTAATAATTCATCTTTGCTGAAAATTGCACACACATGCTTCGCATATTTGAGATTTTAAGTGACAAAACTGGTATAACTTCTCATTATTACTATTTATAAACTGCTATGTCTCGATTATTTATCGAGAGATTAACCCTCGATGCACACGGTAATCTGTGGCAGCTTTGTATTGTTTTCGTAAATTACTTTTTTAAAGAAGATTCTGGAAACGACATACAGTGCTTTTAATTTATCATTATATGAACCTACGTTATGTAACATTGGTAGCATATTGCGTAA
The DNA here is from genome assembly GCA_035772565.1 of Antheraea assamensis. Taxonomy (NCBI): domain Eukaryota; kingdom Metazoa; phylum Arthropoda; class Insecta; order Lepidoptera; family Saturniidae; genus Antheraea; species Antheraea assamensis. The sequence continues at coordinate 708,803 of JAQQSE010000227.1, read as the reverse complement.
TGTAGCTCGTCTACTATGAGCAGGTGACGTGGCTGCGAAATAAGTAAAGATATGGAACATGAATTATGAGACGTCGCAAAAATTTTCTAAAAAGTTCTAACAAATGGGCCACCATCTTGTATTATTTAACAACGTCACATCTCTGAACAAGATTTAACAAGGTCATAAACCTTTAAATTCTCTTGAATTATTCTCGAACGTTTGAACGACGGATTTGTACATCGTATTTAACTGAATACGCTTACCTGCTTAGAGAATGATAATATAAAATTAATTTAGAATCTAACGATGCAATTTGATTTAATTGCCTTGTTTAATGTTTGATCCTTAAAAGAGAATTAATCCGTCCAATTAAAACTACAAAGTCAGAGGATTTAGCAGCAATACCCAGGGCTTAACGAGACGTATTTTCAACTTTTAAAACGAATTGAATGTTATAAATTAAGAAATATTGTATTTAGTACGGCTGGTATTCAAGTTGTTGTCGTAGAGACAAACAAAGATATTTATTTATTCTTTTGAAATAAATGCAATTTTATACACAAAGTGTACTTTAATATAATTTATAGATTTTTTTCTTTTCACGTTTCTTATATCATATTAGTTACCCGTTAGTTATGTAAGAAATGCGATTATGCTTTATATTGTGGATTGTATACACTTTCTATTTATTATTTGTTTACTAACTATAATAGGGAACTTATATGTTTTCAGATGGAATACTAGGTGGACATTAGAGGAAATGATGATGCCTCAGTGGTTAGCCTGTTTGGAGACTGTACCGATCGACATAGGTCTGAACCCTTGCGAATCAGCCGGAGCTTTCGGTGAACGAACATATCGTGATGATTTTGTACCTCTATGACTAGAATGTCATCGTGACGCAGACTGGCTGTAAGGTTTTGAATGATCATATATCGAATGTGTCATTCCCAATAAGTAAACTAAGTTTTGTCGCTATAAATACCAACAGTGAAGCTTTCGCACCGTAGCTTGCTGGACTGACAACTCTGGGTAAAATAGCGTAGCGATGGTTGTTGTTCAATACTCAATTGGGCTGTAGCAAATACTATGCACCACGTACCTTGGACTGCTCCAGCAGCTGTTGTGATCCACCGATAGAGAATCAGGTTGCCACTTTGAGGAAATAACGCGATGAGAATCGATTTTGCGTTCTAACGGTTTTATATACACACACATGATGTTGTCGCTCCAATGCTTGATGAGTATGTCACGCTTGACAGCTGATGTCAGCTGCGTTTTGCTACTGCATTTCAGGTTCGGTGGACGAGGGGAGGTAGCTGGTCGTGTACCCAGTGTACCTCCCTATAAGGACTTAGCCCGGCGGCCTCCTTCCGCCGGGCTGACCGCTGGGGGCGGCATGGAGATAGCACAGTACGTTCCCATGCCGCCCCAACTTAAAGCAGAGGACGGTACACCTTTTGGGTTGTGGTTGCTACTGCATTAAGCAATGAACATTTTGGTAATGAAACAAATAGGGAGTCAAGAATAAATACAGTCTATTATTATGCACTCTGAGTTTCACTGTTACTCTCCTCCCCGTAACTTAGACTTCTATAACATCATAGCATGGTGTTAGGTTCCAAGCTCGTCCGGTCAACTATCACCCTCAAGTTGAAAATCTTTCAGCAAACACTTTTACTTGTGTTACGGCAGCTGCACTTGTGACTCAGTCCTTTATTTTGGTTTAGCGTATTTAGCATCTTGTAGATACCACATAGTCATTTAACAATTTGATTCTGGTCAAAGGTTAAAATTTATAAAGTAAAAGAAAACTAAATTTTAGTTGCTTTTGTAACGTCCCTCGTCATAGTAGCAATATAGCGGACTTTAGTAGACCAACTGGGATGGCCATTTATAAAAGCGAGCACAAGAAAAATTTTTGAAATCTCATGTTTATTTTCATAATTAAATATTCATGGTGAAACTTTGAAAACCGCTGGCTTATAAACTCATTGCGGACATTCATTAACATGATAAAGGGGTCTCATTGCCTATTCAGTGTTTGGCAATGGTTTAAATCTCGTGAGGTAACATTGCCGTACAACAAAAGCCCGTTGCATCGCGCGAGTAACTTCGTTTTGCGATAGAACTCATTATAAAGTCTGTGATTGCGCGGTAGCAGCCTACCGTATGTGTGTCGTGTTGAATAATATGCCAGTGTTATGTTGGGGTAAATCCTGTTTTGTGAATTAAGAAAATACTACTTATAAAAGACTTCGTCTGCGTTCTTTATAATCATATAAAATATCCTTTTGAAGTGAAACTTCATTAGAATCGTTGTGATTTCAAACCGGATGCAACAGAAAAACGACAGGTAAGAGACACAAATACAAAAATGTGTAGGACGAAGCCGGCAAAGAATGAGACTAGAAATATACATACTATTTTATATTACCGGTCTCTCATCTTTGTGCCATGCTTCGTAGCATCCCCCTCCCGTCTTTTAAGCATAGTCGTCTGTAATTAGTGAGTCAGAGTGACAGAGCAAATATCCGTGTGTATGTATATTGCACACTGTTTAATACTTTTTTTTTTTTAACATGGGTAAAATCCGTAACGGATACCCACCCCGTCGGGCAGCGGGGGGTGGGTTATGTCAGACTCTCACGGACTAAAAACTCCATGGTACCCTGTCACACCTATTTGGTCGGGGAGCAGGAACTGCCAAAGGCACTACTTCTGCTTCCCCGGCAGGTGTCGGCTCCTCATCAGAGACCCCGTCTGCGGTCTGAGGGATCAGGATGGTAGGCTCCTCAGGAGGGGGCGGGTATTAAGCCCCCCCGACGAACTGTGGCAGTAGCACAGCACAATGCGCCTCCACCACGCGGGCCTATGCAGAAAGCACTGCTCAGGGCGATGGACATACCCGCCCATCCCGTCGCCCACAGGCCCTTTTTACGGCGGTATTAGGTCGCCGCTATGTTCGTCGACCGCGGGAGGGAAGCTGGCTGGTCTGCTCCCTCTCCCTCTCGCTCTCCACCGCCTCTTTCGCGAGCATAACTGCCTCAGCAGTAGGAGGCGACGGAGAACCACCCGGCCTCGCTCTCGACCATCTTGACGATGACAGTCGGTAGCGAGAGATCCGGACCGATGGCTGCGACGAGCTCGCGGCGTGGCTCGTCCCAGGCGGAACACTCCGTGAGTATGTGCTCGCGCAGCTACAATGATGGCACCTCTCCGTCTGTTTAATACTTGCTTATATTCGAGCATTTAACGATGTTAGTATATGTGAAAAGTACGTGTACTACTGTACACTGTATGTGGCTGCGTATTACAGCTGTTAGTAAGAAGTCAGCGTGGTGTGTTATTATTTAACAGTGTTTGTGAGTATTTTTATATCTTGTTTGTTGAAACTGAAAATATGGAACTTGCGCAATAAATTGTGTAACATAAGTTAAATAAAATATAAAATATCTTTTAAAATTAATCAAAATACATTCATTTTTAAACAAATAAACTTTGTAATTATCCTGCCCTTGTTATATATATTAATCTCATTATTTTGTCGATTTACTGAAGTTTCACTTCTATCGTGTGTGAATCGCACACACAGTTTTTTTATACCGACGACAAAAAAAAATTAAAGTAAACTTTGCTTACAAAATTTCTTTGTAAATAATGCTACCGTTTTACTTCCCTTTTCTTTCTGATGTGCACCACATCATTTGCCCCATATCCCCATGGCCATGAGAACATATATCTTAATATTCTAATAACTTGTATATTTAAAAGATATAGTGATATTCTTTTACGAGGATAAAGTGTTTAAGAGATAAAACTATAAAAATTTAGTACCTTCGCGTGATGAGCGCACAAGGACATTAAATTTATCATTCTATTTGATAGATTGAAAATCATGAACAATAAAGTTGCATTTCATTAAAAACCCCTTTGGTGCTGTTTCTTTTTAATTATCCTGTATCAGAACTTGAAAAATAAATTAAACTGTAATAATGATTACTACAGTGTAATTAAAAACGACGAGAGATAGTCGTTGCTTTTATGTCTCTCTCTCTGCAGCTCGCGACTAAGCAAAAAGGGTTTCTGTGACGGATATATTGGTGTCAACTAAGTCGGGTCAAGATTCTTAACAATGTAAAGGTTAAAAAATAGTGTGTGTGTGTGTGTACTTATGTACACGCGTTAGAAGTCATACTTCTTTGGCGTAGCAAGATAAAAATCTTTTCAAAAATTTTATCTTTCCTCTTATTCTACGTTTGTAGATAAAACGACACTAACAATAGAAAAAAGGTATTTAATTTATACATACATTTTTGAATAAAATGTAGACTATAACTAACTTCAGGGTGTCGGTTTTTCGTGACGATGTACGCGCGTATCGTAAAAAAATTACTCTCATCATTTTCCCCTAACGAGCCAAAAGAAGTATAACTTCAATAACAACGCGCATAGAATTAAAAAACCATAATTTATTATAACCTAACCTAACTTTATTTTTGACAAGTATAATTTATACTGTTGTATAAAATTAGACATATGAAAATACATTATTTGTAGTCTTAAGAAATTATTTCCTATGTACCCTCCTTGTCCATGACTTCTGTTTTCACTGTATGTTTTACGAATAATTTGATTTTAGCGTTTGCTCGCGGCTTCGCTTACTTTAATGTTTTTTTTTTTATATTATAGGGGGCAAACGAACAGGTGGGTCACCTGATGGTAAGTGATCACCGCCGTCCATAGACACTAGCGACACCAGAGGAGTCGCAAGTGCGTTGCCGGCCTTTTAAATATGTGGGCCTCCGGCGCTCTCACTGGCCGAACGAAACGCAACAGTGCAAGTACTGTTACTTCACGTCGGTTTTCTGTTTGCGAGGGTGGTACTACCCCGGACGAGCCGACCCATTCATGCTGAAACCAGTAATAGCTTCAGCGTATCTCTACCACCTAAAATAAAATACAGTCTATTTTATTCGCTGATATACTTTATATAGGTGAAATAAATTTTAAAACCGCTAGTTTTTTTACAAACAAAAATTTAAAGCTCTTCTCTTTATCACAGGACTTTGGAAAAAATAATTTACAAATTTATTTCGACCTATAATTGCCTAATGTAGTAAAAGTGGTTATGATTTTTTTAAAGATAATAAATTTATTTGCTTGTTCTAAAAGCACAAAAATGTGAAGTTAAGGAAATAAAAACTTAAATATAAAAAATATACTGTATTTTTCTTGTAAATACTTTATTTTTTCTCATTTAAAGGGTTAGATACGATTAATCCTCAAATAAAGGTGGGTAACATTAAGTACATAATTTTCATATTGAAATTCTATTAGATCACAACCTATCATATCTCTTAACTAAAATGTTAATAATATTTATAACTTGCATCATATTTTGTCAATTATTTCAGCAACCGCTTCGAAGAGTTTACTAAATTAATGCACTGTAATTTTATTGTATACTAGATGACCCGGTGAACATCGTATCACATACATATATTTGTGTAAAATGTGGTCAAAACTTAATATACCCTTAATCAATTTAAATGGTCAAAACTTAATATATTCAAAACTTAATATATATAATCAATTTCAAGTTTTTTCATTTACTATATTATATTTCTGAAACAGAACTGTTCTGTTTTCCCACAAAACAGACCAAAGAGATTATACTCGTACAACAGCTATGAAACAAAAAAAAAAATCTGAACGCAACTATAAATATTTGACAAGCGAATGACAATTTTTTAATTCTACAATGACATAAGACATCAAATGTTTCATAGCTAGGAACAGTTTGTATTTGAAAATTAAATTGTCTTTGTTAGTATTTTCCTTCACTTATTACACTGTTTAAACCTTCCCTGAACATCCATAAATATTTCAAGCTTAAAATTAGCCAAATCGGTGCAGCCATTCCCGAGTTTTAGCGAGACAAACGAAGAGCATTTCATTTTTTTATATATATAGAGGACAAGCACGCATTTTAATACGCATTTACTATTAATTATGACAACATGGCGAAATCACGGCATGTTACTGTGACGGCAGACGGTAATGACATGGCTCACGCGATGTTCAGACACATGTATCAGTTCAATGCTTCAACTCCTTTGATATTTTTAGCACAAACTACACATGCAGACTTTCGTTATATATCTTTTTGGTAGTAACCATAAAATAAGGCCGTTTAGATAATACTTGTCCGATTACGTACATTTCTTAAGTTTTATTCGTGTGTCGTTCTACTTATTATTCGCGAATCAACACAAACGAATTGAATTATATTTATAGAATACTTTTTTTATTTATATTATAGGGGGCAAACGAACAGGTGGGTCGCCTGATGGTAAGTGATCACCGTCGTCCATAGACCCTAGCAACACCAGGGGAGTCGTAAGTGCGTTGCCGGCCTTTTAAATATGTGGGCCTCCGGCGCTCTCACTGACCGAACGAAACGCAACAGTGCAAGCACTGTTACTTCACGTCGGCTTTCTGTGAGAGGGTGGTAATACCCCGGGCGAGCCGACCCATTCATGCTGAAACCAGTAATAGCTTCAGCGTAGCTCTACCACCTACAAATTTATATACCTTTCTATATCTGTTTTATTTAAGCACTCAGTTAGGTAGCTAGCACAGCATTATTGTACCATACTAATAGAATATTAATTACCTAACAAATAAACTTTATTAGCTCAAGCAGGCTACCGAAACATCTGCAAGGGAACGACTTGCTCCTCACCCTAACAATACTGGTATTATTAAATACGTATTCCATTTTTTTTTACGTAAAAAGCACAAAACTAATTAAGTATCCTAGACCTGGAAAGCGGTCTCAGATTTAATATTCTATAAGAAACAAATTAAATAGTATTCATAAAGATTAATTGTTCACTTGTAAAGTGAAATATAGTTGTTTTCGGTGAAATAATACCATCATACATCTTCTTATCCCACCCTAAGTAGGATCGACACAACATGTTTGTCATGTTGTGATGTATGATTTGGCTTAATTTGTACGATCGGTCGCGCGCCTCCCATGAACCCTCCTTGGGATTATTTTGTAGGAGTACCGTTTTTGTTCAACGTTGGCGAATGTTATAACATAATTCGGATGCGTGGCTCCAGGTGATTGTATCGCGTAAATCGGTGTACATTGACTTGAATGAATAAAGTTGGTATCTTTCAGAGCATTCATTGTCGAGGAATTGATACTATAAACCATTAAATCTATACATATAATGAAAATGAAGTGTCTGTATGTAATATCAAAATAACGACTTTTTACTGATTGGATATGAACGTATACACGAAACTGATAACAACAACACAATTTTTAAAATTTTTGTCTGTCTATCTGTTTGTTCCGGCTAATCTCCGAAACGGCTGGACCGATTTTGACAGAAATTTCACTGACGGATAGTTAAAATTACAGCGGGTGACATAGGCTACTTTATTTTAGACTAGCTGTCATTCGTGGCTTCGTCTATAGTACTATTTCCAAAACGATTGGACCTATTTTCATGGGACTTTCACTGACAGATAGCTAACGTTGTAAGAAGTAATTAAAGCTTTTTTTATTTTGGACTAGCTTTTACCCATGGTTTCCTTTTCAGTACTATCTCCAAAACGTTTGAACCATTTTTCACGGAACTTTCACTAACATATAGCTGATCTTATAAGAAGTAATTTACAATTATAAAAAAACGCATGCAAAGCTGCGGACAACACCTGGTTAATATATAATATTAAAAATATAATAGAAAATGATTGATCAACTTTTCTGTGCAAGAATACGTTGTGATGAAACCATAGCTTAGTTATAAAACAATTCTAGTGCACATCAGGCTTATAAGCAGTTCTCAAGTTTTTAGTAAATACAGTATACCTTTGAGCTGCTGTTTCTATAGTGGTTATTAATATTTTGCTATCTTCGAAATGATTAAGACTAAAAATATTATGATGTATTAGGAAATTCTTGAAAACCATAGAAAAAATAGCATAGAATAGTTCTGTAAATATTGTTGACACTATTTGAGGAGGAGTGAAAGTCACATATCTAGACTAGAGGAAAGTCTGAAGAAGATATAGATAGATTGAGTCAGGAGTGTTTTTTGTGAACGAAGGTATGAATGAATTGACTGGGGGAATGTTATTCGATTGTAAATGAAAAGTATAAATACTGAGAGGAAATGTGATAAAAGAGAGAGAAAGAAGGATAATGTTACGTTAACTCTATTGATGTGGGAAAGAGACAAGACTAATCTTCTATAAGAGTATAAGAAAAAGTATCTGCAAATAATTTGGGGTAAATATTTCTTTTCTCATTTCTCTATCGATAACATATTAGAATCATATCTTATCTCATATCTTAATACAATCTTGAAGGTGGTAGAGCTACGCTGAAGCTATTACTGGTTTCAGCATGAATGGGTCGGCTCGCCCGGAGTAGTACCACCCTCTCACAGAAAGCCGACGTGAAGTAACAGCGCTTGCACTGTTGCGTTGCGTTCGGTCAGTGAGAGCGCCGGAGGCCCACATATTTATAAGGCCGGCAACGCACTTGCCACTCCCCTGGTGTTGCTAGTGTCTATGGACGGCGGTGATCACTTATCATCAGGTGACCCAACTGTTCGGTTGCCCCTATAATATTAAAAACTAAATCATTTGATAAAAAGCTATAGTTTAAGGTAAAAGCAATCTATAACATAAACCTAATGAAGTCTTCATTATTTACTCATAATTATAGAAGCGAACAGCTTTAAAGTACTTAAAGTAGAACAGATGCATCATAAACTTTTCATTCAAAGAGTTAACGAACTACCAAGTTTAGTAACTTTAGTTACCGGAGTTGAAGTGGCGATGAGAAGTTGTCTTCTAAAACATTTAACATAATTGACTTTTAAATCTTCATTTAAGTCGTTATGAGGATACCGCACAGATGTTATCAGATGTGAGAAGTATTTTTTTTTAATATATATGTAAAGAAAGTATATTTCTTTAATACTCTTTGCAGTTTCGTCATACTGGTTGAAAACTATTTTATAAATAATTTATGAGTAATTAAAAATTATATATGTCATGTCGAAGCACATAAAAGAAAATAGTAAAAAGTAAAAAATATTGTAATATAAACTTGTAAATGTCGTTTCTTTGTTTACAGGTATGTTTTTATTGTTAATTTGTATTTGTTTTATTGTAAATTATAGTATTGATTTGTGTAATGTAATATATTGTAAATAAATATTCTTTGTTTACAGAGCAACACATGCAAGTTTATTTTATTATTATTAATAAACCTTATACTAATCTTATATATATAATAGGGGGCAAACGAACAGGTGGGTCACCTGATGGTAAATGATCACCACCGTCCATAGACACTAGCAATACCAGGGGAGTCGCAAGTGCGTTGCCGGCCTTTTAAATATGTGGGCCTCCGGCGCTCTCACTGGCCGAACGAAACGCAACAGTGCAACCACTGTTACTTCACGTCGGTTTTCTGTGAGATAGTAAGTAATAACACGGATGCCCTTTTGCCCTTATGTATAGGGATTTTTTTTAATTTAGCTAGCAGTAATAGTAACTTTGACTACAGTAATAACTATTCTATGCTGTTTTTGTTTAATCATTTTTTCGAATATATGAGGGATTTGAATGTAAAGTATGTGGTTTTATCAATTGTAAAGGTTCAGGTTTTAGTGAATCTTCTCCATTCTTATTGTGATGATACCAAATAATTATCGTGATATTTAATTTGAAAGTTGAAAAAAACTATTGTGAACTATTTAATTTAGAAAATGTGTTTGTAGTATAGTATATATATCATACAAAGCGGTTATAATCATTATCAATATTTTTTTTCTTTTATTTTTTCGAACTGACCTACACTGCTAGCCTGGCAGGGCCACTACAGTTTCATTAGACTACCTTTATCGATCTCTTAGATGAGGAATTAAAGGGAACCTTTTTAGGGATTCAGTGCCTCATAATAGAACTTTTATAGAATTATTTTGTTGTCCCTACGTTTGTCTTACCGACATAATGTACGTCGTATATAATAATGCAATGTATGTCAAATACTTTTTATTTCAAAGGACGCCTTGAGATACAAAAGTTAATTTATATAGAATCGATCTTTGGGTTTATTACTGCGGTAAAAACAATATTTTAGGCTTCACTACATAGTATAAAACAAAGTCGCTTTCTCTGTCCTTATATCCCTATGTATGCTTAAATCTTTAAAACTACGCAACGGATTTGATGCGGTTTTTTTATAGATAGAGTGATTAAAGAGGAAGGTTTATATGTGTAATAACATAAATTAAATAGTGGAAAAATACTGTTATTTTTGAGGTTACTCCAAATTTAACGCGTCCGGGCCACGGGCAGTAATGAATAAATCAAAACTACTGGATCGGTTTTAATCATTTTTTCAGTGAATGACATAGGTTATATATTTTATACCCGTGCGAAGCCGGAGCAGGCCGCTAGTAAAGAATAAAGAGATACACTCCTGCAATCTGAAAATGTCGTTCTCTTATCATCTATAATATAAAAATGAATCGCTACATGTGTTGCTAAGCGCAAAAGTCGAGAACAGCTGATCCGATTTCGCTAATTCTTTTTTTAGAATATTCCTTGAAGTACGAGGATGGATCTTACGGAGAGAAAATTTAAAGAGTTGCCTGAGAAAGTCTAAAAACAACACTTTTCTGTACTCCCATACAAACGATTCGTAATAATTCTTAAAAGTCAATTTGAACTTTAATACCATACCTTAAAGTTTAAGTATTAGTGTAGAGGTTCCGGGAAGGCAAAACAATTGAGTGACGTTAGTATCGTATAAATATTAATGTCAATATTTATACGACGGTAATATTTAACATTATAAAAGAAATAATTAAAGAAGCGACTGTCAGGCGAACTTCGTAGCCGGGTCAGCTAGTTGATTATAAAAAGTAATTGAGATAACTCGGGAAACTATATGTTTTAATTTTGACATGTAGGCTGTTTATCATTACTATACGAATAGATGACAAAATAAGGAATTTCAATTATTTTCGGGAATTAATTCGTGATAAAGTAACATTTCTTGTTAATATCATAGTGTGTACTATGAGAACACACGCAACATAAAAGTTTGTCGCCGAAATGAATGTCACTTTGCGTCGCCGTCGTAAGGAATTGTAAGGATATATACTCGCTCGTACAAACAATATTTTTTATTATATATACGGAACTTTCAGAGTGTGAGTTCTACTGACTATTTGTCCATGTTTTTATATACACATTTTGTAGATTTCAGTGACAATGTGACTTAAGATAGTAAGTGCCTGAGATATCGCTTCTCTCCTAACACTTCAGTAAGGTATTGTGGAAATGCATCATGTATTTATTTTACGAATAAAAAATGCAACGGTCTTTCCCGTATACCGTTTTCGTTATGAAGTCGTGAGAAATGAATTGTTTAAAACAAATTAATAATATATTTCTTAGGATTTGGCCATTGGGTTTTTTTATACTTGAAAATATATTGCTATTCCTTCCTATTTATTACTGATTTCAGATTTCAGCTACATAACAAACAACAAAAAAATCAAATGTTTTACTTGTAGTTAGGTATGACAGAAGTCGTTTTGTTCTCAAGCGGATTTAGCAAAATAATATATTTTTGGATCTATATAGGTGATACAGACTTACAGACTTTGAACTTGACAATATAAATTAAGCGGCTTTTTAAAGATTTATTTTGTTATAATGGAAATTCAGTTACATTTTTGACTGAGCCCCTTTAATGTATTAACATTACACACATGTTCCAGGAGTGGAATGGCGTCCTCTAAAAAATTCAATGTTCGGACTATGCACAATTAATAATAATATCCTTTTAAAGTTTTTAAATTATCTTAAGCTAGTAGTATTAAGTGTAGTTAAGTTCTTTCTTACTATAACTCGTAGTTCAGTTTAATTACTTGTAATTTATACATTTCATATTGATCTTCTTAGGTACCTATAATTTAATATATTATTTAATTTATTAATCTAGCATATTTTATACTAAATATTGTTAACCAAGATAAGGTCTCTGTCTTTTGTCAGAGATTTTGTACTTATTTCACAATAAAAATATATATATTAACATTATATATGCAGTGCGTGAACTTAGTTTTGATAGAGTAGTCCGGTGAAACTGTTGAGGCTTTGCCAGGTCAACAGTGAAGTCAGTTCGAAAAAAAAAAAAGGTTTTGATAGATGAACACATTAGAATACTTCTTTATAGAAAGAGTTATTTGTTTCTGAGTAGTTTTGGTGGATTTTTTCTCACTATATAGAGAAAGAATGTTGAACTGACCACGAGGCATTTTTATCCTTACGTTGTTTTTATTACATTTACAACTAACAGTGAAATCGTTCGGGAAAGTGTATATTGTATTTTATAGAAATAACATTGTATGGTCGATCATTCGAACAGCTATAACAAATATTGGAGATGTGAATACTTGAAATTTATGTAAAATTTATAATCTATACATCTATACCCTGTACCCTGTATATTAACAATATATTTTCTCCATTTCAGACTTTATGACAATATTCTCGGGTCGGCACCGACTTCAAATAGATTATTAGGTAGCGCGTATACTAATATTTTTTATTTGATTTGATTAATGTAATAGTTTAGTTCTTTTTTGGTTGTTAGCATCCTCTTATTTCCTTAGTGTTTCTTGGTACTGAAGTCGGTTTATTTTTTTTCCTAAAAATTTTATTATTATATATTTGCTTGTGTTCCTTATATATCTTTTTTACTGATAGTCATTGCGAATGAGACTTTAAACCTATTATGTATAAGGTGTTTTTCCATTTTATTTATGTAGATACCCATGCACTGTTAAGGCTACGGGCTTAGTTTACAAAGTATAATTTGTTTCTAATTATTCATATACAGTGTGATTATGCATGAGTGATGATAAGCCCCGTGTAAGTGCTACTTCTTTAGATCTTGTAAAATAGAATATAATATATTAAAGTCTTAAATATTTTGTATTAAATTTTCAAAGAAATTTAATTATAAACAAAAGATAATATGAAAACATGCTCTATGTATCTTGTCAATCTTTTTGGACGCTCCGTACGCTTCGTAGAGATTACACATAACATGACGCAGAATTTCATACAAGACAAAGTTAAAATATTACTATAGGTATTTAAAATTAGGTTAAACCTTAGATTGTCTCGATGCTATGCATATAATACAACTAGCTGATACCCGCGGCTTCACACCCGTTTTTTTAAATTGTATTAAAGTAATATAATGGTGAGAAGTGGTAGAATTACAGAAATGCTCTTTTAAAACATTTGTAGGTATGACACGCATGTCACTTACTGTTATATATAACGTGTACAGTAAATATGTAAATACTAACAGTGTGCTGGATGGGATTTAGCAACAACAACATATTTGGAGCTTTAATTTGCTATATAATCCTTTCAGTGCTCGTTTACACAGTATAAGAGGTAGGTGGTAGAGCTACGCTGAAGCTATTACTGGTTTCAGCATGAATGGGTCGGCTCGCCCGGGGTAGTACCACTCACTCACAGAAAGCCGACGTGAAGTAACAGTGCTTGCACTCTTGCGTTTCGTTCGGTCAGTGAGAGCGCCGGAGGCCCACATATTTAAAAGGCCGGCAACGCACTTGTGACTCCCTTGGTGTTGCTAGTGTCTATGGGCGGCGGTGATCACTTACCATCAGGTGACCCACCTGTTCGTTTGCCCCTTATAATATAAAAAAAAAGTAATGAAAATTTCAAGATATACAATTTCTCTTAAAAATGTTGTTATATAGATATTATTAACATAATTAAGTTTTTGCGATCATACAAAAAGTAATCACTTATCTATTCCGCAAGAAATTCTATAATGGAACTTTTAAGGTAATAATACATGTCTGGTTTAATATTGAAAAAAAAACGTCTTCTATTTTCAAAATACATATTAATTATACAAAAAATTAGAAAATGGGCAAATGACATACTTCAAGAATCCACCTTGACATTTTCAATTTTTGAAAGTTTTTCGGACCCTAGCCCACGCAATTAAAATTATTTAACTTTTTTTTTTATAGGAGTGGGCAAAAAAAATTAAATCGTGAGCAAAAAGGGGAAATCGATGGGCAAACCCTCTACGCCTTTGTCAAATCGTTACGCGAAAAATGTGGGGCCAACTTTCCGAAGCTATGGTTAATGAGTTATGTAGAAGCGATCACGGTAAATAACAACAAAATGGCTGCCAATTTGACCAAAATACAAATTAAGCAAATTACATACTTTAATATATTCATTACAATTATATTAATTCTTGGAGTCCAATACAGTGCTTGAGCACATGCTTACAGTGAACAACATACTTTTGCTAAATTTGACGCGAAAGAAGTCGTGGGTGACAGCTAGACTTCAGTTATCTGCTAGTTAAAGTCATGTGAAAATTGGTCCACTCGTTTCAGGTATTCCACACTGATGAAATCGCGAGTAACAGCTAGTAAATAATAAAATAGCTCAAGTTATTTCTCATTATTTTAGTTATATGTAAGTGAGAGTCTCGTTAAAATTTGGTGTATAGTTTTGGATATTCCTTATTGGACAGGAAAAACTTGCGGGTAACTGCTATTCTAAGATAAAATAGCCTAAATTACTCTTTATAAGATCAGCTACGTGCCTGTAAAATTCATGTGGACATAGTTCTATCTGTTTTTTGGAGAATACAATGTGGGCACAGTTACAGATAACAGCTAGTTTAAAATAAATTAAACTAAGTCAGTACTTATAAAGTCAGTTATATGCCAGTAAAAGTCCCGTGAAGATCAATCAAATCGTTTTAAAGATGTCACTGTGGACGAAGGCGCAGGTAACAGGTACTTTAAAAAAATAGCTTAAATTACTTCTTACGGGGTCAGCAATCTACCAGCGAAAGTTCCGTAAAAATCGGTTTTGCCGTTTTGAATATTCCGCTACGGGCAAAGTTGCGAATAACAGCTAGTCTAAAATAATATAGTCTGTAAATTCAGCTGTCTGCCAGTAAAATTTCTGTCAAAGTCGGTCCAGCCATTTCTAAGATTACCCGAAACATACAGACTGACGGACAAAAATTTTAAAATTAGATTTTTACTATAAGTAGCTTATACGCTTTCATATCCAGTCAGTAAAAAGTAGGTGTTTTGATAATATATATAGACACTTTATTTTTATTATTTCTATAGATTGCAAGTCAAAAAATCGAAATAATACTGACCTAAAATTACATTTTTGAATGAAAACTTACTAATTCTATGAACATAAAATAAATAGTGGCGTGTGACTATTCGAATTAATTGATAACGAATCAAACCGAATAATACGATTCGAAATGCGAATTGAACATACGAATATTTCGAACTATTCCGATTAGTCAAATAATTTAATTTATGCGTCAAATAAGCATTAACTATAAAATGCTACGAACTAACCAGTAACACCATCACAGTCGACACCAGCCATTAAGAGCATTCAAAACTACTGTATTTCTATTTTTAGCCAAAAAGTGGCGGGGAAAAAGTGAATATTACAAATTCAAGAAATTAAATGTCTTTCATTCTTATTTGAATATGTTTTTTTTTCAACGGCACTGACAATTTTCTTTATGGACTATAATCGATTTCTTTATTTATAAATAACCATACAAAATATTCCAAGATAGTAAAAGCTATACATTTGTACCTTATTAGTTGTTAACGAATTTTGAGAGCTAAAATTTAAAACGGTCCTTTTAATGTATGTTATAAAAAATTAGAGCACAAAATTCTAGAAACCTCTTAAAATATGATATTATACCAAAATATTGAAATTTCTTTGAAACAAAACAATTCAGCTATTTCGGTAAAAAAATTGTCAAAATTGAAATACTATAAAATTATTTAGATTTCACTGAGAAAGTGTATTTTTAATAAATATTTTCACTAACATGAATTTATTATTCTAGAATTGAATTACATAGTAAATTGTTTTTGAAAGGAATTTCAGTCTTGATAATCATTTTTTTGACGTTAATGTTTTTTTAAATTTGAATTATTAAAATAGTGAAAAATGTTGTAACTTTTCCTATAACTATTAGTTTAATAATTCTACCTTATTTAAAAAAAATTGGAAAAGTTTGAATTTTCTATTCAAAATTCGGATAGAACAACATACGATTCGGTTCGGATCAAGGATTATTCGCACATCCCTAAAAATAAACGTGTTACCATGGCAACGGTTATAATATTATTGGTTACTATAACAACGGTTGTCTAATGTCAGGGACTATCGATGTCTGTAGGAGAATATTTAATTTTAACTGAAAAATGTATTTAGGATAGGTTTTAACTCAAATCCGTTCTTAGTGAGCGTCTACGTTGCAAAAGGAATAACTATGGTTAATTTCAAGTCAATCGAACATACAGTTTTGCAGAAATCGTGATGAGTCAGTCAGTGGTATTCCGCTTATATATATATAGATAGGCATTTATAACTAAACTACTAGGCCCGGCGGACGTTGGCCTGCTCTGATAATAAAAAATATATACTAAGATGCATGAAATGCTTAAGGTAACTAAAGTATTTTATTTGATAAGGATACTGATTTGTAGGTGGTAGAGCTACGCTGAAGCTATTACTGGCTTCAGCATGAATGGGTCAGCTCGCCCGGGGTAGTACCACCCTCTCACAGAAAACCGACGTGAAGTAACAGTGCGTGCACTGTTGCGTTTCGTTCGGTCAGTGTCAGCGCCGGAGGCCCACATATATTAAAAGGCCAGCAACACACTTGCGACTCCCCTGGTGTTGCTAGTGTCTATGGACGGTGGTGATCACTTACCATCAGGTGACCCACCTGTTCGTTTGCCCCCTATAATATAAAAAAAAAAAAAATTATTCGACTAAATAACCTTCCAATTACCTCATAGTATTTGACCATGTTTTTAGAAGATAGATGGGCATAGTAAGCTATCCTCTAACTACTACTCTAGAGGGAGGAATACGTCAAATCTCTACTGACACGAGCGAAGTCGCTGGCAAAACCTAGTAAATGATTTAAATACATTTTAAATTGACAAAAACATAACGAAGAGTGTCAACAAGTAAATTGGGAAAAGCCTACCATGTGGACGCTATTTCCTCGTGCGCTGCATAAACCCTTTGAGTTAAACGAAGACAATGTACGGTGTCACCGTTTAGAGTCGCGTGTGGCGCCGGTAGTCCGGTGGAACTGTAGAGGCCTGACGAAGCCAACAGTGTAGGTCAGGTCGAAAAAAAAATTGTCGCGGGTTGTTGCTAGCAGGCATTAAAAATGGAAAATTTATTGAAATATGTCTCATAGCCTATTAGCGTATAGCGCGTTTAAACAAATATTTTTTTTGTTTTATAATATTATTTTTTTTTAACAATTACATATATTGTAGGGATCCATGTCGTTTATTCGAATACACAATATACGAAGTTTTAAAGGCCAAATTTCGAAACGAAATTCACGGAACGACCTGTCCGTAACTGTCAAGGGCAAACTT
This sequence comes from Antheraea assamensis, assembly GCA_035772565.1. Taxonomy (NCBI): domain Eukaryota; kingdom Metazoa; phylum Arthropoda; class Insecta; order Lepidoptera; family Saturniidae; genus Antheraea; species Antheraea assamensis. The sequence goes on along the minus strand of JAQQSE010000227.1, from coordinate 691,239 downwards.
CTGAGGACAGAAATTCTAATGGTGCTATAACTTTAATTTCTTGGCTTCTAATTGCTTCAACCCATACTTCGACGCGTATTAAGATTAATGCGCATACTTTTGATGATTTTATTAACTATCTAAGTTTTATCTGCTAATACCTAATATTTTTTACTTGTTTTTACGCTGTTTTTATCTTCCAGTTACATGTATTGTTTATTTAAATATTAAAATTATGACACTTACCCAATAACTTTTCAGTGCATACATATCTGTGAAATAGTAACAAACTTGAATGCTGTGTGAATCTGCATACTGCTATTTTCATATATATAAAATTATATTACAGAAAACTTTTTCAGCTTCTGTTTTTCTACCGGCTTTCTTTTTGAAGTGACAACATCTTTAGAAGCATTGAGCGATTTAAAAAATAATTGGTAGGTCAAAAAGCGTTCGCGTCACAGATGACCTCGACATGCTCGTGGACGTATTGCGCTTGCGGGCAGATTAGCGATGCGTAGTTTAGCGTCCTGTGTACATATAATATTGATATTTTGTATTGAGCTAGTGTAGCCCATCATATGTTTGATTCATTAATAAACTGTATAAAAATGTATATAATTATTGCTCCGAGTGCTAATAGATGTGAAAAGCAGACTAATATTCATGATTTTAGTTTCCGAATAATGTAATTTAAATCAATCCGACTATAATTGTTTTAAAAATTCAAAAGAGAACACAGTTGTTCCTATTGTTTTGAGTTTTCACTTCTTTCGGCATTCCTTATTATTGTCTAGATTTTTTTTGCTTAATAGCCATTGATGAGCTTTAGTATTACATAGAAAAGAATAGAAACAGCACCTTTTTACTGGAAGAAAAAAAATCTCGAGAGACCTATTTTGACTTAATATCTTTACACTTTAAATGGAGGATAAACAGGAATGGGAAAAATTAACAGTGATAATTTAACATTAAAAGTCGGTAATGGTTTAAAGGGTTTAAGTCGCTTAGGATGTAACTTCGTATTCCTTTAGTAAGAAGTAAAAAGTGGGTATTTCACTTTAAAAACATACATTTCAATTTTATTGCTTAGATTTAAAAATTAAGTCTTTAAGTAAACTGTAAAACTTTTTAAGTACATATTCTTTAAAGGCTTTTGTTAGAAATATATTATTACAGCAGCTTCGCTGTAATTTTTCCTGCTTTAATCTTAAATCAAAGGGATACTTCGGCCGCAAAGCTTTTGGATTCTGCTGATATTAGGGTCCTCATTAAGTGGTATCGAGCGCTTCGAAAGCCTTTTTGTTTGAGAGCCACCGTCGTTTTCTCTTTCTATATCAGCAAAGGAAGTATGTAGGTATTGTTTCCTTTATTCTTAGGCACTGTTAACGATATCAATTGGAATAGAATATGGCAAAGAATGATTAAATTGTTCCCTGCGTCTATACTAACACACAAGATTTTTTGGGAATGTATGTATGTATGAACGAATTGAATCTAAAATTTATTAGACGAATTCTGATAACAGTTTTTGGATAAATATTGCTTATATAGAGGAATAAGTTATAACGGTGATATGTTTCATGCTTAAAACATGTTTTCAGCAAACATATATATTTTTTAAGCAATACCATTTTATTTTAGTTGAGTATTCGCGTTAATTGAATGTACTGTTGTTAATGCTTTGTTTTTTTTGTAAGGATATACTTTAACGCGGCATGCGCTAGGAGTGGAATGTTAGGAATCGTTACGTAAGGAAATAGAGTTATGCTTCTCTGGCTGTGTATCTCTCTCTTTCACTTTTTATTGTATACGAGCATCGAAATTCAAGCAAATGAGCACATTTCATTAAAACTTATTTATTTTCTATTTTGCATTTGTTTCCCCATCAAATTGAAATTAATCAGTATTAAGAAGCTATTATAGATTAACTGAAGTTTAAATATAAAAAAAGTTAATAAGTAATACTGGGTCAAGGAAACATTGAACTTATGTGTCACTATGGCGCATTGAAAATTTATGTCAAATAGAGCCTTATCCGAAACATGTCGAAAACACTTAAGCCCGGTTGAAGCTTGTGGCGCGTTTAGGCGCGGCCGTAATGAACTTTGTCACGTCAGCCGAGTCCGTCCGTCGCGGATATGACGTGCCACTTACTAACGACCCTAAGTAAACACAATGCTGTAATGTCGACGAGACAGTCATTTGCAGTGTAGACAGATTAACAACAATCTAGTCTGTCAATAGGCTTTAATGTGTCTTTCAGATTTAATGTTGGTATTGTAAGGTTAGCTGTTGGATTTTAGGTACAAATATATACATTCCATGACTAGGATGTCAGTTTTAAATATAGGTTTTTTATTCGCTCTGAATCCGTTCAGTCATTGTTTTCGAACTGACATACTCTGTTGGCTCTTTTGGCCTCTACAGATTCAATCATAGATTAGAGCCGTCTACAGCTAATGTGGCTTATAAAAACTTTCCTTGTTATGTTAGGAGAAGAATAAGAAAAAAATCGATGATTTTTTTATACGAATGTTTATCTAGAGGTTGAAATTTGTACAAAATTTGCATTTTTTTTTTGTTTCAAAGTTATTTTAGGACGTGACTTTTTTTTGTAAATGGTAAAAATTGTATTGAGTATTGTACAAATGTAGTTTGTAGACGTAAGAAGCGTGAAGTATGACGTATAGAAACTAATAAATAAAGGCTTCGATTGGTCGATAGTATGAAAAAATAGAGTAATTATTTTCACATTTTTTATTGATAAATACTAAAGCTACTAAATAAACAAAAAGAATTGAGAAACATAGGAGAACGGTGTTCTTAATCGTTTGCCCTCTTTCTATTAATATCAATGTACATTGGATACAATTATGAACAAATTGATTGTATTGCGAGTAAGATATTTAAGTATTTATTTAGGTAGGAGAGGAAAAAATCAGCTGAATCAAAAGGGGTCGCGTTTCAAAATGATCGATTAGACATGGATTAACCCAATTAAAATATTATAAGAGTAATAGTAATATAAAACAGACTTACCAAAATTTCGTTTCATATGTTGTTTTAACACTATTCGGTATTGTTGTTCGCCTTTAATCCGAAGATTAATTAGTACCCTACAGGAGTTTATATGCGAAAAGGTAAACCCCAAATTTATACAGTTCAAGCAGCGATAGACCGATCCCTAAGGTTATCGTTAAAATTTCCCAGACTATTACAACAACACACTTAGTTACTCTGCGAACAATTTCCATGTAAATACCATGGGAGGGTAAGTTTTCGAATCAAATTTAACTCGGTATAAGGTCCGGTTCGGGTCAAAGTTAAACGTTGTTTATCAATTTATCTTTCTTATAATATCCTTGTGTTTACTTGAAAAACGTCTTTTGCATTTTTAAGTTTGGATATAATTCGCTTGTTTTAAATGTAGTTGTACCTAAATGTATGAACATATTTTATGTTGAGAAATATCAGAAATCAGAAATTTTTATTGTAATCAGAAAAACAACTTGTACAATATAAACGAACGTATTCAGTAGTTACTTGCGATGTCATCTGCAGTTGTATTTTTACAAAGTAACTTTTGCCTGCGGTTTCGCTCACATGATTGTAGATTTGACTTATTCTTCGGGGACAGTACATTTTTTCTAAATGAAAGGAAATAGCTCCTTTTCTGTACGCCTCAGAATCATTATCTTCTTACCCTTATCCCAACTAAGTAGGGTCAACACGACATATTTTCTTCTTCTACTCTACCCTGTTAAGCGTCATTACACCTTTTATACACATGATTTTTCTCATAATCTGTTTATACTTTTTTCGGTCTTTCCTCTATTCCATATACTCTTATAGCCACCCACCTTTGTACTAAAACTCTTCTAGTTACATGACCTTTACCTCTCTTCATGAGATGCCCATACCATGCTAACGTATTACTCCTCAACTTTTGTCACTGGTACTATTTTCAAACTTTCTCTTATATACTCATTCCTAATCTCATCTATTTTAGTCACACCAAATACCCATCTTAAGATTCGCATAACTGCCCCATGTAATCTTCTCTTATTCATCTCTTTTGAAGCCTAGATCAGATCCATAGAGCATGACGCCGCTTGGCAATGACCACTCAAAATCTCTTGATGGTCGGTTGAGTATTTAAGGTGTGAAAGCGTAACAAACAAATGTACTTTAATGCACGGGAAGAGCACCGTACGGTACTGAGGGCTTGCGACCCAACAAATTTTATATAGAATTATTATGAGCAACACCCACTTCCTCTGTTTAAACTTCCTTTCTTGTCTTGGCAAATTTGGTAAAAACCTACCAGGGAACCTTACAGGGATTCCTTGTAAAAAGAAGTTTTTTATTGTTCCTGACAGGCGTTTAGTAGGTTACATAAAGATTTTCTTTCTATACCCCTCTCTTCCACTTCCACTTCTGTATACATGTATGTCTATGTGTGTATGTAAATGAATAGATTTATGCTGTATATGTATTCATTGTGTTCAGCTCACTATATATGTATTTTAGTTATATTTCAATGCTTTATGTTTCAAATTTCAATGTCGAGTTCTTTTTTATATATGTATGTGTATTTTCATTTTATTGATTTTTTCTTTTCTTCTTTTATATTTGCACTAACTATAATAGCTTTTATTTTCGATAAAAATATCGATGTTTAGTTGGAAGAAAATACCTTGTGACATTAAGGTTGTTGTAGGTGTTAGACGCTGAAGCTATTACTGGTTTCAGCATGAATGGGTCGGCTCGCCCGGGGTAGTACCACCCACTTACAGAAAACCGACGTGAAGTAACAGTGCTTGCACTGTTGCGTTTCGTTCGGCCAGTGAGAGCGCCGGAGGCCTACATATTTAAAAGGCTAGCAACGCACTTGTGACTCCCGTGGTGTTGCTAGTGTCTATGGACGACGGTAATCACTTACCATCAGGTGACCCACCTGTTCGTTTGCCCCCTATAATATAAAAAAAAATTAAGCACGCCAATGTACAAACTAAGGCGCAATAAGGCATTCACACACTTCAAATAATCTTAACCATATAGATTAAAAATTTACACAGATATTATAAATTTTAATATGCACGTAAAATCTATGTCTGTATGTCAGATCTCTCACTACAAATCTCATATCTTAATTGACAAAGTTTATAAACTTGTTTAAATTTCAGTGAATCTTTATTAACATTACGAATACGAAAGTGGGTTTGTTTGTTACGCTTTCTCGCGTTAACTAGGTACAAAACCGATCACCATGTTTTGCATACATGCTGTCAGGAGTACAGGTAATAATGTAGGATAACTTTTATCAATACAAAACGTATAGTTTTCGAGAAAAAGGGAAATCTACATTGCCGCGAACGAAGCCACCGTCAATTTTTATTGTTACATAAAACAACAAAAACATTTTGTAATAGTTGAAAAAAATAATCACGGAGAAAATTATTTTCACTTTTTAAATTGTAGTGTTGGAATAAAATTCACAATAAAAGTTTCTTCGAACTTCAGTAAATTGACATGAAATCAAAGAACGTATTCGTGCGAAAATGACTGCTTAATTAATTACGAATATCACGAATATCATGAAGGAGTTAGGTGTCAGGGATAATGTCGGGAACATTGAACGGTTCCTGAGTGATTTATGTTTGGGGTCACTAAATTTATGGAGTTACCGTGATTTCACCTAGTGATTTAGGTTGGCTCTGAGTAATCTACTATTAGTTAAAATTCGGGTAAAGGTACTAGGGATACATGAGTTACGAACCCCAAACAATAAGAATTGGAATTATTGTGAAATATCTATAGTTCATATTTTAAAACTAAGGATATTTGCCTTTTGTTTCTTCAGATACATGCATTCTGGCACTTGAGATCGGATTTCAAAAATGCTTTATTGTTTTTTAATTGAAAAATGCTATAGACCACAGGTTCCCAAACTTTTTTTTTCTCATAGACCCCTTTCATAATTTTACTGGTTCCGGTGGACCCCCTGCAGGTTCAATACTACTATTTGATGTCAAGACAACATTGTTAGTTCTTCACACTATGGAAAATAGACCAATTTTCATAGACCTGCTTACTAATTGTGCACCCCTATGTCTTTGTCACACCAACGTACACCCACATCGAGTTCTTTCTTGGACCCCTGGGGGTCCACCTGGACCACTTTGGGCATCATTGGTATAGACTAACAACATTTTAAACCTTTAGGAGTAGAGCAACACTTGTATAAAGTATAGTGGAGCAAGTACGCTATGCAAAAATGAAGCAATAAAGCCAGCGACCAGCAATGACAAGCGATATGGGTAATGCGTATAACTTAGCACTGATGAAGCTGTTACTAATTTCATTATTTGAGAATAGGACGTGCTTAGTAAGAAATTCCTTATATATTCTAGAGGAATATAAAAAGGTAAAAATGTAATTCATTCTATATAACGTATTCTAACAGTTTTTTTTTAATATTATGCAATTATAAATTCTCAGCACAGAAAAATTAAATATATGAAAACTCAAACAAAAGATATAAATTATCAGACGTTAAAATTATAACTGCATTTAAGATAGAGATGTTCATTCAAATGTAAGCGAGAAATTTCATTTATTATAACTTCTTTACCAAAGCAATTTTCTTTTCTAAATTAATAACGCTAAAACATATAACTAATTAAAACAATTATTTTAATGAGGCTAGCGGTTATAATTTCAAACAAACCGTTCCGGCGAATATTAATAAAGCCCTATGAACGACGTATTAAAAATGGGTCTGTTTTATTTGTGGCTATGGAATCTCATAATATTTTGTTTCAAATTTAAAATGATTTATTTGCGCCATCTGTTTCGTTCGTAGACGCTGTAGAGAGTAACGAGATGGAGGAGAACTGGGTTGTACCTTAGATCGATTCTTTGCGACAAATGTTCAGTAAGTGATTATTGGGCATGTGAGTAGCATAAAAATGTTGCTTTCAATTGCTTTTTTGGTGTTTAATCGGGCTATTTTATTGCTCTATCACAAGTCAGCAATTTTATATTTTTATATTTTTTTAGGCAATGGTGTTAGGTTTTATAACAAAATCCCAAAGCGTATTACCGATTTGCCAGATTATAAGTTTAAGTGCCATGTTAAGCGGGTTTTGGTGTCAAAAGGATATTATAGAGTGGATCAATATGTGGACGATGGGGATGTCTGGAATTGACTCCTCTCTGTGCATCCACGAAAACGATTGTAACGTATAACGTGTTTTAAATATATAATTGTATGTTAAAATGATAAACCCGATCGAGTTTCTTGCCGGTTCTTCTCGATGACTGGTATGTTTCCCGAACCGGTGGTAGTTTTGACGTTCATAAGCGCCTTCTTAGGGCCTAAATTGAATAAAGTAATATTGATTTTAATTTTATAATTCTGGCATGTCAACATGACAGCATTTTATTTTTTTCCTAAGCAATGTGAAATACAAAAACTATGATGACCATCGACAGGTTTACAATCCAGTAGCAGTCGACGCTCTCATGCCGGCCTGTAAGCCTTTCTATATATACTACCTGATATCGAAGTGTGACAGAATAATATATAAACGCTGTGACAAATTTCTTACCATAATACTACTCCCATACCTGCGTGTATCGGCACGAAGCTTTGTCTATAGTCAGACTAAATGCAGACGTGGGAAGATACTATCGTTATGCGTTACGAACTACCGGATTGCGTGGCGATACACGTAGCACGATAACTGGGCTATTTCTACACACATCAAAGGAACTTGGCGACGCTAATTTCGAGTTACTATTGAAATGACAATGGCGTGCAAACGTTATTCTACGCCTTTATCGGAATTAATTTTGAGGTTACTTTTTAGCGGCACAAGTGACCGAAGCTTCGTCGCGCAGATATGGGAGTAGCAAGAGAACGAAATACCTTTTGAACGGGTCGCTTTATCGAAAAATGTAAAAAAACGTTTTATAGAGCGTTCGATTTCTCGAAATCCCAATTACGCGACCTCTGAATATTAATTATTAAGAGCTTCGTTTCTCACAGATGCTTTTTTTTTACTACCTGAAGATATTTCAGTACTATTTAACTAGTAATATTAAAAAGTGCCTAATATTTTGCGTATATATATATATATTGTTTATTTTGTATTCTTCCTATACAGTTATTAAATTATATGTAAGTGGCAAATCGTTCATTCATTATGATTACACCTCTTAGGAGCCCACACTGGATACACGTTGATCAATCTTAGAACGCGACACAACTAAGCGTGCCTCTATAGCGGGTATCACACCGGGTGGTCGCGATTCAATCACGCATAATAGTAATGGTTTATCACAAATGAAGCCTTTAACATTCCTTTGCTTTTGAAGAATTCGGCGGAAAGAGATTTGCTTGTAATATTTTTTTTTATACAGCCAGTTGTACGATTAGATGTGAGACCGGGGCGGTTCACAGCGGCAGTCTCTCATTTGGCGCATGATATATAAATTTGTAGGTGGTAGAGCTACGCTGAAGCTATTACTGGTTTCAGCATGAATGGGTTGGCTCGCCCGGGGTAGTACCACCCTCTCACAGAAAACCGACGTGAAGTAACAATGGTTGCACTGTTGTGTTTCGTTCGGCCAGTGAGAGCGCCGGAAGCCCACATAATTAAAAGGCCGGCAACGCACTTGCGACTCCCCTGGTGTTGCTAGTATCTATGGACGGCGATGATCACTTACCATCAGGTGACCTACCTGTTCGTTTGCCCCCTATAATAAAAAAAAAATTGAAAAATGTAAAGAAAATTCTGAGTATTATTGCGTACGATAATAAAATAAGTCAGTGAACGTAGAGAGCAAATAGTAAAAAAAAGTCGAGGCAGGCCAGCCCATAAGGACTGACGACAGAAGTGAAAACTCAAAGACTATGTACAAATATACACAGTATATACATAGTCCATGGGAAGCATTTGGTGACTATGACGCGAGTTTCACGCTTTTTCTTCATCCAAAAAGTACATATATATACACAGTAGGTATACATATAGCTTATGGAAAGCGTTCGGTGACGATGACGCGAGTTCCATGATTTTTGTTCACCCAAAAAAGTGCTTTACTCGCCTACAGAAATTTTTACTTCAATAAGGCCGTCCATTTCGAAGACGGCCGTCTGACCTACATATATTTTACCTTATTGTACCGTTTCTTCTTATTCTTCTTCTTGTTTTGGCACCGCAGAAGCATTTGCCAGTGTAAATGTTTTGTTTCAAGAGGGATTATAGCAGAATGTTTACAAATAATAAAAGTTTATTAAAACGTAGGAAGTTACAAGAAAGTGTCTTGTGATAATTAAAATATTCTAACAAGATGGTGGTTTCCTTGTCAGAACTTTCCATGGAGTTTTGGTGGCATCTCAGAATGCATGCTCCGTGGTATTATTTTCCATCCACTTCACTTGTGCATAATAACCGAACTATATTACATAAAACACCACCGATATTACAAAATACAGAGTCTAATAACACAAGATTATGAATAAAATATAAAAACCACTACATGACATACTAAGATCCCGCCAAAAGCCTGATTAGCTATAAATACTTATATTTCCATAATCTCGAGGGCTATGGGAGGGACAGACAAATGAATATCTATTGTGCTGGCATCCCTTTGAAATAAATTGTGAAAACTAAAGAATATAAATATTACACTTATCTGTCCTAGTAGACCGCAAAAAAGCAATTTGCGTCGCTGATTGCTACTCGTGCTAGTTATGTCATTGAATATAGCAGTAGTATTCTTTAGTATGTACGAGTATGTTTTCCTAGCGTTATCACTACGTAGTATAAAACAAAGTCGCTTTCTCTGTCCCTATATCCCTATGTATGCTTAAATCTTTAAAACTACGCAACGGATTCTGATGCGTTTTTTTTTAATAGATAGAGTGATTGAAGAGGAACGTTTATATGTATAATAACATAGTTAATTGTGGAGAAATACTGTTATTTTTGAGGTTACTCCAAATTTAACGCGTGCGGGCCACGGGCAGTAATGAATAAATCAAAACTACTGGATTGATTTTAATCATTTTTTCAGCGAATGACATAGGCTATATATTTTTTACCCGTGCGAAGCCGGAGCGGGCCGCTAGTAATAACTAAATGAAGATGAAAATGCAGGTGCAGTGATGTAGATTCAGCGCGTTGTGATGCCGCATCTTGTAAAAAAAATAGTGAATTATTATTTCCAGGCGTTATTAATAGGCGATAATATTAATGTAAAAATATCGATACACTTAATATTTCTAGCAAATTTAATAAGTATCTTAGTGTGATATTCGTTCTATTATGATTTATGGTTCAGTCACTATGGACCCTTTCTATAAAGTTTCTTTAAATAAGGTAGAAAAAAATCCAGATTTTTGTTAAATATCAAAGACTAGTAGATACACACAAATGTGTTTTCATTGTTTATTACCTGAACAATATATTTTACATACAGACAAAAAAGGATAACACACCGCTTGCCCCATTTCTCGATGACAAGAAAACACAAATCGTTGAACGCATTATCCTTACAAAAATGATATTAAAATTTTAATAACTCTATATTAAATTAAGCTAACGCGATAATCTTTTTAAATAAGGTATCAAGTCTCTAAGAAGTGAAATTAAAAAAATTTTGGTCGAAGAGCCTCCAGTACTTGTTGAGTGCTACACGCATAACGGCAGATCTCTATAATTTTATTTATATGAAAGTACTTGTTTTATTTAAACATTTATAACAGTTAATTAAAACGAAATTTGAACTAATGAAAGTCAAGAAAATTGTGCAATTCAATAAACAAAAAAAAAGAAGTTTAAAAATTTTCATACATTTGTTTTTCTTATTTTTTTGTGGTTATCTCTGAAAACTACATTTGTAGGTTAATGTTGTTCTTATAGAAATCATATAGAAATACAGTTATATGTTTTCTTATTTAACCCAGGTTTATCATTACTCCACTGCAGTCAAATACGAAATATAATAAACTTAAATGAATTTAACTTATTCGTTAACAGAGCGCAAGGTAATACAGTGTCTTCACTTTATGGGTTCTGTTAAAAACTGACGGTAACATTTAAGTTAAAATATCAAGTATCTAATCTGAATAATAAAATACTTATTCTTATTAATCTAGACCACAAATAGTACTGCTTTTGGTAGCAAAGACAGCAGAACCTGAAAACATTGACGATAATAGAGAAATGTGTATACGTCGACAGTAGTTGTAATATCGTAAGTAATATAGAACATTTTGCTGAGCGGTTCTGTAACACTACAATAATAATAAATAATACATTGATTTATTACTCCTCATATTTGTAGACTCAATTCTATACAATATTGTTTATGGACAAACAAATTGTATCAACAAAATTTTATTATAATAGATTTTTAGTATTAATTCTTCTGCTTCTTCTTTATTTTTTGGCTCCGTCACGGTTTGTGCACTAGCCAGCGTCAAGTAACAAGATTTTGCCAATTAAGTGTCTTGTGATAATTATAATGTTATTGTTATTATTGTTAGAACAAGATGGTGGTTTCCTTGTTAGAACTTTCCATGGAGTTTTGGCGGCATCTCAGAATGCATGCTCCGTGGTATTATTTCCCATCCACTTCATTTGTGCATAATAACCGAACTATATTACGTAAAACACCACCAATATTAGTATTAATTACTCTATGAAATTGTTAAACAATTATAAGTAAACAGTTTTATTCTTTGTTTAGTTAAAGAATACATTTGAAGAATAGGATTAATTTGGTTATATATATGATGAGGTCTTTTTGTTGACAGTGGGAAATTATGCATGGAGAAAGAGGGAGAAAAAGTAGGTAGTGTGAGACTCTTACTGACTAAATCCCTACGGTGTACTCTCTACCGCCATAACGTGCTGGGCAGCCGAGCCAGCCTCATGGCGACTTTGGTACACGCCAGCTGTCTTCCAGACGGCCGAATCAGTGCAATGTAGAAACAGGTCCTCAGATCCATCTATTCTAGGTTCGGCAAGAACGGACGTAGGAAGAGAATAAATCACCTCCTCACGTCTACCCAACGTCTGCACCAGACCTCTAAGGAGGTCTCGTCACTGGTGGTGGTATCGTGCCTTTGTACCTTTGTTGTTTAGCTGACGATCGTCATAAAATGCTCCGGATTCCTTCCGGAGCAGGTTCACAGGGCGCAGTGCGGCTTTGTAGCTACACACTCAGATGTCCTGCGGCCGTGCTGTCCACACCGGATGCAATATATATATATATATGAGGACCTAGAAAACATAAGAATTTATGTACAAATTGTAGATGGAGTGAAACCGTCTCACATTACTGATACTCGTGTCTTTTACTGAAGTGAATATTAGGATCATATATTAAACGACAGTGCGTGGTAAGGATAGTTTTTAGAAAAAAAAAGTTATATAGTTCAACTGTAGGGAATGTAAACGGCAGAAACGACTGTACTTAGCTTACTTTTAAAACTGTTTTTTTTTTTTTTCGAACTGACTTACACTGCCAGCAATAATGCCTTCACAGTTTCAATCACCCGATTAAAAACTGCTTTTCGAGCACGTTCCAATTTTATTAAGGTAGTTTTAACAGCCCCGAACCAAGGAGTGATGCAATATGCAATATTCGATTGATAAATGGCAAAATATACAGATTTTACAATTTTTAAATCACCTATGTGTCGTAAATTTAAAAAATATAAATATGAGTTTTCGAACATTAAAATTAAGAAGTTCAATTCGAGACTGGAAAGCGAAGAACTTGTCTATTATTATACCTAAATAGTATATTATTGTATTATTATATGATAACTAGTAATTGAACACAGGAACGAACAGAAATATCTTGAAAGAGATAGAAATTTGCAGATAAAGAAAGATGATTATAAGGATAGTTTTTAAATTTAACGGATTTTTTTTTTATATTATAGGGGGCAAACGAACAGGTGGGTCACCTGATGGTAAGTGATCACCGCCGTCCATAGACACTAGCAACACAAGGGGAGTCGCAAGTGTGTTGCCGACCTTTTAAATATGTGTAGGTGGTAGAGCTACGTTGAAACTATTACTGATTTCAGTATGAATGGGTCGGCTCGCCCGGGGTAGTACCACCCTCTCACAGAAAACCGACGTGAAGTAACAGTGGTTGCACTGTTGCGTTTCGTTCGGTCAGTGAGAGCGCCGGAGGCCCACATATTTAAAAGGCCGGCCCACACGGATTAAAAGATATATATAAACTTTTATTAATATTTAAAGTTAATCAATTTAAATTAAAGTTAAACAATTTAATTTTGTGAATGTGCGAAAACTCGTTCGTCCATGGCTCGCTGGAAAAAAACCAAAGAGGTGTTATCTGAAAATATTAATATTTTAATATATGGTGGGTAGAGGTTACATAAATTGTTCTTGTAGACAAGGAAGAGTGTGGGCCTGAGAATACTACCCTGGGGCACGCCATACGTTAAATACAAAGTCCGTTTGTAACTGTATGAAGCCAGTATAATGATGAATTTTTCACCATGGTTATGGTTGTCGCTATCAATGTAAAGCTACCTTTCCATCAACGTCTAATGATGGGATCTCTATTTAAGCAAGAATTTAGAAAGTTTAAGCGCAAAAAGAATGTACACTGATCTGTTGACAACTCTAAGTGCGTCCAGCTAATACGTCGCGATTGGCATGTCCATTAGAAATAATAATATAAGCTATCAGCTTATTTTTTGCTTTATGTTTTTTAGCACAAGGTTACTTCGTAGATCCTTCAATTAATCTTTTAGATTTCGCATGAAGTTTCTCTGCATTATCGACCAATTGTATTAACTCAATAAATATACTTGAATTTTGAAAAGCGTTGAGTGACAAACAAACTGGCAGCGGATTCATATTCTACTAATTTTAATTTAACGATCGTCACAATTTCTATCTATACATTAAAAAAAAATGAAGTGTCTATTGTTGTCGTGCTAATATTTTGAAGAGCAAAGATGATTCTCAGTACATACATACCTAGGCCTATACATATCTAGGCAATGTTTAATTACGCTGTTCCATGGGAGCTCAAGTGATAAAATTTAATAGAGATAACTTAAAATAGGTAACAATTGTATAGATTAAATAGTAACGATATAGTTAAAATAAAAAAGAAATTAAATGCATTCCATAAGTATTCCAGATAATATGTAATTCCTATTAGATAATTTTCACCGTTTTCACTATTTTCACGTGAACCAAGACGCAGACAGCTCTCAAATTAAAACCGATGATGGCTTAGTTGATAGCGTGTTCGGCCTCCGTGTCCAATCTACTTAGTTTCAAATCCTTGCAACTGAGTCTGAGCTTTCGGCGAAGAAAAACGTTGTGATAAAACCATCCTCAACTTAACTTATCACCTATTGCCAAGCACCTGTTTATGTGTCCTAGCAGCTGCACTTGCGACTCTTGAGAGTCAGACCCCTTCTAGATTTAGTGTATATACCATTCTAGATCTCATCGTCATCCAAGATCAGACGACATTGTGGCCAAATAATAAAAAAAACTTATGAAGTATTAAATAAATGTTCAAAAACTCTGACTATGTAGTGGTGACTACTGAATAAATTTTTACTAGAGCGAAACCAAAACAAGAAACTAATTGCACGTTGGTAAAACCGTCAGCTCGCACGGATGGTAAATGATCGCTTCGAACTTTGTTCCTCGAATACAAAGACAAATTAGATGTGATTATTTAAGCACAGGATAAAGCGGGATAAAGAATAATTAACGTTAAACCTATTCTGTAGTAGGAGGTATGATTAAAAGCTTCATAATATGAGTGGATTGTATGAACAATTTTTATAACTACAGAGGGTAATAACGGGCCTTTGTTGATCACCCCGGGCAACGTTCCGCTTTTTACACCGGATCGTTGTCCGTCTCACAGTGTGCTGTAGGTTTCTATGAAATCTTGTTTACGTATAAGACGCCCAAACAGTGGCGCTATATGCCGTAAGTATATTCCTCGCACCTATGTCGCAGTAAACCACCTTATGATTATTCGAGGACAATTTCTAACAGTATTTGTTTTTTATTCGAACTATTTATTTCTTCTTTATATGAAAAGCTAGCATAAAGATACAATATATTTTTGAAGCGATAATGGCTCACTTGGTAGTGTGTTCGGACACAGCGTCGAAGGACGTAGGTTCGAATCCAAGCAACTGAGTGAGCTTTCAGTGAAGGAAAACATCGTGATGAAACCATAGCATGGTGGTAGAGATTTTTGTAAGTCCGTCTGGTTAGTTACCAGCCACAAATTTGAAAATCTGTCGCCAAGCACCTGTTGGTGTGTTCCGGCAGCTGCACTTGAGAGCCAGTCTCCCTCTAGGTTAAGTGTGATTTACCATCTTAGACCACATCATCGTTTAATATCAGATGAGATTGTGGTCAAAACGTTTACCTATAAAGTACAAAAAAAAAAAAAATCAGAAGTGATTGTATCTGCCACATCTTTTTCTGCCTCTTTGTTCTTGGAGGATATTAAGAACGCGTAGACTCACTCACTCTTTGTTTAGGGGTTTGTTTAGGTTACCAACGACCAAAGCGTTGCCACTGGACTGGTATCCGTTAAATAGCGGCTGTGGACAAGGTCGCTGATGTGTTTGGAATGCATGTATTATCTAAAAGCTGCAGTAGATCTTTTAACGCATGAGATTTGTTTAAATTTGTTATAATTATAGGAGTAACATGGGTTAAATATTATTCTTATGTACCTGTGATGCACAGTCCGCTTCATCTAATGAAGTTTATACCGTCGGCACAATGACGTAGTTACCACCACCGTAATTGCAGGGCCCACCGGCCGGACACGCGCCTAACTTCAGGGAGCGAGCGCATCTTATATATCCTTATAATAATTGCAATTTTTAGTGTATGATTATACCTTAGAACACATCACAATTTTGGGTACTTTTTAACGTATGTAACCTATTTGATGTGAAGGCTTAGTATAAACAGCCCCCGCGTATTAGTTTTAAACGGAATGAACGATTCATCTACGAGTATAATATAAAAATGAATCGCTAAATGTGTTGCTAAGCGCAAAACTCGAGAACAGCTGAATCGATTTAGCTAATTCTTTTTTAGAATATTCCTTGAAGTACGAGGATGGATCTTACGGAGAGAAAAATTAAAAAAATTACTTGAAAAAGTCTTAAAACGACACTTTTCTATACTCCCATACAAATGATTCGTAATAATACTTAAAAGTCAATTTGAACTTTAATACTATAGCATAAAGTTTAAGTGTTAGTCGAGAGGTTCCGAGAAAGCAAAACAATTGAGTGAGTATAAATATTAATGTCAATAGATTTATACGATGGTCCCGAATAGCAGAATAAGTATTAAAAAACCGACGACTGTTAGGCGTTACGAAGTTCGCCGGGGTCAGCTAGTTCTTAATAAAACTAAAAAAAAAAACTTTAGTATCTTCGCAATCCTTGTTTTTGTTTTACTTTACTAATCGTTCAATAAACTCTTTTATTAATAATCCAGTCAAATATTATGAGTATTCAACCATTCGTAATTCAGAGACCCTAAATGGATTTTTAATTAAAATATTAATGAAGAGGCTTTGAAGCTGTTTTCGATATTATTAATTTATTCCGAATTATTGAAAACTTCGACGTGGCATTTACCACCCTAAATTTGCACGGGAAGCTTAATAATAAAATGTATGTTAATAAAGGGAATTTATAGAATTATATGGGCAAGATTCGAATCACCACTTTTGCGTATTAACTTTTGCCATTAAAATAATATATGACATTGTATTTAGAAGATAAGTACTTGACGAATAAACAAAATGGAACCTAAACCGCGAATAAAAATCACGACATACGATTTCAGTCGAGAATCAGACTAAGCCCCAATATACAGGTGAAGCAAATATATAACCCAGATATTCGTCTAGTACTTAGCTTTTAAATATAATGCACTCGGTGATATGACAAGTTACCAGGTTGTATGCGGACAGTATTTTGTACGCACACTGGTACTCGAGGCGTCCGAACACACTCCATAGAAGTTCTAACCTACCACGTCTGACTTAGGGATTACGGTCCTTTTGAGGTCGGCTGTACACAATTATAGATGCAGTGATTATGTAACATTGGGCGGAGTGCGTGTCTGTGTGTTCATATCATAAGAGAATAGACATAATTATTGCGATTAACAGAACTGTTAAACAAATCTAAAGCTATTAATTCCATGATTATAACTTCTATCCGATCGCGATAAAATTTAGTACAAAGGTAGGCTTTAGGCCAGAAGAAGCTTGAAGAAGGATGCGTTTTGTAATTAAAAACATTACTTCTAAGAAATCGGGTGTTTGGACATAAACACTGTTTCTTGATTTCAAATGATTATATGCATATTACGTAAATCCAATTATGCTTTTCTTAAATAATCGACCGTCTGTTTGCGTTTATGAGTTAATTTCCGAAACGACTAAACTAACTTTGACGGGACTTTCAGTAACAAGTAGTGGCATTTTAAGGGAATTATTTTTCACACACATTATTACCATTTTCTATAAATATTAAGTATTAAGAGTAATTAAAGAAGTACAATTATTAATAAAGTAAAATATACTTTAGCTGCATAACTTTTTTACTTATAGACCCCACATGGCAGTATTATATAACCTATTTTATTGATACAGTTAAGAGATATTTGAACCACACTTCGTATTGTTAAATACATCAACCCCTTTGGCTAAAGACCATGTCAAATAAATGGGCATACAAAAATATGTCCACGAAAAATACTGACTTCCTTATAATATGTAGTCGTTTAAAAATTAAAAATAAATTTCCATGGAACATCATATGTACATGTGGACAAAGTCACAGATACACCTAGTCTTTTAGTGAATACATCTGTTCTTTAATACTCGCTAAAATGCTTATAAATACTCGAATTAAATCTTTTTATAAAGCAATAAGCTTCCCTTGTTACCAAGATGTGATCTTCCTAGCAAACAACTAGGGATGTACTAGTTATATTGTCTAGGAACGAACAAGTCCGACAGTTGTACAGTCCGGCCGGCGTATCTGCGAACTAAGCTGTGTAGCGAGTAACTATATAGCATTAACGCTTTATTTGTTCACAAAACAAGTGATACAGTTGTTTCCGAAGTTTTATACAAATACATATTCAGTTGGTTTTACCGTATATGGTATGCATTTATGCCTGGTAATATTAATTCATATTAATTATATATGTCTGTGTGTTGGTTAGTTTTTACACCTATTTAGTTTAGTTAGTTATCCTATGAGCCGATAGTTATGAAATTTAGCATGGAGTTAATTTTAAATCTGAAGAAGTACATAGGCTCTTTTCATATGGTATTTATACCGAATCACACGTAGATTTAGTCACTCGAAAAGATAGTGTTTTTAAGAAATGAGAATAAATATGAGTAATAACTTGGTACAGACCATAAAATAGTATTCATTTGAAAAAAGTCTTCACCGTGGGAAATGGAATAATCATCAGGAATCAACGTGGATGCATAAGCATATTGGGAAGAATAAAAAGACGCCCAGAAAGGCTTGACATTATTTTTACCTACCTTAGTAGGAATACAGTGTTACTAGCTTTTGTTCGTAGCTTAACTCGCTTGATATATCCCTCGGGAATAACAGAGTTTTGTAAGGGTATAGTCTCATATCCTTTTTCTATGCCCCGGCAAAGTGTGTGCAAATTTTCATGACAATCGGTTGAGTAATTACGGCATGAACGCGTAACAAATAAACAATATTATTACTGATGATAGAAGAGTTGTATGTTTGTTATTTTAATACTTTTTTTTTTTTATTTTTTTTTATTAACGTGGGGAAATCCCTTATGGATACCCATCCTCCCGGGGGAGAGAATGGGTTATGTCCGACTCGCACGGACTAAAACCCCACGGTGTACCGGCCACCGCTTTAAGTTGGGGCGGCATAGGACCGTGCTGAGCTATCACCATGCCGCCCCCAGCGGTCAGCCCAGCGAAAGATGGCCGCCGGGCTCCGTCCTTATAGAGAGGTACACTAGGTACACGACCAGCTACCTCCCATCGTCCGCCGAACCTGTGCAATGAAGAGATGGGCCCCCCGGCCCATCTCCTCAGGTCTAGCTACGGAGGTGGAAGGAGGCGGGCAAATCGCTGATCGCCCTCCACGCAGAAGGAGGCCATCACCGTCCACGCGTTCTCGCTGCCGAGCATGGCCGCAACCACGGTCGGCAGCGAAAGATCTCCTCCCACCGCCGCAGCCAGAGTGCGGCGCTGCACCTCCCACGCAGCACACTCAGACAGAGTGTGCTGCGCGGTGTCCTCCTCAGCGCCGCACTCGTGACATGCGGCGATTGGCTCCCTGCGAGCGATCTGGTGCAGGTACCAGCTAAAACAGCCGTGGCCGGTTAGCACCTGCACCAGTCGGAACGTCAGGGAGCCCCACTCCCTCTCTAACCACTGCGGCAGGACCGGGCGGACGGCGTCTACCGTATATCGTCCATACCGCGCGTCCGCCAGGTCCTGCCGCCACCGCTCTATAGCGGCCTCCCTCCCCTGTCTCCTCCTACTTTCTATCTCCCTGGGAGCCGGAGGCTCCCCCAAACATTTCCTTGCCGCCGTGAAATCATACACGGCGGCAAGCACCCTCGCCTCCAGCTCCCAGGGCAGGGAGCCGGCAAGCGCGAAGGCCGCCGACGAGGACACAGTGCGGTATCCTCGTATCACCCTCAGTGCCATGATGCGCTGCGCGGCACGCAGCGCGCGCACGTTGGTGGCACCGAGGGCGTCGGCCCACACTGGTGCCCCGTAGACGGCCATCGCCCTCACGACCCCCATGTAGAGTCTGCGGCAGCCGGCGCTCGGTCCCCCTATATTAGGCAGCAATCGGCCCAGCGCCCCTGCCGCCCCAGAAATCCGCGGTCCGAGCCCCTTGAAGTGGGGCTCGAACCGCCAACGCCCGTCCAGGGTGAGGCCCAAATACTTCATCTGGGTCCCCACCCTGATGCGGGCGCCCTCCACAATTATATGGGCCCCAGGTGGTGGCCCTCGCCGAGGCCCATGGAACAAGATGGCCTCGGTCTTATCGAGGGCCACCTCGAGGCCCAAACGCCGGATGCGTCCGACCACGACGGTTGTGGCCGCCGTGACCAGACGCACCAACCGCTCCCAATCTTTCCCCCCCCTGGGCTACGACTAGGGTGTCGTCCGCGTAACAAATGAGGCGCGCTCCACATGGGAGCGCGCCGCGGAGCACCCAGTCGTAACCCATGTTCCACAGGAGTGGACCCAGCGCCGAGGAGTGGACCCAGCGCCGAAATAAATACTAGCTGACCCCGGTGAACTTCGTGCCGCCTAATAGTCGATTCTTTAAATATTTTTTTTAATACTTATTCTGCTATTCGGGACCATCGTATAAATATAGTGACATTAATATTTATACGATACTAACGTCACTCTATTGTTTTGCCTTCCCGGAACCTCTCCACTAACACTTAAACTTTATAGTATGGTTATAAAGTTCAAATTGACTTTTAAGTATTATTAAGATTCAATTGTATGGGAGTATAGAAAAGTGTCGTTTTAAGACTTTCCCAGGTAATTTTTTAAATTTTTCTCTCCGTAAGATCCATCCTCGTACTTCAAGGATTATTCTAAAAAAGAATTAGCGAAATCGGTTCAGCTGTTCTCGAGATTTGCGCTTAGCAACACATTTAGCGATTCATTTTTATATTATAGATTATTTTAATATATTGTCTAAGAAAATCAAATCAGGAATATATAAGGTAAGTGAGTAGGTGACAATGATAACTTATCGTGATTTTATTGAATAAAAAAATAATGAAAAACAAGTTTATTATATATATGTATATATATATATATATATATATATATATTTTAATTTATAGGTAAGCATTTGACCACAATCTCATCTGATGTTCTGATATGATCTGATGTGGTCTAAGATGGTAAGTCACGCTTAACCTAGAGGGAGACTGGCTCTCAAGTGCAGCTGCCGGAACACACCAACAGGTGCTTGGCGACAGAATTTTAACTTGAGGGTGGTAGCTAACCAGGTGGACTTAGAAAAAGCCCTACCACCATGTTCTTTAGACAGTAAAAGAAAATTAATCACCACAATAAAGTTACACAGTACCACTAAACGCAAATAATTTGTGTCGTATATTTATATCAAAATAATAATACTTGTGTATTCTAATATTTGATAAAGAGAGAGAGAGAGAGAGAGAGAGAGAGAGAGAGCTCGATGGTATATGCGCTATTTCAAACAATAAGTAATTTATATTTTCTACTGCATTTTCGTGTACAAAAAAATGTTTTATTCTGTCTCAATTTTCTCAAGATAATTTAATTCGATGTCAACAGATAGCGTTACTAATTAAATTGTAACAGAATACGAGACACGTGTTAAGGAATAACTGTTCGTTATTTTATTAAATAAATATATTATAAAACTGCTTTTACTTCCACTGACATAATCATTTCATAAAAAGAATTCTTTTATAGAATTATCACGTTTACCGCTGAAGGAGGTCAAAACGACATCATACTCACGTGTTACGTTATACTCTTTCTAAAATTTCTTGCTTTAGAAACAAAATAACTTTTTTTTTTATATTATAGGGGCCAAACGAACAGGTGGCTCACCTGATGGTAAGTGATCACCGCCGTCCATAGACACTAGCAACACCAGGGGAGTTGCAAGTGCGTTGCCGACCTTTTAAATATGTGGGTCTCCGGCGCTCTCACTGACCGAACGAAACGCAACAGTGCAAGCACTGTTACTTCACGTCGGTTTTCTGTGAAAGGGTGGTACTACCCCGGACGAGCCGACCAATTCATGCTGAAACCAGTAATAGCTTCAGCGTAGCTCTACCACCTACAACACTTCACACACTGAGACAGTATTACGAATGTGAAAGAGTAAAGCGGATTTAAGTATACACAGTTTATAAGAGAATGTATGTCCCATTAAAAGTATCTTGTAGGTATGAATAATATAATCTCTCATAATTAATTTTCTTAATTATATTGATTATTTTTGTCATTACAATTTTAATTCGTGATACCATGCCAGTACATATGTGTGTATCACAAACTGTTATACGTTTGAATAGCTAGCTTAGTTTAGCGTAGACAGATCGGTGGTGTTGCATCTAAGGAAACAGCCCAAGCCAAGGTTCGGCCACTTTGGCACCCTTGAGATTGTTGCCAAGCGGCGAAGTACCTTAAGCACTCACCTTTGTAGTCCGGTGAATCTGCAAAGGCCCATCAGGCCAATAGCGTACATAGTTCGAAGAAAAAGTTTTCTTTTTAAAATCTTACTAATGTCGATAGACGTAATTTGAACAAGTAGCCTCCAAAATTAGACTGAAAGATACTGGAAAGTCAGGATAATTAAAAAAATGTATTTTCACATAAAACTGTCAATGCGTTTGCGAGACTGTAATTTAATAAGGATGCAAGTTGTCGACAGCCTCAGGAGATTTGCTGTATAATATCTTGCTTCATTATGAGAAGACCGCTTAGGTTATCACTGATTCCATTTTAAATGATTTCGAAACATGTGTTAGAGCTCTATATTTTAACTATTAAAAATATATTAATTATTTATGTATTTAGCATTTTATCATAATTATTACAATAAACACAAAATTACAAATTTCTTATTCTATGACTCAATATTAATGCTATCATTCAGATCACAGGCATGCATGACTTATATATTAGCGCATTGTATGTGGGTCTATTTCCTCGTGGACTGACGCGTGCAGTGTGCGTTCTGGAAATAGTAACTTGACAGAAGGCCGAGTTACTAGACGAACTAAATTTCTGGAGAGGAACATTATAAATCGTTGCCTAGCAACACAAACACAATCTTATAGATATTCGACTTGTTTATATTGGAGTTTTTGGCGGGATCTTAGTCTGTCATGTAGTGATTTTTATATTTTATTCATAATCTTGTGTTATTAGACTCTATATTTTGTAATATTGGTGGTGTTTTACGTAATATAGTTCGGTTATTATGCACAAGTGAAGTGGATGGGAAATAATACCACGTAGCATGCATTCTGAGATGCCACCAAAACTCCATGGAAAGTTCTAACAAGGAAACCACCATCTTGTTAGAACATTATAATTATCACAAGACACCTACTTGAAACAAAACACTGACACTGGCAAGTGCTTCTGCGATGCCAAAACAAGAAGAAGAAGAAGACTTGTTTATTATTGTTTTTTACTAGTTGTAAAATAATTTTCGAATGGGAATATTTAGTGATCATAAATTAAGATCGGTGGTGATGGTCTAAATAAGATGTAATTATTTACATTATACCAATTGTAAAATGTTTACACAATTACCTACTCCAATAATTTCAACTCGATGCCGCCTAAGAAGAAGAAGGTACATGACAGTTTGGTTTATAAAAGCTGTTCGAAAAAGTGTTATAGAGTTTTTTGGCGGGATCTTAGTCTATCATGTAGTGGTTTTTATATTTTATTCATAATCTTGTGTTATTAGACTCTATATTTTGTAATATTGGTGGTGTTTTACGGAATATAGTTCGATTATTATGCAAAGGTTAAGTGGATGGGAAATAATACCACGGAGCATGCATTCTGAGATGCCACCAAAACTCCATGGAAAGTTCTGACAAGGGAGCCACTATTTTGTTAGAACATTATAATTATCACAAGACATTTACTTGGCAAGATCTTGATACTTGATGCTGGCTAGTGTACAAATCGAGTTGGAGCCAAAAAATAAGGAAGAAGAAACTGTTATAGGTGAAAGGCAGAGATTTGACAGAGAACTCCTGACGTCATGGGAGAGACGTGATAATCATGGGAACCAAACGAATTAGTGCTTTTGTCATAAACACTTCATTTGATTCGAGATTATTAATTGAAAAATCAATTATTTATTTATTTTTAATGTCAAACACATATTAGCCTATTGTCATACAGTCACTCTAAGTAGAGATATAAGTCAAGAGAGATAACTAGAGAGAGAAAGAGATTTAAATAAAGAGAGTGTAGGAGTCTGGGCTAGTTCGGAGAGCTTAATAGTGAAACTCAGAGCGTGTAAAATAGATTGTATTCATTTTTCCTCCATAAATAGAATTTATAGTCTACAAGAAATATTTCAATTGTTTGAATGATATATTCGATTTATAATAACTTTTTAAACGTTTCAGCCTCTCTGCCTTTTAGAGTCATAGAGGTACAAGAGAAATAACAACAAAAAAGTTGTTTTTGAAATAAGTATTCATATTTATAAAATAAATCAAAAATTAATGCATACATGTACAAAAATGCAATATTTGTACACGTTCGAATCTAAAGTAATAGGAAAAAAAATATACCATTCGACAAAGTAAACTCAATAACGCCGAAATATAAAAAAAAAATGCGGCCAAATTTCAACCACCTCAGGAACACTAATATAAGAGATAAATGAACACTAACTTTTAGTATTACGATGGTATTATTTAATTCTTTAAACATTTCAAGAAATTTAAACAAACGTTTTAATTCTGAAGGTCGGTTTCTACGAACATAAATCCTTCGTACAGAAATACCTTGATTCTTTTATGACATGCGTTCAGTTAAAATTTACTGGAATTTCAAAGAACTTTCAAAGTTCTGAATGTTGTTTTGAATATAAATACGTATGAATTATGCGCAACGAGAATCTATGAAGTTTGAATTTTAAGAATGATTATAGATATTCCGCTGGCCCATTGTATTATATGCTATTATATATTATGATATTATAGAGAATATTAAAGTATATAACATTTTTTTAACACCTTAAAAAAGAATTTAAGATGGTAATGAAGGACGTCAATACTATTTTATTTTTTTATTATAGGAGGCAAACGAACAGGTGACCCACCTGATGGTAAGTGATCACCGCCGTCCGCAGACACTAGCAACACCAGGGGGGAGTAGCAAGTGCGTTGCCGGCCTTTTAAATATGTGGGCCTCCGGCGCTCTCACTGGCCGAACGAAACGCAACAGTGCAAGCACTGTTACTTCACGTCGGCTTTCTGTGAGAGAGTGGTACTACCCCGGGCGAGCCGACCCATTCATGCTGAAACCAGTAATAGCTTCAGCGTAGCTCTACCACCTACAAAATTTACTACAGTATATATGGCTACAGTATTGCTGGATGTTAAATGAGGATGCGGTCCAAGATAGTAAACACGCTAAACCTACAGGAACTGACTGTCCAGTGTAGCTGCCGGACTACTTGGCGATAGATTTACAACTTGCCGGTGGTAGTTTGCCTAGACGATGTCGTTTAATGCAATTTATTATAATTTGAATTTGAAGGTGGTAGAGCTACGCTGAAGCTATTACTGGTTTCAGCATGAATGGGTCAGCTCGCCCGGGGTAGTACCACCCTCTCACAGAAAGCCGACGTGGAGTAACAGTGCTTGCACTGTTGCGTTTCGTTCGGTCAGTGAGAGCGCCGGAGGCCCACATATTTAAAAGGCCGGCAACTCATTTGCAACTCCCCTGGTGTTGCTAATGTCTATGGACGGCGGTGATCGCTTACCATCAAGTGACCCACCTGTGCCGCCGTAAAAAGGGCCTGTGGGTGACGGGACGGGCGGGCACGTCCGTCGCCCTGAGCAGAGTTTAACTGTACAGGCCCGCGTGGTGGAGGCGCTTGTGCCGAGCGACTCCCACAGTTCGTCGGGGGGGGTCTAACACCCGCCCCCTCCTGAGGGGTCTACCACCTTGACCCCTCAGACCGCAGAAGGGGCCCCTGATGAGGGGCCGACACCTGTCGGGGAGCAGAAGTAATGCCATTGGCAGTTCCTGCTTCCCGGCCCAATAGGTGTGAGAGGCACCGTGGGGTTTTTAGTCCGTGGGAATCGGACATAACCCACCCCCCGCTGCCCGACGGGGTGGGTATCCGTTACGGATTTTCCCCACGTAAAAAAAAAAAAAGGTGACCCACCAGTTCGTTTGCCCCCTATAACATAAAAAAAAAAGAAAAAAAAAAGTATTATTTGAGACTCATTTAATATAGTTGTATCACAATGTGGCTTCGGTAGTCAAGTTACTTGGTTTTATATTACCTTAAATAATATATTCCAATTAGCCTGCCCTTTTTTGGTACTTTGCTTAATCGATTGAATAACAACGGTAACATTAATTGTGACGTGTGAAATAGGATAAATGGTAAGTGGGAGAAATGGCGGTAGGTCTCAGATATCACTTGTGAACCACGAACGCCGCTAAATTTTAAGGGACAACTATAAATAACCGTTATAAAACCTGTCGTGATATATGGATCTGAGTGTTGGGCTAAAAAAGAGACGGATAACAGAAAATTATATGTGACAGAGATGTGAATATTAAGCTAGGTGTGTGGTGTAACTTGAATGGTTAAGATTTTGAATGGGTATATTCCAGCAAACTCCCCTCCCCCACTCCCCCCTCCGCTCCCCCCTTAGGGGTCTATCACTCTGACTCCTCAGACCGCAGAAAGAGCCCCTGATGAGTGACCGCCACCTGCCGGGGGAGCAGCCGCAGTGCCGTAGGCTGTTCCTGCTCCCCTCGGCTCGAAAGATGTAAGGAGGCACCATGGGGTTTTAGTCCGTGAGAGTCGGACATAACCCACCCTCGCTGCCCGGCGGGGTGGGTACCCATAAAGGATTTCCTCACATGTAAAAAAAAAAGTATGAAGGTGAAGACTAGAAGGTATGATTGGATCGTGTGAAGAATGATATATGTATTAAAGGTTTGAATATTGAGTGGACAGTTGATAGAGGAGATTGGAAAAGGAAAATAAGTGTAAGATAATGCGGATTTCGTTTATTTATAACATATGGTGACATAAATGCATATGTGAGTACTTACGCTTGCTCTCTATGATTAAGTTCATATATCAGTACGTACTTATGCTTTCATTCTTGACTGTAGGTACTCGCTCGTGCCAGTTCGTATGGGCCACACTGCTATGACATTACTACGTGAGATTTTTCTCTAATGGATCTCTTTGACGATAAATAATTCTGCACGCAACGGCGATGTCTTGAAACCCCTCTAGAGCGTTATTAATTTCATCGCAATCTAGATTTCATAATCCTACGGGGTTGCCTCCTGGGGAAAGCGCTGAAGCAAATTGCGACAACGCCTACCGAGTGAAATACAAATATAGCCATTAATATAATAATATAAACAATATTATCTATAATACAAAGATATTAGGAAAAAATCGCGCTCAAGCGATTGGAAAATTTATAACGGTATTTAGCACAGCAATAAATAATGTGATGGTATAGAAAATTCGATGCCTTTTTATCGTCCAGAGAAGCGATTTAAAAAAATACAATTAAATTGAGAAAGTATTGATAGGATTAACCCAATGCTGTAATGTAATAACAACCGTTTTTTTTCTTTATAATAAAGGAAAACTCAACTAATAGCGGGGGCTGGTACACCATGGGGTTTCAGTGAGTGTGGGACCCATGTCCCACACTACCCACCACCACCACTCTCGGGGAGGGTGGCGTGCCCATGAGGATTTCCCCACGTTAATAAAAAAAAGAGTTAAAACGTACGTCCTTGTCGACATACGGTCCAAGTGCGTTGACAATTAGTGGACTACTTTATTATGTTCTAGGCTTTATGCAGATTGATCCAAATGTATCGAGACTCTTTACAGCGTTTTAATGTCTTAATCTTCAATAAATCGTGTACTATCTTAATAAATAACTTTATCTCATCTCAGTTATCGGATTTAATTTGAGTAAGTAAATATAAGGATAAATCGATTAAAAAATGATATAGTTCTAAATGGTACATTTTTAAAACTGTAGTACCATAATAACGGAACCCTGTAGGTTGTCCAATATTTTCTCTATTGATAAAACATTTGTTTTTACACTCGGAACTTTACCAAACCGCTTTGAGTGTTGTTAAAATAAATGGAATAACAGACAATCGCGACAGATTAATGGGCAACGTCGAAATATTCCACTACAATGGGCTCGACCGTATAAATCGGTGGTTGACGTGTTGTGTATGAAAACGCGTAAGTTGTTCGAACAAATAGCTTATTTGATACACACACAAACATACTATACGATCGGTTAAAAATATGTTAACGCCTTTAGTTTGAACGAATGTATGAACACGTCTGCCGTGCAATTTAGTTACCTAAATTATTTTAGCGTAATATAAATTTATCTGTATACTAGCTAATACTCGCGGCTTTGTCTGCGTTGTTTACTATCTTTGCTGTACAAAACTTAAATGTAAAAAGAAACTTATTTACATTCAATGCTTAGCTTACATTCTCTTTGTAAACAATTTTATCCGTTTACTTTCCCTCTCCTGCGCATGCGCACCAAATCGCTTGTCCCACTCCCCAGATCACTATTACTAGACGCGTAGTGATTATAAAAATGGTAGTTTCTTAAAGACAATATGACTTTTATTATACGAAGATATTGTGATAATTATAGACAAAATCTAAGGGTACAAGAAGTACTGTAGAGTGTACAGATACTCTAAAGGTGGTAGAGTTACGCTGAAGCTATTACTGGTTTCAGCATGAATGGGTCGGCTCGCCCGGGGTAGTACCACCCTCTCACAGAAAACCGACGTGAAGTAACAATGCTTGCACTGTTGCGTTTCGTTCGGTCAGTGAGAGCGCCGGAGGCCCACATATTTAAAAGGCCGGCAACGCACTTGCGACTCCCCTGGTGTTGCTAGTGTCTACGGACAGTGGTGATCACTTACCATCAGGTGACCCACCTGTTCGTTTGCCTCCTATAATATATAAAAAAAGAAAAACTAAAACCTTTAGACTTTAAATTCAATGTATAATTGAAATGAAACAGAATATTATATATATTTGCACCGAAATACTTTTTTATAGTTAATTTTTCCAAATGTTCCATAGTAGTTTTTACACCTATTTATCTTGGGTCACATCGTGATACCATCTATGTTTTAAGTAAATAATTTTATTTACCTTGTTTTAATATTGTTAACAGAGGATATTAAACGATGGAGTCCTTTTTGGTTATTTAAATCCCTATAAAAGGCAAAGATATTAGGAATATCTATTTCTGATGAACGAAAATTAAAGCTGATGAAAAAAAGAACTCGAAACAACGTCAACTCTGAGCGTTGCAGCTTTATTAAATTTTAATTGGAAAATAATTTAAACAAATCTGACTTTATTTCATCATCATTCTGTTTCTATTTTGCTGAGTTGAAAAGCAACTCGATTTGTATTTTAAGTAATTTTCCATTCGTAAGATAATTAATATT
This sequence comes from Antheraea assamensis, assembly GCA_035772565.1. Lineage (NCBI taxonomy): Eukaryota > Metazoa > Arthropoda > Insecta > Lepidoptera > Saturniidae > Antheraea > Antheraea assamensis. The sequence goes on along the minus strand of JAQQSE010000227.1, from coordinate 661,857 downwards.
AACGTTGCTAGTGACTTAGTTTAATTAATCTTTATAACTTGTCTCGACATAATTAATTAAGGTATATTTTTTAAAGTTAATTTTAATATACAAAGCCTTATTAGTAGATAAAGGATAAAATCGGTGTATTAAATCATACATCAAACAGTTATATATACGTACACGATATTGAAGAATATTAAAAATTAAAATATAAATGGAAGAGAGATAGCGTTGTATTTATGAAAAATGCACTTCGCCCGGATTTGATGTTCTAATATAGTGTTGTAAGTGTTTAAAAGGGGAAATCGGGTGAGTGCCTTAAACGCTCCTCTTAGTAGTTCGGTGAAACTATAAAGGCCTTGCCAGGTCAACGGTGTAAACAGTTCGAAAAAAAAAATGTTTAAAAGATTTAAAAAAATGTTAAATGTTTAAAAAAGTCATCGTTACGCGAGAGTTCTCAAGCGGCCATACATCCACTAACTGACAACGACCTACATTGCTTAACTTCGGTGGTGGGATAACAACCGGTATTTTCAACACTTTACCCTACACAGTGTTTACCCCAACCACTATTCGTTATACGAAAAGCTTGCCGATCAGAATTTCAAAGCCCTCCCATACGAAGTTTCACTAAAAAAAACACTGACAATAATTCATTCTTTACTTTTCTTATAAAAACTAGCGGCGAAAACAAATAACTTTTGTTTGATTCTTCTTATTCTTTTGTAGTCGGCAAAGTGAGTCGTAAATTAACTTGTTCCTACTATTACCATATTAAGTATAAAAGAATTAGTTCGATCAATATCGTAGTGACGTAACTATGTTCTCCTCATAACTAGAACTTATGATTCTACAACGAATCGTTGTGTAGGCGGCACCTCGATTAAACTTCTCGAATATTTCTGTTGAGAACGCAAACTGGAACTTATAGAAATACTTTATTATTCGATGTCGGATGACGTTGGTGAATCTAATCAAATTTTATGAATACCAATTGTTGGTTGTGCCTTCAGACGTTTTTGCTTTTGGAAAATTACATTCAACGAAAGTAATTAGGGAAAGGCATTTGAGCATAATAACGATTGGAGGTTTTATTCGCAGGAATAAATGCCATCATCATCATCTTACCCTTATCCTATCTAAGTAGGGTCGGCACAACATGTTTTCCTTTTCCTCTCTCCCCTGTCAGATGTCATATCTCAGTATTCACACTTTTTATACACATATCATTTTTCACACAATCCATCCACACTTTTTTCGGTCTTCCTCTACTCCTATATCCGTCCACTTTCAAACTCAAAACTTTTCTTGTTACATGACTTTCATCTCTTCTCATAATATGCACGTACCATGCCAACCTATTACTCCTCAACTTCTCTGTCACTGGTGCTATTTTCAAACTTCCTACTACTCATTCTTAATCTTATCCATTCTTGTTACACCACACATCCATCGTAATATTCACATTTCTGCCACATGTAATCTTTTCTCATCCGTCTCTTTCGTAGCCCAGCACTCGGATCCATGTAACACGGCTGGTCTTAGTATAGTTTTATACACCTTCCCTTGAGTTTCAACGGCATTCGCGGGTCACAAACCACCTCAGATACCTTTCGCCAATCCATCCACCTTGCATTTATCCTATTCCTCACGTCTTTGTCTACTCCACCGTTTTGGATTAATGAGCCGAGGTACCAGAAATTGGAGCAGGCTGGTAAGAATACCCTGTTTAAGGTAATATGACAAAAATGGGTGGACCTATTTGTAACAGCTATTTGCCAGTAATATTCCCGTCAAAATCGGTTTAGGGGTTTCGGAGATTACACGAAACAAACAGCCCAAAATAAAAAAAAAAATTTTTATAAGTACTGTATATAATATCATATCCATTGAGTAAAAAGTTGTTATTGTTATATTACATACAGACACTTCAATTTTATTACATGCAGGTAGAATATACCCTTTTTGCAATATTTTTTTATACTGTACTTGTTTGACCACAATCTCATCTCATGTTGAACGACGATGTGGTCTAAGATGGTAAATATTATAAACCTAGACGAGGCCTGGCTTGAAGTGTAGCTGCCGGAACACACCGACAGGTGCTTGGCGACAGATTTTCTACTTGAAGGTGGTAGCTTGCCAGGTAGAGTTAGAAAAGGCCGTACCGTTATACTATGGTTTCATCACCATGTTTTTCTTCACAGCAAGCTCCAACTCATAGTAGTTGTAAAGATTTGAACCTTAGTCGATCGACTCCGTATACAAAACCACTATCAACAAAGCCATTATCGCTTCACTAAACCTTGAAACTATACTAATTAAAACTTATAAAATATAAAAATAATGGGACTAAAGCTAATATCAAAAAGGTTCACCAAAAAAAAAGGTCCAGCATATAAAACGAACAATATTTATAACACGATAACAAAATAATTGAAATAAATAGAGGTTTGGCTTTCACCGCGCACTGAGGTCACAGGTATTTCATTTTCTTTATTTACGTCGTCGTGGTCCTATTTCGCTTTACGAGACACCTGTCAAGCCTCGTGAATCAGGTATACGGGATTCTTTACTTATATAGGATTGTATAAAACCGCTTTCTGTTCTATTATAACAATAATTTGTCAGTAAACGTTTTCATATTGTGAAGAATTATCCTATACAGAAGCGAAGAAAATGTTATAAGAGTATTGATGTATTTTTGTGACCAAAATTATGTGTTAAAATTAATTTCGAACCAACTAATTCATAGTATCGGTTTCTTAGTAAACATGAGAGTTTAATTTAGTGTCTTACACAAATCGTAACCTACGAATTTGATTGATGAAGGCGTTACTTTGCGGATAGCCATAATTATGTATAAGGGTGGATGTTACTTTGCACTACCACTTTAATGCGTAACAGCGGTCAATCAATTCCAAGGGGAAGTGCAATGTAACTTCCATCCGAATACGTATAAAATTTGTATAAATGTTACCATATTGTATGGTTTGTGTGTGATGTCAAATGCAGATAATGCGTTTATTGGGATTAAATAGTGGAATGAGACCCTTCCGGCTCTTTAAACAGGGTGTCTGCGCATCCACGCCCGCGTAACTGCAGATAACGCCATCGTGAATTTCGCTCCCGCCCACCCGCTGATAACCCCATCGATAGCGACTCAAGCCTAGGTTCGATCCTTCGGAGTAGAGCTCTCGTGTACGCTGCTAGTGCGATACAGTGACATTGAAAATTTTCACTCACTATCTTAACACACATAACACAGATCACCCCCACGTATATGCACATACACACAGGTTAGTAGACATAAGGTGGAAGAGTTTTATTTTTTCTCTTGTTTTTCGAACTTGGTTAGTTGAACCGACTTGATAAATACAAAATACATATTTGAGTTTGTGAGACACAAATACTGGTACACATGTGTGCCTTTCTAATTCATATATGTATGATTAGCTTAGCTAGTTTCGCTTAATAAGCTTCGCGTTATTGCATCGAAGGCAACAACAGCTCAAGCCGAGGTTCGGCCACTTTGGTAGCTTATTAGTTCGGTGAAACTATGAACGCCCATCAATCCAATAGCCTATAGTTAGTTCAAAAAAATAAAAACACATAGCGGAACAACCAGTGTCTGGATAGATATATAGGTGGTAGAGCTACGCTGAAACTATTACTGGTTTCAGAATGAATGGGTCGATTCGTCCGGGGTAGTACCACCCTCTCACAGAAAACCGACGTGAAGTAACAGTGATTGCACTGTTGCGCTTCGTTCGGTCAGTGAGAGCGCTGGAGGCCCACATATTTAAAAGGCCGGCAACGCACTTGCGACTCCCCTGGTGTTGCTAGTGTCTATGGACGGCGATGATCACTTACCATCAGGTGACGGACCTGTTCGTTTGCCCCCTATAATATAAAAAAAAAACAGATATCTCATGCCAGTTAATGAAGAACCATTTAAATGAGTCATTACAGCTTGTGATTAATATGTAATTTATCATAAAAAATTTGGACGGTCGTTACTTTGCATTTGCGCTTAGAAGCTCCATTCCGTTCCGCAAAGTTTCTATTTCATTTATCAAAGTAATTTATCAGTCTGTTTACTTTCGTTTTATTACCCCGATTTACTATTTGTGTAGAGAATTTTCTTTCCTATAATTGGGATATTTGTGGGCTGATTGATATGAAATTTGTGTAGTACCTTTACATATATATTATAATAGACAATATTTCTCTGTCTCTTCGCTTGTAACTCGACAAGAACTGAACCGATTGACATGGTTTTTTTTAATTGTATTAATCTCTCATAATAATATCCGGCTATTTATTCGTTCCCCACATTTATAATTCAAAGAGTACTGAACTGATTTATATTTTTTTCTTTAAATCATAAGCATATTTTCGGTCAGTTAATATACTCGTTTGTTACATAAGTTTTGTTATAAGTTATTAGGTTAAAAGAAAATTAACTCAATACATGGTTACTCCCAGTCTCTGCTGTTGCAATATTTTATCTAAAACGTTGTATATATTGCCCAATATAATACAGTAGGCAATTGTTGTAGTACATCATTTGGCTCGCCATGAAAAGTCGCTGTAGCATACCATGAATTTAAGCTTGTTTATTTTACTTGTTTTTTATGTTATAGGGGGCAAACGGACAGGTGGGTCACCTGATGGTAAGTGATCACCGCCGTCCATAGACACTAGCAACACCAGGGGAGTCGCAAGTGCGTTGCCGGCCTTTTAATATATGTGGGCGTCCGGCGCTCTCACTGACCGAACGAAACGCAACAGTGCAAGCACTGTTACTTCACGTCGGTATTCTGTAACCCTATTATTATACATTGCTTTGTTATAATTGAGAAGTCCTGTTTTGGTTTTATATGTTACTAGCGGCCCGCTCCGGCTTCGCACGGGTATAAAATATATAGCCTATGTCATTCACTGAAAAAATGATTAAAATCGATCCAGTAGTTGCGATTTATTCATTACTGCCCGTGGCCCGCACGCGTTATTTTGATAAATCTCGTAGGGTTCAGACTGTGTTTGTTGCAATGTAAGCGAAAAAAAATTAATTATTTACGACATCATATTAGTAACCTCAAAAATAACAGTATTTTTCCACTATTTAATGGATGTTATTATACATATAAACCTTCCTCTTCAATCACTCTATCTATTAAAAAAAAACCGCATCAAAATCCGTTGCGTAGATTTAAAGATTTAAGCATACATAGGGATATAGGGACAGAGAAAGCGACTTTGTTTTATACTATGTAGTGATAAGTTAAAAATATATATGTAGTATTTTATTGGATTTCCAAATAAATAATCAGTCTCTTTCGAAATATTATATGAATAATTTATTTGAAATATAAATATTGTAATATAATCTTTATTTATTTCGATATTCTATTATATTTCAATTATTATCGATATTTATTCAAACTTTTATTCAAGTACTATTTTAATATCGACGTTCGAAATTTTGTTCTCTATTCAAAATAGTTTTAGAATGGGAATTATTAAAAGAACACCAGTTCAAGGAATCAAACGTTTATGTTTAAATGGAAGTAGCCGTTTTTAGGATTTTAAAAATCGTAACTCAATGTACGCAATTGATTCCAATTAATAATGTCATCCTAATGTTTAAATATATTCGTTTAAGTAATCATATGTACAATAAAATATTTAGAATTATTAATTAGCAAATATGTAGATATAAATTATGTAATGTATTAAAAAAGTTTATTTATAATCCCTCGGCTGATTTTTAAGACCCAGATCTGAAAATGGCGGACTTTCAATTTTTTTTTTAATTTTACGACATCGTGCATTGTAAATTTCATGATTTTTAGTAAAAAAAAGGTTGTACAAAAAATAATAATTAAAATACATAATTTGTTATTTTCAAAGTTTTGTAATAAATCAGGTATTTTCTTAAACTTATGTTACCAACAGCCTGTTAACCTTCACGCACACTTCACGAGGTCTACATTCGTTTGTATGGAACTTAAACCTTTATAGTTTTGAACGGTCCAGGGGTTAAAAAAACCCTAAAAATAATTTGGTAGTCCATGCAAGCGGAGTCACTGGCATATCTAGTTATTATCGTATATGCATTTACATACTTACAAATATTGTTTATAGTTTAGAAGAACCTGGATAACAAAATAAATACGATATATCCCTATTTGCCAGATAAATTGTGATTACAAATACAATAACTTCTCTTAAACACGTACACAACAGATCTTTCGAAACAGTGTTGAGAGAGAAACAAGAGCGAAACAAAGAAATGTATATGACGCTTACCGTACAAGTTCTAAATATGATGTGGGTCAAGTTGTCGAAGATTCTGCAAAACTAACTACGTAATTGTACTTCGAGAATATATATATATATACCTCTCTGCACGCGTTAATATTGCCTTTTTTTTAAATAAATAGTACTCTGTGTTTTTTTTGTGTACCCTTGGTAATATATATGTATATACGCAAAATCAAACAAAACAATCTCACTTTACTATTTATAATATTAGTTAGGATGCAAAGTCTAATCGGGTACTTGCTTAATACTTCTATGTAGAAGCAGATTATATCTGGTTCCCACGGTCGATGACTCATCCGTTGTTTATTTACAACAACGAGTTGGCTTACAGAGTTTATTTATACTGGATTCATGTAACCGTAAAAATATATTCCAATGGAGTATTATTATGAACGTTCTAAAGATCTATTTATATTGGAAGACGACATAACCTAGAGGTTTATCGTGAAGACTATAAACCACTTAACTGTAAGTATAGCGCTCGGTAAGTCTATAAAGCTATACAAACGGCTTAACTTGCTTGCGAAGTGAACTATTCGAAGCGAAGTGGAATCGTGGATCGAAATATATTTAAATAGAAACATTTCTGTGAAATTCAGTTGTGAAGTGCACCTGTTGTCCGATTGTACTATCGAGTGGAATATTCAAGAAATCAGAATGATTTATTCGGTAATAAGATTAAATATATATTATTTTTGGTAAAATTTTAATTTTACAATTTTCGGTACCTCAGCTCATTAATCCAAAACGACGGTGGAATAGACAAGGACGTGACGAATAGGATAAATTCAGGGTGGATGAATTGGCGAAAGGTGTCTAGGGTAGTTTGTGACCCACGAATGCCGTTGAAACTTAAGGGTAAGGTGTAAGTCTATAATCAGAGCAGCCGTGTTATATGGTTCCGAGTGCTGGGCTACGAAAGAGTCGGATGAGAAAAGATTACATGTGGCAGAGATGCGAATGTTAAGATGGATGTGTGGTGTAACAAGAATGGATAAGATTAAGAATGAGTATATCAGAGAAAGTTTGAAAATAGCACCAGTGACAGAAAAGTTGAGGAGTAATAGGTTAGCTAGTACGGGCATATTATGAGAAGAGATGAAAGTCATGTAACAAGAAAAGTTTTGAGTTTGAAAGTGGACGGATATAGTGGTAGAGGAAGACCAAAAAAGGTGTGGATGGATTGTGTGAAAAATGATATGTGTATAAAAGGTGTGAATACTGAGATGACTTTTGACAGGGGAGAGTGGAAAAGGAAAACATGTTGTGCCGACCCTACTTAGGTGGGATAAGGGTAAGATGATGATGATATATTATTTTTGTATGTGTTTTTTTCTTTGTAATGTTCGTCTTTCTAGTTACCACTCCGAAGGTGAAGCATCTATAGTCAATTACCTGTAGCTGTATTCAACAGATGCAATTGAGGACTTTTAAACTCTAGATTTGGTGTTTACGTTTGCCTTTAAATCAGGTCAGACTGTCTCTCAATTTAAAGAAAGAAATTGTATCAGTTATCTTTTTATAGCTATCTAAAATTGGGAAAATACATAATATTTAATATATAATAGACTAGCGGCCCGCTCCGGCTTCGCACAGGTATAGAATATATAGCCTATGTCATTCACTGAAAAAATGACTAAAATCGATCCAGTAGTTTTGATTTATTCATTGCTGCCCGTGGCCCGCACGCGTTAAATTTGGAGTAACCTCAAAAATAACAGTATTTCTTCACTATTTAATTTATGTTATTATACACATAAACCTTCCTCTTCAATCACTCTATCTATTAAAAAAAGCTGCATCAACATCCGTTGCGTAGTTTTTAAGATTTAAGCATACGAGTACATAGGGATATAGGGACAGAGAAAGCGACTTTGTTTTATACTATGTAGTGATAATCGAAATTCAAACATATCAATAGACGATTATAATTTATGAAAACAATTGTTTAATATAGATATGTGATTTTCAGAAAGAAAAAAACAAATGCGCGTCATAGTGTTGGAAAAGAAAATTATTATAGGAAATGGTAATGTATTTTATTATACCCAACATACGTGATAATCGGATGTATAGTTATATTTACTTGTAAAATCAGTAGCGGCGTGTTTAAACCAAATAAACTTTAATTACTTTTGTCTGGTCCCGTGTCGGCAATTTGGTCTCTGACCAAACAAAATGTAGTTCGGTCCTAAATATGCACAGATGCTGCACTCATATTAGTAAAAGGAATAAGGTAAATGAATATTATTATGATCCTTCCAAAATTGTTTTATTTTCCTGTAGTTCGGTGAAACTGTAGCGGCCTTAACAAGCCAATAGTGTAGTCAATTTGAAAAAAAAAGTTTTTTTCTTTTACTATACGAACGATTTCAAAAGCATTTGAATCACAGAATAACGTGGTTCCTTATGATTCCTGATTTACTTATTTGTGTTTCAACTTCGTTGCCACATCTTGCTTTGTGACACAGTCAAAATTAAAATTTAATTCAGGTCCTGAGAAGGCGGATATGAACTTCAAAACTACTACCACTTTGGAAAACAACCCAACATAGAGAAGAACCGACAAGAAACTAGTACATATTTTAATAAAAATACATGAGAGTTACATTCGTTTTTGGAGGACGCACAGGGAGTGCTATACGTGCTGTAGGTGGTAGAGCTACGCTGAAGTTATTACTGGTTTCAGCATGAATGGGTCGGCTCGCCCGGGGTAGTACCACCCTCTCACAGAAAACCGACGTGAAGTAACAGTGGTTGTACTGTTGCGTTTCGTTCGGTCAGTGAGAGCGCCGGAGGCCCACGTATATTAAAAGGCCGGCAACGCACTTGAGACTCCCCTGGTGTTGCTAGTGTCTATGGGCTGCGGTGATCACTTACCATCAGGTGACCCACCTGTTCCTTTGATTTCTCTTAATTCTGTGTCTTCTATGGTGTTTATCATTGCTACATGTTCTTTATTATTTATTTGCTTATGAATATTTAAGCTTTATTCAATAATTCATTAATGTAATATAAAAATAAAATAAATCTTATACTGACATTTTTCTCTCTAACTGTAAGTAAATCCAATCTCAAGTCGAAATGTACAAATAAACACTGGTCCTTACAATGCAAGTGGTGCTTTTATATGCGTCACACAACTCAGCGTGGTTCGTACGAAAACTAATTTTACACAATTCAGAGACATTGTTAAATAACTTTCATGGCACTAGTAATGTTAGTTCTGAATGAAATAATGCTTTGTGTATAACTGAATGTGTGAAGTTTTGGCGGGATCTTAGTCTGTCATGTAGTCGTTTTTATATTTTATTCATAATCTTGTGTTATTAGACTCTATATTTTATAATATTGGTGGTGTTTTACGTAATATAGTTCGGTTATTATGCACAAGTGAAGTGGATGGGAAATAATACCATGGAGCATGCATTCTGAGATTTATTTATTTATTTATTTATATCACATAGGCACATATATTTAGATGCCACCAAAACTCCATGGAAAGTTCTAACAAGGAGACCACCATCTTGTTAGAACATTATAATTATCACAAGACACTTACTTGGCTAAATCTTATTACTTGACGCTGGCTAGTGCACAAACCGTGACGGAGCCAAAGAATAAAGAAGAAGAACTGAATGTGTTTAATTACAAATTCTACAATACCTGGCTCTTGATTTGTCGAGTCAGGGAGAAGAGTAAGACAGACGTCCGGCTAAGTCTTATAGCGTTATCTTTGTACGTCGCAGTAATTGCGTTGTGTGATAAAGAGAGAACACTTTACAAAACAAAGCAAAGCCGATCTTAACGCGCAATCACACTTCTCTCTAATGCCGGGTACTGTATATACTATTGAACGTTTTTGTTTATGTAATAACTAGCAGTAGACGCGGCTCAATTTGATACTGCAGAGTTATTTTAAAAGGATTCTTAACAAAACATTAACGTAAATGTTTCATAACTCAGCCTTGTTGTGCACAAAACGTATTACCTAAATAATGGGCTTAAACTAAATGTTGTGAAGGAATATTTAATTATCATGAAATTATTTAAATTCGAATAATATTAATGCTTTTGTAAACGGCACTTTTTTTTTTTAGTTTGCTTTAGGTAAATGGGTCCCTGTGACTTTATGAAAAACTAGCGACCCGCTCCGGCTTCGCACGGTTATAAAATATATAGCCTATGTGATTCAATGAAAAAATGATTAAAATCAATCCAGTAGTTTTGATTTATTCATTACTGCCCGTGGCCCGCACGCGTTAAATTTGGAGTAACCTCAAAAATAACAATATTTCTCCACTATTTAATTTATGTTATTATACATATAAACGTTCCTCTTCAATCACTCTATCTATTAAAAATAACCGCATCAAAATCCGTTGCGTAGTTTTAAAGATTTAAGCATACATAGGGATATAGGGACAGAGAAAGCGACTTTGTTTTATACTATGTAGTGATATATTTTTATTACAACGTCGTTTATTTATTTCTTTTTCAGACAATAGTCTACTACCTACTGCATAACATTGATTAATATTTAAGGTTTAAAATATTCTATACTAATGCTGTGGTAAACATTTTGTGCCAATTTCTGATCTAATCTGTATCATTTTAATTATAAATAGAAGAAGATAAGGAGTATTTATTCCTAACACTTCATTTAGTTATCCTATCTGTGTATAATGTTTAAACAAGTATATAACGAGCAGTTTTTTTGGCGGGATCTTGGTCTGTCATGTAGTGGTTTTTATATTTTATTCATAATCTTGTGTTATTAGACTCTATATTTTGTAATATCGGTGGTGTTTTACGTAATATAGTTCGATTATTATGCACAAGTGAAGTGGATGGGAAATAATACCACGGAGCATACATTCTGAGATGCCACCAAAACTCCATGGAAAGTTCTAACAAGGAAACCACCATCTTGTTAGAACTTTATAATTATCACAAGACACTTACTTGGCAAAATCTTGTTTCTTGACGCTGGCTAGTGCACAAACCGTGACGGAGCCAAAAAAAAAATAAAGTAGAAGAAGAACGAGCAGTTTATAGGACAAACAAACGGAGAACTCTAATGTAAGAAGTTCATATATCTATACACTATATGTTTGTTAGTCAGTGATCTTCCATTTGACTTCCAGTTTATCTTATCCATGGAGAATTTACTTTGATTTACTTTATCCCTGACAACTACAAGACCGAAATCCAGATACTATGAGACAACAAATGACACTGATTGATTGTCTTCATTACAGGATTTTAGTAACTCAACCGGATTTTAGTTACCAAGAAATATAAATAAAAATCTAAAAACTTTATTTTAATATATAATACACTTGCTGTGTCCGCGGCTTCGTACGCCTTCGTTATTATTTGTTGCTATTATTACGTATCCTATTTTTGTATACTAAATAGATATTAGCGTTTCCCTATATTAATCCCCACCTGATGTTAAATGCGAATGTGGTTTTGGTAAACACTGTAAGCCTATAGAAGAATTATCTCTCAAAGGTAGTTGCCGGAATACACCAACAGTTGCTTAGCGATAGATCTGCAACTTGAGGCTGGTAGCTAGCCAGGTGCACTTAGAATAAGCCCTATCCACCATGTTTCCCTTCACCGAACGCTCCGGCTTAGTCGTAAGGGCTCTAATACACGTCGAACGATGGTTGTCCGTATATTCATTCATCCAGAACCATCATCGCTTCAAAAATTAGACAGGTAACCAATGTTTATTTTATAATTTCTCTTTAGTTAATTTTTTAAATTAATGATAATTATTTTATAAAAGCACGTATGTACTTTTGCCATCTTTATTATCTGTTATAAATAAGTTAAGCAAACCGGTATTATTAAATTATTCTCCTTGTGTACATAACAATTTTGATGTGGATCACTTGGTAGGAACATAAACAATCGAGTGATGCTAACGTTTTAATACTTATTCTGCTATTCGGGACGCTATGTAATGTTTCGATACTAAATCGTATAAATATTAATGTCAATATTTATACGATGGTAACATTTAACATTATATAGTTTCCCGAATAGTAGAATAAGTATTAAGACGGTAGCGTCACTCAATTGTTTTGCCTTCCCGGAAAACCTCTCTACTAACACTTAAACTTTATTGCATGGTATTAAAGTTCAAATTGACTTTTAAGTATTAATATGAATCCTTTGTATGGGAGTATAGAAAAGTGTTATTTTTAGACTTTTTCAGGCAGTTTTTTAAATTTTTCTCTCCGTTAGAATCATCCTCGTACTTCAAGGAATATTCTAAAAAAGGAATTAGCGAAATCGGTTCAGCTGCTCTCGAGATTTGCGCTTAGCAACACATTCAGCGATTTATTTTTATATTATAGACGTGTATACATAGATATTACATGTAGATTGAGGTATAAATTGTTAGTTTTACCCGACCTATTTATAGACAGGTATGTGTAATAATCAAAGCGCGGTTTCGAGACTCAAAAGAAATTATAACCTTGTACAAAGTACGCACATATGGAGTTTTCTTACATTTGTATACATCATATTTTTTTTTTTTTTTTTTTTTTTTTTTTTTTATATTATAGGGGGCAAACGAACAGATGGGTCACCTGGTGGTAAGTGAACACCACCGTCCATAGACACTAGCAACACCAGAGGAGTCGCAAGTGCGTTGCCCGCCTTTTAAATATGTGGGCCTCCGGCGCTCTCACTGACCGAACGAAACGCAACAGTGCAGACACTGTTACTTCACGTCAGTTTTCTGTGAGAGGGTGGTACTACCCCGGGCGAGCCGACCCATTCATGCTGAAAGCTGTAATAGTTTCAGCGTAGCTCTACCACTACTAAATACATCATATATTTAATCCCCTTACATAAATAATTCCGTGACCACCTTATAGAATCGCAGTAAATTTAAAATAACTGCTAGTCGTCACGAATTATGATAGTTTTTTATGATTATCTATAAAACAAAAATACCAATTCAGAATCGGTTTTCGTTCGAATAAGCTTTCAAATGAAATTCTAATATATCACGCACGTCGTTCAGCCTCACTAAAATATATCTCCTCGTTGACTGTGAATAAAAATGAGTTTTTCATTAGAAGATCGACATTCGAAAGAAGCAATACATAGAAATATTGAGACGTATTAAAAAGTAAAGAGTATAGATTTTATTGTCGCGTTTTTTTTATCACGAAATATAAAAGTAATACTAACTTTGGTATATCCGAGATCAATGTACAGTTTTGTGCTATCGATTTTAATACACCCCCAATAGATGGCGCCACAGTACATCAAGATCTGTACCGTTCAATCGGTCGCCATAGCAACCCTATACATTTAGTTTTCTTGAATTATAGAGAACTTTTATAGCGTCGTATAAAAGAAATCAACAAATAAAAATATAAAAATACTGCATGTGAAACCGTAGGCATAACGTATGTGAAAAAGATAATTGATTCATTTTACACTACGAATTTTATAGTAATAGGGGAATATTAAATAATACTATAAGAGTCTATTAAACAGCGGCGATCGTCAGTGTTAAGTACTAACGGCAGTCGACGACAACATGCCGACCTGCAGAAGTGCTTCTTCACGTCTCATTTGAAGGACCCGATATCGTAACGAAATATTCAAGATAGAAAAGTACAAAAGTAAACTTTCCCATTATTGTAAGATGACAGATGACAGAAGACAGATGGTATAGAATTAAACTTGCTTACAGATTACTGTAGAAATTTTTCAGGCAAATTTCACGGTGAGACGCAATCACTCGGTGTTGAAATAAACGATTTAAGAACAAGGCCGTAGTGACATTATCTAATATAAGTAATATAACTAATAAAAGTAATATAACTTATATAACTAATATAACTTATATAACTAATATAACTTATATAATTTATATAACTTATATAACTTATATAACTTATATAACTTATATAACTAATATAACTTATATAACTAATATAACTAATCATCATCATCTTACCCTTATCCCACCTAAGTAGGGTCGGCACAACATGTTTTCCTTTTCCACTCTCCCCTATCAAAAGCCATCTCAGTATTCATACCTTTCATACACATATCATTTTCCACACTATCCATCCACACCTTTTTCGGTCTTCCTCTACCTCTATATCCGTCCACATTCAAACTCAAAACTTTTCTTGTTATATGACTTTCATCTCTTCTCATAACATACCCGTACCATGCTAACCTATTACTCCTCAACTTTTCTGTCACTGGTGCTATTTTCAAACTTCCTCTGATATACTCATTCTTATTCTTATCCATTTCTTGTTACACCACACATCCATCTTAACATCGCATTTCTGCCACATGTAATCTTTTCTCAGTCCGTCTCTTTCGTAGCCCAGCACTCGGATCCATATAACACGACTGGTCCTGATTATAGACTTATACTCCTACTCCTTAACTTTCAACGGCATTCGTGGGTCATAGACTATTAAGTTAATGGTTATGATTTTATAAAAGGACAATTACACTTTTGTTTTCGTTTAAAATAATTAAACTAAAAATCATACGTTTAAAAAAAAAAAAAAAAATTGGTGTTCATTATCACGAAATTACACTGTTGCATTAAAAAATTAAACCTAATTTAACTGAGTTATATTGGTTTCAAATAAATACTAGCTGTGTGCTGGGATTCCTTACTTTTTCTTATATTTATAAATCATGGTAACTTAGTAAGTTTAAACTAATTCCGTATAAGTAGGTACATAGGCGACTATATGACTGAGCCGCAAGCATTGTACATCTGTGATATATGAGCCCTTCTCGGTAACGCTTGGTACTCTTTGGGCAGGTAATTCGACCTCGGCCCCCGACACACCCCGCCGCTTCTCATAGTCCACCCGTATTATTGTATCATTCTTGCTTACCATACATTTGAACTACATTATGAATGGTAATTATTTGGCAACTAAGTATCGTAGTTTGATGTTATATAGTCTAAAGTCATCCTCAATAAATAGGCTAATAATGAAAATGGATTTTTCAAATCTGACGACCAGATCCAAAGCACAACCAAATAAATAAATATTTTATATGTGTAGAGAAATGTGTAATTTTAAGGAAGTCCACTGTATATTTGTTTGTTTTGACTTAGATATTTTATTAATTTGACAGTATATAATGAAAATAATGTTTTTTTTTTGTGTCGGCAATTCATGAAATGTAATTAATTCATGCACACGAATGTTTCTGAACGGTCCGCGAACTAATGGTCTCTTTATGATAACGAATTGCGATAACAGGCACTCCGTGACGTCGGTCTTGACCTTCGGCTACAATACTGATGGGCAGTTGGTCTTATCTTTCAACTTATGTTAATAATACTTCAGTTGTCAAATATTAACTCGATATAACGTAATTAACTTGATTACTGATTAGGCAAATCGCAAAATTCTAATAAAGACTTTCAGATTTAATCTTAGGCATATGATATTACTGTAACAAATTAATCTATTTATACATTTATTTTACTAATAACATATAAACAAATAAAATAAAACAGATTTTCATATGCATTGTTTGTTTGTTTTGTTCAAAAGGAGGAAATCTTTGTCTAAATATTTCTATGGCGATTAAAGTCTCACCTTCACCGTATATGAAAACACTAGTATTTTCAAAACAGTGTCTTTCAAATATGATAAAAGCACCTTTGAAAAAAGCCTTTTTATGTAGCTGTAAGATACATCTATTCTTACTTGCTTTATTATTCAATATCCACTTAACGCACACTAAATTAAAAACCGCAACTATTTTAGTCTTTAGTTTTAGTCAAATTAAAAGGTAAGAAAAGAGATTCCAACACAATCACTGGCACACGTGACAAGAAATGTGATAAACAGAAAACAAAAAGACAGGACAGGGTCATGATTTATATTCTAAAGCAATACGCCTGTTTTTTTTTTGCGAAATGAGCTAAAATGTCGTTATTAAAATTACCTTCAGTTTTTAATTTTCATTGACAAATGATTTTCTATTGACATAATGGCTAAATCCTATAATCTTTTTTCTTTTTGGGTATTTCTTACGTACGTTTGGATATGTTTTAAAACTGAAAATGATCGTTCTCTAGTTGCTACAGTTATAGAGTGAGTCAAAAACAAACTACATAAAGCGAGCACTTGTGGAAATGCGTCGCATTGAAATTTGCTGTAACTCTCCTTTGCTGTTTACCAAATATTTCTGGAGGGCTCGTCGTAAGATTGACTCACTCACTAAAACTTCACTGTGTACCGACCAATGCATTTGGTTTGGAGCGACATGGGATCGTGCAGTGCTATTACCATGCCGCCTCAGTGGTCAGCCTGGCGGAAGGTGGCGTGGCCGCCGGGCGTCGTTCTTATATGGAGGTAAGCTGGGTACAATATTGATCCACTATTTTAGCTTTACAGTTATATTTTTCGAGAATATTTAATAACATTGTTGTCAAAACATCAGCATCTCGGCTACCGTTGACGTCAAAAACAAAAATCGCTTTTCCACCCCACTCTCCGATAAATAACGTAATGTCACAGTTTAATTGTTCTGTGTGACTGACGTCTGACATTTCATCAATCATAACAGAGACCAATTTTGCACTTCGTATTTCTGATTTCATCTGATCCCTAATAACTAAAGTAGTAATAAATGAATTAGGTTATTTTGAATCTTACTCGAAATGCTGAAAGTATGGTATTTTGAGACGTAAAACAGCCTCTAAATGTGTGTTCAGAACAGTGGTTAGATTTACTTAAATATAATAAGGTTTCGATATCATTACCTAGGTTATCCTTGTTTATTTTTATTTATTTTTTTTTAACATGGGGAAAATCCGTAACGGATACCCACCCCGTCGGGCAGCGGGGGGTGGGTTATGTCCGATTCCCACGGACTAAAAACCCCATGGTGCCTTCTCACACCTATTTAGCCGGGGAGTAGGAACTGCCAAAGGCACTACTTCTGCATCCCCGGCAGGTGTCGGCCCCTAATCAGGGGCCCCGTCTGTGGTCTGAGGGATCAGGATGGTAGACCTCTCAGAAGAGGGCGGGTGTTAAACCCCCCCGACGAACTGTGGGAGTCGCACGGTACAATGCGCCTCCACCACGCGTGCCTGTGCAGATAGACACAATCCTAACCCGACCTTTCATTTCGGCTACGAAGCTATTATTCCTGTCTTCCTAATAAAATGACAGGATTAATGAAACGTCTCATCGATTCGCGATTGCGGTCCATTTTCCTATTATGCGCTCCGAATGAATTAGAAAATAAATCTGGATCCTTGTGTTTCCAAATTTATGTATTAACAAACTACTGCGTATATGTTATTCCATCTTTACGTGCTTTTTGGCGGGATTTACTAAATTATTAATATTTGTGAAACCAGTATGCCTTCAGACTGAACTTGTCTGCGAAAATAGCATACATGCAAGACGAAATATTTTACTCCCTTTAAAACTGCCAGTCATCTAGGTATATTTGTTATAAATAAATTATATGGAAATGTTTAATAAACCTGTCCCGCCTCTTATAATCTATAGTTATATCTGGAGGAGCGCGGTCTAATTGGGTTACATGCTTTTTGTTTTCAAAACTCAATTTAGAAAAAGTATTATAGATGATATCGTTATAAAATCCGATAACACTTTTAAGCCTATTTGTATTAAAGCTTATTTTCAAAAATATATTTTTGCTATTAGTTTATTATGTTTTTGACAGTAATTAAGAAGGTCGGAACCGAAGGGTCCAAAAGAAGCCGAATTATTTTCCACTTAATTTATTTTAACTTACAACGAGTCTAAAACTAATAATTGTCGAATGCTACCGATGCTAGGTTAACACGGTTAGGTTGATCCAATGATTTATACCAAAATAATGGAAAAATGGAGTAATCGGGTTGCCGAACGTTTCTATTTAAATTGCACTTATGCACCTGCCGCACCGTGGGACTCCACCACTCTTGGGGTCAGTAATTATAATGTGTTACGATGGCGTAACACGGTGGTGACCGCTTTTACGTGGCAAAACAAATGAAAAAAGTTAAGCACGATTTGTACAAATCATTGATGCTTATCAATAGACAATTTCATTACCATAATGGTTTTATTATTTGGAAAATAAATATTGCTTAGAAAGTATATAAAATTTAATTTAATTCAAAAATTTTTTTACCATTCAAATCCCGACGACTATTATAAATGGCAATTTATGATGAAATTTTACATACAGATGGGCACAAAAAAGGGGTACACTAAATAAAATATCGCAATAACAATTACTTATATAGTTGTCACAAACATAAAAAGTTATAAGTAGTCCGGTGAATCTGTAGAGGTGTAGAGGCCAAAAGAGCCAACAAGGTATGTCAGTTCGAAAAAAGAAAAAGAAAAAGTCATATATATAAAAGTATTGTGTTCTTTATTAGCATTTGCACGGTAATTTTATCCGATTATTACCGATAAATAATAAATCATTTCCATACATTATTCGTCGAGTGAAGACACCGTTCAATCTCCATCGATAGACAAATAGGTGAATGCGATAATCTAAACAAGTCCGT
Organism: Antheraea assamensis; assembly: GCA_035772565.1. NCBI lineage: Eukaryota > Metazoa > Arthropoda > Insecta > Lepidoptera > Saturniidae > Antheraea > Antheraea assamensis. The sequence continues at coordinate 642,971 of JAQQSE010000227.1, read as the reverse complement.
TGTCTTGATTGATTATTGTGTATACTTTGATATCTTTTGCAGCTTATGTTTCCAGGAATCAGTCGTAATTTAATTCAAAATACGAATCTATGGACTTAATTAAGTAAAAGAACTACAGGTATTATTTATATACAGTTGGAGAAATTTGGTATTTGCTCCCACATAAAAAAAAAATATATATATTTTATAAAAAAAATTTTTTTTTTTAATAATGCCGAAGAAGGTCGAGAAAATGAAAAAAAAAATGCGAGTGAACCTTCCGAATCAGATATGCAGGAAAAAATTCCTCGTGACTATGACAGATCTGGAACGAGAGCCTTTGGAGATGTAATACATGGATACATCGTACACAAGCGCATCATTTGAATCCTTACCATCTGTTAAAGAAGAGTCAAATATCCGCGTTTGGCATCCATACGAAGATAGAAAGTTCAAGTTATAGTTATACTACAGAATAATTCCAACGTTAATGTAAACATAACAATTAAGCCAAATCATACATCACAACATGACAAAAATGTTATGCCGACCCTATTTAGGTGAGATAAGGGTATGGAGATAGTGATGATGCTGGTTTTTACTTCCATATGTTGTTTACATTTTAATTATTGGAAATGTTTATAGGTTGTAAGTAAGTTATTGTCTCAAATAATAATTAATTTTTTTCCAGATATTTCATAAATCTTGTATATATTTGACATAAATAAAATAAAATATTATATTTCCTATAGCTATCGTTTGTATAATACGTCTGAATATATTCTTTTTAATTCAAAAGAGGTAACATTATCACGATTCATATCTCTGGAAAACTAGCTGATTTGTAAAGCCGTCATACTGCATGACGTCACTATACATGTTATTCGTTATACGTGAACCTTATCCATTCTGCCACTACATTATTTCTAATATCGCAAAAGTATATTTGTGTGTAAATCGTATGTTATTTACATTCCAATAATATACACCAATACTGGATCTAAATATTCGTAAACGGTTATGAAGCCTTTGTTAATTCGAAAGTCAAATCTATTGAGTTTATCTTACTTATTGATCGTAATTTAGTTCGTAAGAAGTTCCCGGAGCCAATTTCCGAACCGGAGCTATTGTAGATAAGATTGACGATTGTCTCGACATTGTTTACGAAAGGGCCGATATGTTTTTCTTTACGCAGTAGTTTAGTTGTCAAAAGCTTTTTTTATAACTCAGTAAGTAACAGTTTGATCTGAAGACATGATGACTCAGTTGTATTTGAATACGTTAGTATTCGGACAATGCGTCGATAGCCATAAGAATGTTTTTTTTTTTGCGAATTAGCCGGAGCTTTGCATGAAGAAAAAAATCGTGATGAAGCAATAGCATTGTTATAGGGTTTTCTTCCGCCCTCAAGTTGAATCTATCGCTAAGCACCTATAAGTGTGTTCCCGCAGCTGCACTTGACAGCCCTTTCCCCTTTAGGTTTAGCGCGTTTAGACTACATCGTCATTACCATTGGATGAGATTATATAACCTATAAGTATAAATCAAAATAGAATCTTGTCTGCGCTTTTATGACAACTTGCACCAAAAAGTTAAATCCAGTTTTAGTTTGAAATTCAATTTATTTATATGAAAATTTATGGAATGATTAGTAGTCAATATAGTTCAAAGGTTTAAGGTTTTGCAGTTATACTTCTTTTGGCGCGTTAGGAAAAAATGATGAGAGTAAATTATTACGTTGCGCGCGCACGCCGTCACGAAAAACCGATACCCTGAAGTTAGCTACAGTCAACATTTTATTCAAAAAAAGTATGTATGTATTAAATACTTTTTTTCTATTGTTAGTGTCGTATTTTCTACAAACGTAGAATAAAGCCAAAGATGAAAAATTTAAAAAGATTTTTATCTTGTTACGCCAAAGAAGTAGAACTTCTAACGCGTGTACATAAGTACACACAACTTTTTTTTTTTGTACTAGACGCTATTAATTTATGTAGCATGCATAAAGATAGTACTTGTTAAACTAGCTGCACACTGTGAGGTTTTCGTCGAACGGAAAAAATGCGCAACGATATTGACATTGTCTATTGCACAGTTCTCTGCATTATAGTACCTAGTTGTTAAGGTTAGGCGCGCACTACAAATTTTTCGGCGTACACATAAAATGTGCAACGATATTCTAGCGTATGGTAGTTTTGTAGTTTTCATTGTAGTGCAAGCACTTAACGAGAATTTATCAAAACGACGAAAACTCAGTTACAACGTTCAACAAGTTACTACTATTTTGCAAAGTCGTCGGTTCATCGGTTTAGATTAATGTTCTGCGACTATATTTCGTTGTTCTATAATATTTCTAGGAGAATTGCCTAAATTAAACATTTTTTATGTTCCACAGAAACGTTGTTCAGCCAGTAGAGTAATTTGGGTAAAACTTTCGTAGGAATTGTTGAGTCTTCTTTTTTTTATATACGATTGGAGGTTAACGAACAGACGGGTTACCTGATGGTAAGTAATCACCACCGCCCATGGACACCTGCCACACGAGAGGCATCACAGATGCGTTGCCGATTTTTGAGGAAGGAGTAGGCTCGTTTCTTGAAGGTCTGTGGGTTGTAGTGGTTCGGAAACGCTGCCGCTGGAAATTCATTCCAGAAGGCCAACGTACGTGGGAAGAACGCACGTGAGATCCGCACAGTAGACGATTTCCAACCATCGAGATGACATTGATGGAATTTCCGTTTTATTGCGAGTCGTTCGGTAATGGAACTTAGCAGCAGGTATCAGTCCGAACAGTTCTTCAGAAAATTCTCCGTGGAAGATCTTGTAAAGGACGCAAAGTAATGCAATATCCCTACGAAGCTCCAAAGTGTCGAGCCCTAAGGAAAGCACCCAGGCGTCAACGATTCAAAATCAAAATCAAAAATATTTTATTCAGTTTAGGCTTTAGAAAGGCGCTTATGAACGTCAAAGTTACCACCGGTTCGGAAAACAACCCAGTCATCGAGAAGAACCGGCAAGAAACTCGATCTGGTTTATCTTTTCATTAACATATTATAACTCATATTTTTATATTCGAGCCGCTCTCCGTTGGATTCGGTCAAAAGGAAGTAGATCGCATTAGGGCTTCTTAATACTGTTTCGATACATGATCGTGTACTATTGCAGTCCACGTCGTTGTTACAAACACACGCTGATCTTTATTATTTCTTTATTCAAAGTCAGTTTTATTATAAGAGTGAAAATACATACTAATTCTATTTAATCTATTTTTCAACAGATTATTCTGGGTTCCGTTATGTCGTAGTGCGTGCACTTTTTGATGGTTTTTTTTTGTCGTATGCTAAACAATTCATTACAAACGAAATGTATTTTTTTTAATTACAATAATAATGTATAGGACGTCACGGTGGGTAAGATGACAGATTACCGTGACTTTATTATTTTTAAATTTTGAAACTACATTAATCTAGTAAATCAGTACATAGTATAAAAAAAGTCGCTCTCTCTATCCCTATATCCCTATGTATGCTTAAATCTTTAAAACTACACAACGGATTGTGATGCGGTTTTTTTTAATAGATAGAGTAATTGAAGAGAAAGGTTTATATGTATAATAACATAAATTAAATAGTGGAGAAATACTGTTATTTTTGAGGTTACTCCAAATTTAACGCGTGCGGGCCACGGGCAGTAATGAATAAATCAAAACTACTGGATCGATTTTAATCATTTTTTCATTGAATGACATAGGCTATATATTTTATACCCGTGCGAAGCCGGAGCGGGCCGCTAGTAAATAAGTAAATTAGACCCATATTTTTATTCATGTTTAGTGATATCGACTACAGCGATTTGTTTTACGCTTTAAATAAATAAAATTAATTAGTGAAATTAATAAACCTTTCTATGTTGACAGTGTTACATAATAAGGATTCAATTTCAATGTTCGTAATAATAAATTTATAAAAGTTTGTGCGTAATTATGTACAGAGGGAATATTCCTAAAGCAAACTGTGAAATAAATTTCAATTCATATGAAATCATTATTTAATTAGAAATTACAGTACTAGATGAAGTTAATTAATTAATTTCTACAAATCCACGACGAGGGAAACATTTTCCTTTCAAAATATTAAATCATAAGGAATTTGTTTTATAAATGGCTAGCAGGCCCGGCAGACGTTATCCTGCCCTGATAATAAAAAAATATATACTTACGTGCATGAAACGGCATGACTTTTCCGATTTTTTCAATAATTATCATTATATTTCTACCAATTTACAAAAAACCTTAACAAAATATATACCTAAACTTTCCTCGTGAGTTACTCTATCTATTGGTGAAACCCGGATTACAATCTGTTCAGTTGTTTTTGAGTTTATCGCGAACATCCAGACAGACAGACAGACAGACAAGTTGGACGACTTTGTTTTATAATATGTAGTGATTTAATATGAAGATAAAGTAAGCTATAATGACAACATATTATTTCGATAAATAGGCACCCTCGGACTTTTCTCTTCATGCCCTCCTTCTTTCTTTGGCAACGGATCCTGTTTATTGAAATTTATTACTGTCATTATAACGTGAATACACTGTTATTAGTATCTCCTATTTATTACAATGTTCCAACAAGTTGTCGGCTCTACTTTTAGACGGTTCAAGGGAGTTATTGGGACATTGGAGAATTTATGCTCTGTTGTATTATTTTCCGTTAATTTCACTTGTATTGTCAATAACCAAGATATATTACCCAATTTATTATCGATATTATTTAATTTAAGGTTAAATTATACAGGATTATATAAGGCAATAAAAGTTACTACGAAAAGTAAATTTAAAAAAACATTCCTCTCAAATTTTACTTCGTAATTTGTGCATTATATTAAGGTGTTTGTTTAGCTAAATAAATGTGGAGGTTTATAATTAGTTATATTATTATTTGTGACATAGTTTTGTAGAGACCCACATATGCATATTTATAAAGTGCACGTTACGGATATGTAGGTGTCATGTGTCACTCATTGTTTTCCCTTTCGACAATAAGGTTCGACAGTCCGTGTGTAACCACGTAGACAAATGTACGTGTACACAATTTGAATAAGAAGTAATCGTTCCTAAAACAATGTAATAAATTGTTGTATTACTGTAAAGTGACAATATAAACATTGTTATATGAAGTGAACTTTTATTAAATAACCCAATAGGGAACATACGTAAAGTTCCATAAAAAAATATTGTTAATTAATGCGCATTCATTAACCTTTAACTGTTCTACCATAGTTAAACCAAACAACGACCAAGATTAGTAATAAACATTTTCTAAGAACTATATAATGTTTTTTTTTTTTTGTTTTATCTTAAATATTTTATGTTCATATCGCTGTACTTTATATATAAAAAAGCCTTGAGAGTACCTACATTTTTCCGCTACGCAGATTCCGCGCATTATCAATTCATGGAGGGTTGCCAAGCGACACCTTTGTTCGGTAAACTCTCTTTGCTACATGAATGAACCTTTGTCCTGGCATTCGGTAATGACTCCGTTCTTGTTTACAATTCCATTATTTACGCAGATTTTTAACGACGTTTACTCGTAAACTATTGTTAAGAAAAACTTTATACGGCGAAGTTTTTCTGATGGTAGAAGCACGTCACCGACTTTAGAAATATGGAGGGAGTTTTTAGGCGTTCCGTTATGTGGCCGTTTGTATTTTTACACGTAAAATTAAATCATATAGCTCTATAGCCCGCAATACAAGTGTAGTTTTGCGTGTTACAATTTGTATACCTTCAGAAAGTGAAGTGGATTGGGTATTGAATAATAACACGGAGAACATTAATTTTAAGTTAACATAGAGAGGCCGCCATTTTGTAAAATGTATGTTGTTTGTTGCCGATAATCTCCAAAACGCTTCAACTGACTTCGATGAGATTTTACTGCGAGATAAATAACTTCTTGGAGTATTATTTAAGTACATGCCATTACGATTTGCCTATAGACTAAGCAATAATGATAAATTTAAAAGAGGTAACATAAAATCGGTAAAATCGCTATAGGTATTAAATTTAACAAAAATCAAGTAGTAATGAGAACGTTATAATAAATTTAGATAAATTGCGTAACTTCTATGGAGGAAAACTGTTTTGCCGAGAAAATATCACGAGCATACTTTGGAAACCATAAAACAACAAATAGAAGTATTGCTTTATAACTTTTGATATAAATAAGGTGTAAACATAATAACGCTGTCAAAATTAGAATGTAGCCAAAGAGATGAGATCCAACTGTTGAGTCAAGAGGTCGTGGGTTCGATTACTGGAAATGCCTGACTTTTGTCTGATCAGCATCATTTACAGTTAGTTATATTCTTAGGCGATTCTCCCGCATTTCGTTGGCGTAATACAAACATGGCTTTAAATTAAATGACCGTGTGTGAATTTATGTAATATTTCGTAATAAATACTCTATATATAGTTAAACATAACGTACAGTACAGGACTATAGATCTGTGTATGCGCAGTTAAAACAAGATTTATTACCACAGAGTACAACATAAATTTATTGTTTACCATAGACTACATAACCTTAAATTATAGAGAATTAATAATATGTGTTACATTATTTTATATATATATATATGTATATTAATAACCAATACCGTGACGTAGGCTAATTACGAGTACATTTAATTATATACGCTATCCATTAGGAATAGTAAAAACTTAAACGTGTCTAGACGAATACTGTAAACGTCGATGAATTAATAAAAATAAATTCCAGAGAAAGCTTTCAAACCTATTTATACACTACTTTAAACATTCTCATTTTATGTTGATTTAATAGAAAGTTTGATAATACATTAAAGTCGAGAATATCTCGCGATAGCCATCAATTGTACAACTAAACTGGCAACTTTTCATTACTTTTGGATTTATTATCTTTCTTATTCTCTTGTGAAAGAGATAAGTCATACAAACGTCAAATATGTTTTTTGAAGTATAGTGCGAGCACTAAATTAAAACAACAAATATATAAAAATCGGCCAATCGTATGCCCGACTAGCACTTAGGATTCTGTATTGAATGAAAGAACACACATTTTTAAAGTGAAAACTTCGGTAACCCAGTTGTAATTTTAAACTCGATTAAACGAAAAAGCGACATATAGAAGTAGCAAACATATACAGAATTTAATGTGTCAGAGAAGGAGATAGAATACATTATACAGTGTTACTTATATACGCGGTCTCCTCATTGTATATTGCACTACCTAATATTTTGTCCGGTTCGAGTATTATACGTGTGTGTGCGTATGCACGCCGATGTTTTAGGGAGCTTTGGGAAAAGGGTTCATAACCATTGTTGTGTATTGTTCCCGTATATTGTTTAATTGTATATTTTATCATTTTTGAAGGTTTCACTTATATCGCGTGTGAACTGCACTCATGTTTTTTTTGGTAAAAACATGTCTTTACCAAATACAATATAATTATGTTGTGTACGGATACGGACTTTGGAGCTTATTCTTTTTTAGTTGGCACCTTAGTAGTATTGGCCAGTGTCAATGTGTCGTTTGTATTTTTAGTTAATTTAGTTAGTTATAAGCCACTAAAGTCATGAAAAAGCAAAAAAGAACACAAGTTTACAATTTCGGAATTACTTTTTACACAGTACCGGGAATTTGACTGGGCACGTCGACGAGACCAGTGAGACTTCCGAGTAAGATCGGCTTGCTTTGTTTTCTATTACATATCACAATTACTGCGATAGACAAAGATAATGCTATTATTAAGATATGTTTCTGACAAAAATTACCTTAAATATAGAACGCGGACTATCTTAATGAATATTGTAGATAGACTATAGACAAGGAATAATTAATGGTAGTTGAAATTATATTTTAAATGTAAATAAATTGAATTGCTTTGATTTTCATACAACAATATGGAGTAAACCAAATACTAACGAATTCAGTTGTATGTTAAACATATATCCATAAATTTTTATATCGCAAAGCGAGCTTTAAAACGCTTGGGAAATGAAATCGTAGAGTGCATGCAACTACGAAGTACTGACGGCATAATAATTTCGATTCTATTTAGAATCATTATATAAGAAGGTTTTTATTACTGTAGTACTAGTTGTGTTATGCTGTGTTACACGCGGTTTTTATACGCGTTTAATTTTTTACAATATCATTCTACAATATCTTGTTTATTTTATTTTTCCCTCGTATTATTCTAAAGCTTATAATGAGTAACAAGCTACAAAAAAAAACTAACACAAAATTTTGTTCGAAGTATTTGAAAACGTTGGCTCTGTTCACACAGTTTTGATTGAGTCTCAAAGGAACTGTATTTTATTTATACATAATTTATATTTATAAATTGTACGAAACTTATATTTTATTTATATTATATAACGTTAGTAATATAGGCCAATCGAAATAGAAATATTTATAATTTGTTTATTTCAATGTTATTCAGACAGTACACGTAGGCTTTTAGTTCGCAGTAGCTTTGGCATAGTTTGACTAACAATTGTGCTGACTTACATTTATGTAGAGATGGAATTAGATTTATATTTGTTGCTGAAAGCTTTTTAATCCTCGTATATAGTAAATAAGTAAAGTTTTATTAATTAATTTTCAACATTTTGGAAGGCAAAACATATTATATATACCAGTTATATTTATGATATTAAATATATTAGTTACTTTTGGCATATACTGTAGATATAAATAGGTCTCTTCGGAATATTATTTCAAGGAATTTCTTTCAAGAAATCAAAGGATATAAATATGCGCAATAAAAAAGGTTGTGTGAAGTTTCTTACATCACGTCTGTGACTTTGATGGACTGTACCTATATATCGAATCGCCAAACAATACCTATCTAGAGCGTTTAGACCAGTGTTTCCCAACGTGCGGCCCACGCCCCACAGGGGGGCAATTTGATAGTTAAGTGGGCCAATTTAAAAATAGGCTCTACACGAATTTAACCCTTTCGCTTTGGGTTATTTAAATGCAATGCCAGATATCGGTGACAAATTTAACAAAAAAGGCAAATTCTTAAAAACTTGAAACTCAAAAACTTAAAAACTCAAGACTTGAGAGTAAAGCTAAGTAAATTGGAACCTAATATAAAATCTCTTTGCAGCAAGCATCAAACGCAAGAATCGCACTAAATGAATATAGAAAAATCAATATTTAAATTATTTTGAATTTAAGTTTTTCATTATATGTTTTGAAATTTTACTTACGATATTTTGATAGCAATTTTGCATAGTGATATCTTCCTAAAACTTATTATTTGTATTTCTAAAGGGAAGAAAACAATTTTTGAAGGTTAATAATTATGTATGGGCGCATAAAAATTTTAGACATGTTAAGGTGGGGCATGGCCTAAAAAAGGTTGGGAAACACTGGTTTAGACCCTCATGACGCCACATTAGAATATTGCACCCATTTGAAACCGGCACGGGTCACTTGTAGAATACAAAGACAGTTTTTCAAATCAGATTGATAGGTTCCGAGATAAGTGGAACTATTCAAACGATCTCTTCAACTTTATTACACTAGTAGACAAAAACTATAAACTCTTACAGACATTCAGTCGGCATATTATTATTGATAAAAACATTTTAGAAATTAATTGGTCTGTAGTAGTTACCTAGTGTAGCACGAATAATACGTAACAGTTGAATTGTGAGGTAATCGACGATATTTATTGCTACATCGGTCGTTCCAGTGATTTATAGATAATCGGCTATATTTGATTTATGGATGGATAATCGGCAATATTTTGGATAACATCCGCTTCATTTATTTTGTCATAATGGTAGAAAATGAGTTGAAGTAACATGTTTTAGTTATTCTTTACTCAAGTAAGTTTAACTCCCAGTGGCGATGTTTCCAGACAAATATATAATATAAACCTTGAAGAAACGAGCTCACTCTTTTCACGAGGGCCGGTAACGCACCTGTAATTCTTATCATTTCGCAGATATCCATGGGCCGTGGTGATCACTTGCCATCAGACACCATCACCATATAATTTATCCGCATGTTCGCTTGCCTCCAGTCGTATAAAAAATACTACACATATGTCTAGAAATCTTACGTTCTATTATTTCTTTACAAATTAATTTTCTTACATATTATAAAAAGTTAATTCTGTCTATCAGTGTGCTTATTAAATTGTCCCATATGTTAATTATCAGTACATTGTATTATAATTGATACCCGCATTTTCACCTCTATTGGCACTCCGAGCAATAATTATATTCCTTTTTAATACAGTTTGTTAATTAATAAAACATTAATTTGCGTTTCGTTCGGTCAGTGAGAGCGCTGGAGGCCCACATACTTAAAAGGCCGGCAACGCACTAGCGACTCCACTGGGTTTGAGCAGCGGCCGAGTGCGCACGCGCCCGCTCGCAGCTCTGACGGTCCGTTAAGTTCGGCAACTCGCGCGCAGTTGTCGGATATTTTCGTGTGTGTCCGGAAGTTTAGTGTGTTCGAGCGGCTACTGTCGGTCGTACGCTCTTTTCAGAGCGACGGTGCACCTCCATTAGTGCACCATTTAAACCGCACTTTTCGGTGCGAAGCCGTGCACACTGTTTGCAGTGCGTCGAGTCGCCGTGCTACGCGTCGTGCCTCGTGCTGCGCTTCGAGAGTCGTGCAGCGCGTCGTGTGCCGTGCAGAGCGTCGTTCTTCGCGCCGCGCCGTGTGCAGTTTGAAGAGAAGATTCGCGTTCGCGTCGCGTCGCGTTTTCCCTTTGGCCCGGACACGGATTGTCCGTTAGATTCAAATTAGGCGCACCCCCCTGCCCCTCAGGCAGGGAGGTTAGTCATGTCTACCCCCGCGACCCCGCGTGCCCATCCGGCCCTTCCGGCCGTTGATGATACCGTCCACCTCGAAGAACTGTTGCGCTTCCACATGTTCGTCGAAAAGGAAGATCCGAATCTCGTCACGGAATATAACAGACTCCGGAAAGTCTATGCGCGCAACCCTCCCGGTAAGATACCGCGTTGTTTCTCCGCGAACCCTTTCGCGAATCTCCCGGACGACCCGTTCACGAGGCTCTCGGAATTCGATTCCGATGACGACTCGGACATGGACTACGATACAGTCCCCGCGACCGCGCCCGCGACCGTGCCTGCGCCCGCGACCGTGCCTGCGCCCGCGACCGCGCCCGCCGATGACGACGGTTTCACAACCGTCACGCGCCGCGGTAAACGCCCACGCGCCGCGATTCAGACCGATAGCGACTCTGCTGCGGGACGTCCGACCCCAAAGCAGCCCAATATAGGTGGCGCTCGGGTGCCCCGAGCCTCTCCCACGCCCTCTGCCGCGAATTCGGCTCGAGCCTCGGCTGCGGAACCCGCGGTCGCGGCTAAGAAGCCACGCCTACCGCCTCCCGTCACCTTCCGTGACAAAGCTCGATGGGTAGAGATTTCTGAAGACCTTAAGTCGAAGGAAATCGTCTACAAGTCTGCCGTCAACACTGTTGCCGGCATTTCTATTCGTGTCTCGACCCCCGATGAGCATCGCGAGCTCACCAAATACTTCAGGGAGCGTAAGCTCCCTTTCTTCACCCACGCGCTCGAGGAAGAGCGCCGCCTCCGTGTCGTCATTCGGGGAGTTCCCTCTGAGCTCACCGAATACGACATCTGCGATTGCCTGAACGGTCAGGACTTCCCAGTCCGGAGCGTGCAGCGCATGCGCCACCCCCGTACGAAGGCCCCCTTCAACTTGGTGTTGGTCACTCTGGACCGCTCCTTGGAAGGCAAGGCTATTTTCAGCCTCAACTCAGTTTGCGGCCTGTCCCCTGTCTACGTCGAGCTTCCTCGCAAGTCCCAGGTACCCTCGCAGTGTCACAACTGCCAGGTGTACGGTCATTCCGCCCGACACTGCCACCTGCGTCCCAGGTGTGTCAAGTGTCTCGGGGATCATTCCACTAAGGAGTGCCCCCGCACTCCCGAATCCGTCGAGCCTCCGAGCTGCGTCCTCTGCGAGCAAACGGGTCATACCGCGAACTATCGCGGGTGTCCCCGTGCGCCTCGCTCGACCTATCACCGTCGCGGCGGTCGTGCGACCCGGTCCAGGGCGCACGGCCTGCCGACTCGGACGAATCGGCCTCCGCCTCCGCCCATACAAAGCCAGAAGGCTTTCCCCGAACTGCCGGGCACCTCCAGTGCGCCGGCAGCATCCGCTACTCCGCCGAGCGCGCTCTCCTGGCGCGTAAGGCCTTCCCCGCCAGCTCCCTCGGCTCCTAAAGCCAAGCCCCAGCCCCCAAAGGCTCTGTCCACTCCTGCGCCACCTATCGCGGTTTCAGCATCGACCTCCGGTATAGACTGGATAGCTCGCTTACTCTTGGTACACGATGTACAAGAGATAATCGCATTTAACGCGTTAGTTAATAGTACGTCTGAGCTCGGGCTCTTAAACGCTATCTCCGCTTTCCCGGCCGTCGCGACCACGGTACAGCAATTAACCCGCGCCGCGCATAAATAAATTCGCGTAAATCAAAATATCAGATCGAACCCGCGTGTTCATACATAATAGACCGATATATTAGGTTTTGTTACGTAATTATTTAGTTAAATCGGCACCGTGCCGTTGTACTTTATTTTTTTTAGCTCGATTCCCTCTCAAAAGATGCGTGTTTGCGCCCACGCCCGCGACTCTCTCTGCTCACGCCTCCGTGAGCGGGGGGTGAAGATCCGATCCCGCACACTCGTCGCGATTTTTCTTGTAACAGCTCGAGCCTAGGTAGTCCCTCGGTGTGGAGCCCTCGAGTATGTTACTCGCGCGAATACAGTGATTTACACATGTTCTACACTTACACGATCACCCCACACTCTTGCACATCTAGGCACTCAGTGGTGGGCTGTTTTTTTGCCCTTTTCGGACTGAAATAGGTCACGTAACACAGTAGTCAGATACCAAATACACATATACATTCGTGAAACATGCATGGTCACACATGCATTTTTCACGAATTCATATATGAGTATTGTATGGATAGATAGCTTAGCTAGCTTAGTTAGTTCGGGAATCCGGCGACAGCTCAAGCCGAGGTGCACCGAGTGCCCTTGAGATGTTTCGCCTAAAAACAATCGGGTGAGTGCCCTAAGCGCTCCCCTTAGTAGTCCGGTGGAACTGTGAAGGCGGAATAAGCCGGCAGTGTAGGTCAGTTCGAAAAAAAAAAAAAAAAAAAAAAAAAAAAATAGCGACTCCACTGGTGTTGTTAGTGTCTATGGACGGCGGGATCACTTACCATCAGGTGACCCACCTGTTCGTTTGCCCCCTACAATATAAAAAAAAATAAAACATATGATGGGCTGTATAAGTTCAATACAAAATGTCAATATTACATATACATAGGCCGTTGTACTACTCGGTGCTAGTCTGGCCCAAGCGCAATACGTCACGAGCATGTCGAGGTCATCGGTGACGCGAACACATAAGTATTTCTCTACCAAAAAATCGCTGAACACGGCTCAAAAAGTTTTCACTTAAAACACATACTACACACACTATGTTCTAAAAGTGCTTGTCAAAGGGAAAATAAAGTGTACCACTTTCATTACCTTTAAAGTATTGCATTTTGGCCTCGGTATTACAGGGTAAAACAGCTTATATGAGGAGAACGAGAGGCTATACCGATGAAGACATTTTTTAAATATTGTCACAGTCCTCCTTGCTTAAGTAATATCGGAAGACAGTGAGGTAAATAATGTATTGTTATTATTTTTTTTTATATTATAGGGGGCAAACGAACACGTGGGTCACCTGATGGAAGTGATCACCGCCGTCCATAGACACTAGCAACACCAGGGGAGTCGCAAGTGCGTTGCCGGCCTTTTAAATATGTGGGCCTCCGGCACTCTCACTGACCGAACGAAACGCAACAGCGCAACCACTGTTACTTCACGTCGGTTTTCTGTGAGAGGGTGGTACTACCCCGGGCGAGCCGACCCATACATGCTGAAACCAGTAATAGCTTCAGCGTAGCTCTACCACCTATTTAGATAAATACATATTAATGTGGTGTCCGTACATTATGTTGATGATTCTCAGTGAATAAATGAAGTCATAATTACTTTAGCGCATTGTAATTAAAAATTTGAACAAAAATAATAATCTAATAACAGCTAAGTATGATGACTAGCTTGTTAGAATAGTTATTTATGTGTTTATTCAGCTGCTAGTTTGCTAAAGCACATGTTGAGTCGGTGTCTATACAGAACAATGATATGGGTTAAATAGCTATATGAATAACAGACACAGAGTTAAGAATTGTTAGATTAAATTGGCTCTGTGGGGAAAACACTGCTCGTAAAATGAAGTATGGGGTCCAAGGATCCGGATGACGTAGCATATAGATGCGTTATAAAATGGACCGACGTCCAGGTGTATGGGAGTTGTGTAGGGCAGATTGCTGTGACGATCTTTGTTCAACAATAGACATTTTCTGACTGAAGACCTAATGACGTATTTCAGCTATGTATTATCACAAAATAAATATCTTTGTTATTCGACTTTGAAATAAAATTCCTAGTATAAATGTCACACGAAAAGAAATTTAGAAGCAGTGATTGATACGTTCAAATCATTACGAAGGAGCCTGATGTTTCGGTGAAGGAAAATATTGTGATGAAACCATTGCATGGCGTTAGAGTTTCTTCTAATTCCGCTTGGCTAGCTACCACCACTCTCAAAATGAAAATCTATCGCCAAGCGTGTAAAGATGTATTCTGGCAGCTATGCTTGATACTCAATCGCTCTCCAGGTCCAGTATATCGTAGATCACGTCGTTATATAACTTCAAGTGAGCTTAAATTTTGTTTCCATTTCTGGTCCATAGAATTTATAGCGTATTATAAATATAAAAATGGCCTCCAGTATCGTTGACATAATAGTGTTGCATCCTGTACAAAAACGAGTTATTACAAATAAACTTTGCACAACTCATCGACGCATAGATAAAAAAAATGCACACATTGATGCCTTATTGCTTTAATTGTTGTAAACAAACAGAGTTCTTAAAATAGTACATCTCGAATGTTGTTACATCTCTCGAATAAACCTTCCAGAGGTTTCCAGCTTGTGTTTTGTAAAGTATTATATACAAGCATACGACGGTGCGTCCGAGGGCCTTCGGTCCAATCCCCGGAGTAGAGCTTTCGAGCACGTTGCTAGCGCGGTACAGTGACATCACATTCACTAGATCACCACACATGTACATACATCAAAACGATAGTTACACATTATGTAATGATTTTTACTATTTTTCCCTTATTCCTTTTTTGTTTTTGGATAGTTATTTAGACTTAGCAAAATTATCAGACTTCAAATAAGTGTACTACGCGCTTGTGAAGCAAATACGAAGGTACACAAACGAGTCTCATTAACGCATACGTGTATGGAGAGCTTAATTTGCATGAATAATTTAGATAACTACGCGATGTTGCATGCAAGTCAACAGTCCAAGCTGAGGAACGCCCTTGCGCCCTTGAGCTCGTTACCATACAGCTGACTGCCTTAAGCGCTCGCCCTAAGAGCCAGGTGAAATTGTAAAGCCTCGTCAGGCCAAAAGCGATAACTAGGTTGGAAAAAAGGGCGTCCGAGGATAGTTCTATTCTGGACATCAAAGCGAATTTGAAGTGAAACAGGCAGACTATGTAACATAACAGCCAGACTAGGCAACCATAGTGGGAAAACTGTCATATAGTATGTTTAATTTTTGTCTTTGCGAATACAAATAAGTTTCTTTCGACGCAAACGGCAATTTGATAATTCACGGCTGTAACAATAGTTATTTTCATACAGCATAAAGGTGTTCTATATCTACGTATACAAATATTCTGTAAGTGTAACGCTGATAGAATTGTTTATATCTAATATCAGATAGTTTATCTTAAAACGCTTCAGTTTCCGACGTTATTCGCCTTTATTATAGAGAATCCAAAAATATACGCCGCTTTTTACTATTCCAACACACATTCTATCGTATGTTGTTTTAGGTGAAAAAATCCAATAGAAAAACAACGATTTAGTACCCCACAGTCCCGAAATCTGTAACCGTTTGACGGCATATAAATGAGACGCGACCCGTAGAGTGTCGTCCCTATATTTCAGACTATTTCGTGCGGTGAAAATAATGTTTCGCCTACTTTAATATTATGCATTGGAACCTTCTAGTATATGGGCCATTTTATTTCAAGTATTTTTGAAGTGTAATTTCTTATGGGCTTTGAGATTCTGATCTTTTTGTGTAATGAAAAATGGTGTAAGTAAACACTGTGTCGGAAAGAATGTTGAGAACACCGATTCTCGTCCGATCATCGTAGTTGAGCAACGTCGAGCGCGATCAGTACTTGGACGGATGATAGTCTGGAAACACCACGTCACTTAGCTTTTTGTTTTGTCGTATTTTTTTTAAAGGAGATTTCACATCTTTCATGATGTAATAACCAAACAGACACTTCTTCAATTTCTCACACTTTTTTAATGTTTTTAGTTCAAAAGTCTTCGGAGAAATAGTTGCCAATGTCAGTGTTTTATTTTATGGAAGTAATGGTTGTTTTTGTGTGTCTTTTTAGAGCTAATCCCTTTGTGTAAGTATATTTATTTTATTGTTGACGTTTTTATAAAGAGTTTGCTTGTTAAAAAGATCTCTTAAAGTTTTCTCTGAGGATTTAAATTACAAATTCCCACCAAATAAAACCACACAATTATTATTTTACATATTTTTCCCACAATCAGGTATAGTACAAAATAATTCCAAGGAGGGTTGATATCAGGGAGGCAGCCGCTCGTAAAAGTTGAGCCAAATCATACATCACAACATGACAATGATGTTGTGCCGACCCTACTTAGATGGAATAAGGGTAAGAAGGTGATGTATCAATCAACAGTTAATATTATGGATAAATCAAAAGTTATGACGTACTAGCTTTTGCTCACAACTACGCTCGAATTACTCTAGATTTCACCAATAACCTTGGTCATAATACTTTTTTCTGGATTCCTCTTCTATACCCCTGACAAGGTTCATGCAAAATTTCATATCGGTTGAGATGTTAAAGTGTGAAAGCGTAACAAACAAATGAACATTGATATTTATAATATTACTAAGGATTATTGGATATCTTAAGATTTCATAAGCCAGGATAAAAGCGCCCAGGCTAATCGACTATGATGGATGACTAGTCGATTCTTATGAAATAGTTTTTATACCGTTCGACCCCAGACTGGGCGCTATCGCTCGATTTACTCATATTCTGCCGGTCAAGGGTACGTAAAGGAATATTTATTGTTACCCACTGTATTCAATACTCGGGGGAGAAATATTCCACTCCAATAAAAGCAACATACCTTAAATTTTTTGTCTTGATACAGCTAACACCGTCAGTATTTGTAATTAAAAACTCCTTTTAAAGTGTCAAATTATCACTTTTGTACTTTAAATTAGAGGCTTAGACGCATAATAAAGGGGTGTAGAGGTTAAGCATTAATAACAAAAATACTATTAAAGAAATATAAACTATCATTAATCTAGACAAAGCACATAGTTTTCATGAAAGAACGAACCCTTGATTACAAGAACCAAGTCGCGAATATCAGTTAGTTGAAAATAAAAACAATCCACGTGTAGTTAATTTTCCGTAATGAATTATTTCTTCTTTTTTACCATATATAAAACTGTACAACCCAAAGAGGACCGCTTACGTGATGAAGCCAATTTGAAGAGCTCGTTAAAAAAGATCGAATCAAGTTTCTCAGTATTCTGAAATCTCACCGGACTGGGGCACACAACGGAAATCTGTTTTATTTACTCTGGGTAAATAAACCGAAAAGGTGAATTGTGAAAAACAGAAAGGTTGAAGCTTAAAACAAGAGCGGGTCCGATGAATACCAATTTACATATTTTCGTTAGGAGAGAATAATTCCGAGATCGATATGAAAATTCCACTCTGTAAATTTTATACATGATAACGAGAATTAAATTAATAAAAGGCAAATTTTTATTTTAAATTACGTATTATAGCCCGATGTGTTTCCGAACGTATCTTAAATCGCGTCATCTCTCGAATCAGCCAATTGGCGTCGTCCGTGGCGCGTCGCGGTACTTACGATGACGCAGTACTTTCAGTGTGAGCCGTGATCTTTTCATGCGTAGACACGTTAATTGTTTAATTATAATAATTTCTTTGAATTGTGCTTTTCTTCTAAATTGGGTGAGCGTGTTATCGGCAGGACAAAATAAATCCACTATATAGTATTCTTTTATATGTCTATTTCTACACGTTTTTGTTTTATTAAGTTTTATCTCCTAATATATCGAATTTGACGACGCGCCCACGACACATGTAATAATACCTGATTTATTTCTTAACGCATTGAAATTAACAGTTCAGCCAAGATTGATTTTCTAAATATGTAATACTAGCAGGCCCGGAGGACATTGTCTTGCCCTGATAATAAAAAATATATACTTGTGTGCACGAAATGCTTAAGGTAACTAATGTATTCAATTTGATAAGGATCGATACTATATCCGTCCAAATAGCCTTCCAATTACCTCATTGTATGTGACCAAGTTTTTAGAAGATAGACGTGTATAGTAAGCTATCCTTAAAAGAGAGATGTATGTGATCGCAGAAATATCTCACTATGCATTGTTTTGTTATATCTCAAAAGAATTCGCCAGCGTTTTCGATGAAAGCTCCCAAGCCGCATTACTGTTTCCAATACTTCTAAAAATTATCGTTATAATTCAACCAAATTACACAAAACCTTGACAAATTATATACTTAAACCTTCCTCATGTATTACTCTATCTATTGGCGAAGACCGCATTATAATCCATAAAGTAGTTTTCGAGCTTATCGCGAACATACAGGCAGACGGACAGATGCGGCGGTCGACTTTGTTTTATAATACGTAGTGATTTTATACAAGTGTAAGAGTTTTGATGTAGTTTATAAATTTTTAGATTATTATAATACTAACCCAGAGATTAAACCTAGGTAACGTATAATCACGCTTTTCCATAGGGGTTAAGTGATAATATATTAAAACATAATTTTAATATAAAAAAAAAATCATTGTTACATAAACGAAGTCGCAGGTATCTACTAGTAAATAATATTAATGATGTTTTCCAATTATTCCATATATTTATTATCACTATTGGAACGGAATATTGGAATGAAGTTAGTAGAATAAACACTATTAAATTGATTTCGTCGTTTTCAATTACATAGCACAGATGAATATTAATATATATCCGTTTCTTTGAAAAGTGCAATTATTTTAAATATCCTATATATCGCGTTAAAGAAATAAGCGTTTTAATTTTTACTAAAAGAAAAGGAAAATAAAAGATTTATAAGCACATCACTATTTCAAAATAATCCGCTCGTAATCCATTCGTAAAATGGCGCTGACAACATGAGAGCAAAATCCCGCGTTTTTTTCTTCCGCGCAGTACTGAAATCCTCGTGGGATACGACTGGATGTATTTCAGAGTTTTCATACATAATTCTTTATGAGCTCTTTTTAATTCGATGACATTTTTAAATATGTTCTATGTTATTATTGTCTAACTACGAACTGTAAATTATTTAGGTATTATAAATCAAGTTTAAATGTAATCAATTCTATATTCTTATTTGCGACACTGGATATTGTAAGAGCATGTCATGTCATAGCTGTCTCTCGTCTTCCCTGTGAACACGTTTTTATTACGTTATGTTTTTTTTTTTATATTTTATATAGATTTTATACGTTTAAATGACGTTGTAGGTCTAAAACGGTAAACACGCTATACTTAAAGCGGGATTGGCTTTCAAGTGCAGTCGCTAGAAGCCACAAATACGTCCTTGAACTTGAAGGTGGTAGCTACCTAGCTTAGAAAAAACCATACCACCATGCTATGATTTTCATCAGGATGTTTTCCTACACCGAAAGCTCCGAATCAGTTACAAGGATGCGAACCTACGTCGATCGATGCGGTAACCGAACATGCTATCAACTAAACCTATCTTCTATTATCTATAATATAAAAATGAATCGCTGTATATGTTGCTAAGCGCAAATCTCGAGAGCGGCTGAACCGATTTCGCTAATTCTTTTTTTAGAATATTCCTTGGAGCACGTGGATGGTGGTTCTTCTTACGGAGAGAAAAATAAAAAAAATGCCTGAAAAAGTCTAAAAACAACACTTTTCTATACTCCCATACAAACGATTCGTAATAATACTTAAAAGTTAAATTGAACTTTAATACCACAGCATAAAGTTTAAGTGTTAGTGGAGAGGTTCCGGGAAGACAAAACAATTGAGTGACGTTCTTCTTCTTCTTGTTTTGGCACCGCAGAAGCATTTGCCAGTGTCAATGTTTTGTTTCAAGTAAGTGTCTTGTGATAATTATAATGTTCTAACAAGATGGTGGTTTCCTTGTTAGAACTTTCCATGGAGTTTTAGTGGCATCTCAGAATGCATGTTCCCTGGTATTATTTCCCCTCCACTTCACTTGTGCATAATAACCGAACTATATTACGTAAAACACCACCAATATTACAAAATATAGAGTCTAATAACACAAAATTATGAATAAAATATAAAAGCCACTAAATACATGACAGACCAAGATCCCGCCAAAAACCTTGAGTGACGTTAGTATCGTATAAATATTGACATTAATATGATGATGGTGACATTTAACATTATATAGCGTCCCGAATAGCAGAATAAATATTAAAGAAAATAATGAAAGAATCGATTGTTAGGCGGTACGAAGTTGGCCGGGTCAGCTAGTTACTCGATAGAAACAGATAAATAAATTGATAATTGATTGTCTATTAGAAATTAATCGTATACTACGTATGCTTTGTTCAGAATTACGCGAACAGCACTTAGCAACTCGGTGTGTGAGACGTGATTTTAATTAAATCCCAAGAGACAAATTTCCGGAGAGAATGAATTAGTACCAACGTATGCAATACTCGCTCATTAATTCGGTAAAGTGTATTTTAAGGTCGTCATCCTAATAATATTATTAATTATATCGTTTGTGTGGATTTGTTGTATGTTTGTTACTTTTTCACGCAAAAACTACAAACGGCTTATTATGTGACTTTGTTATTTATTTTATAGGGAGCAAACGAACAGGTGGGTCACCTGATGTAAGTGATCACCGCCGTCCGTAGACACTAGCAACACCAAGTGCATTGCCGGCCTTTTAAATAAGTGTACGCTGGTTTCTTAAAGGTTTGTAACTCGTAATGGTTTGGAAACACCGCCGCTGAAAGTCGATTCCACAAGGTCGAAGTTCGAGGCAGAAATGATCTTGAGAACCTTACTGTAGAAGACCTCCACTCGTCGAGGTGGTGTGAATGATATTTCAGTTTCAGGCGGGTTGTACGATAGTTGAAGGTAGTGGCTGGTATCAGTCCAAACAACTCCTCGGAACACGCAGTAATATTATTTATAAATAAGAATAATAAGGATGAAAGGAAGGACAATAAGGCTATTGCAAATAATTAGGTATTTGCTATATTATAAATTCAGTCTGTTGTACAATACAATGGTTTGTCATTCGTTGACTACTGGCTCGGTGACCCTATGCTCGTAGAATCGTTGTCCGTAAATCCATTTGTTTGTAGCTTGTTCATTATAGCCTGTCGCAAATCACTTCTAATATTAATTCGTATCTCCTTTCTCGGACTGCCCATCCGAACTATATATGTCGAACTCTTTTTGTTAGGTATGTTTTACGAGTCCGTCTGTGGTTCTTACCAACGCTCCTTGTCGCTGCGATCCGTAAGTAAGCGTGTTATATATGTGAGCCGCATCGACTAGATCAAGATCTCTCGAGATGCCTACATTTTTCCACGTTGCTGGTACTACTAATCTACAGTAATCCCTTCGAATTGGCAGCGTGGTCAGCGCCGGGCTAAATCCTTTCTATAAGCCATGTGGCGTAAACTATATGTTTTTTGCCGTTTCCGTTCCTGCTGGCGCCAACATTATTTTATACAAAAACTGATATATAACACATCATTTACTTCCATTAATGTAATTATTTAACAAAACTAACTTTGGCTCGCTGTTCGCAACAAATACTCCTGCATAGATCATGATAATTTATAGAACTATATTATTATTTTATATAATAAGGCACAAGAGATTGAAGATAAACGATGCCTTTTATAATATACGAGGACTTAATATGAATAACAACAGCTGTATTAACTAAGTTAGACACTAGAAAAATATTAATTAATAAATAGATTTTTTTTTATTTTTCAGTAATTTAAGATAGCGGTTTATAAAAAGGATGGCAACCCTAACCTGAACAGTTAAACGTAATCAAATTAAACATGGAAGCGTAGTAATTCTATTCTATATAAATGCATTGTATGTGCTAAGACAAAAAAATAATAATAATATGAAACACTATCGTTTTGAAACTTTGTTGCAGGAGAGGCAGTGTTTTTCAAATTAGATTGATTATAATAATTAAAGAATAGATTTCAATATGTTTTTATTTTATTTCTTAGACATTTGGTCCTTATCAAAATCCGATATCGTAATCTAATACAAAGTATATAAACTTATAAGAAAATACGGTTTTTTCTTGTTCTAGAGAAATTTGATTCTCTAGAACGTTCTATCGATCTATCGTTGTTTTGTTTGCATAATAAACAACGCAGATAAAGTCGCGGGTATGAGCTGATATTAGATGTAAAATGATTTGTATATCGTAGAGAGTATACGAGAAGAATACACGTGACGACAGACGACAAAAGATAAAATCGGAGTCAGTCAACTGTATATGATTACAATACAAAGCGATACAACAATATCACAGTACAGTAGCGAGAATATATACCCGAAGCAGTGAAATCAATTACGAAATGTCTTACCTTTAATCTTATTGGATGAAATACAATAAACATGTGATTACTCTGATCTTTGTTTTTGATTACACGAAGGTGTATACAGGCATTCATTTATTTACTAACTTGCGCTCGAGGTTTAGTTCGTATTATTGTCGATTTGACTAACTCCTTGCGAGCAGTTATTTTTTCTGGATGAACAATACCCCTATGTACTTTATATTATGTTCACATTTGCATTTATAATTTTAGTTAGATTTAGGATTTGTATCATTGCTAGCGGTTTGAAGTGTTGGTTAATATAATTCTTCCTTACTAAACGCACTCGATTCTGGAGAGATATTTTTAAGGTAATTTATATGTCGCGATGGACTAAGAACTAATATTTTTACCGTACTATCAGCGCTGCGAATTTCCGCTGTAGGGACCTCCCTACTTATCCCCTTAGTATTTAACTAAATACTCATAGTTTAGAGTGTGGATATTTAATTAACCAATATACAAATCACAAAGTCTATAAAAATAATGAGCACTATATTGCAATCTATGAGCAATCATAATCTTTGTAATCAAAATAATAGGTATTTATGTAATTAACTTATTTATAATTAATTCTCTGCTTTAAATTGACTAATTCTCTACATAAATCTCATCTCTCTTCTTTGTACATCAAATCTATCGCTGTTATACAAACATTCGGTTATGGGACGGCATTTTAGGGTGCCCAGTGGCGGCGCTAACGTTGATTCCGGTACTACATACTGCTGTTGAGTCATAACCCGGCAAGTGTTTCCATCATTCGTCCTAAAATCGGATCTTCCAAACATAATGTGAAGATATATTTGAACGTACCGGCATGGCAGGGGAGACTATCAATCGATTATACGTATAAACTTTCAGTGATTGCCGCGGTTATCGTATTGCATTGTATTTATTGAATACAGTGCAATCATTTTGTCGAGCTACAATAATAAAACATATTATTAGGGCGCGAGGAATAAAATAAATGCAGGATGGTTGAATTGGCGAAAGGTGTCTGCGGTAGTTTGTGACTTAAGAATAACGTTAAACTTAAGTGGAAAGTGTATAAAACTATAATAAGACCAGTCGTGTTATATGATCTGAGAGCTGGTCTACGAAAGAGACGGATGAGAAAAGATTACATGTGGCAGAGATGCGAATGTTAAGATGGATGTGTGGTATAACTAGAACGGATATGCTTAAGAATAAGTTTATCAGAGGAAGTTTAAAAATAGCACCAGTGACAAAGAAGTTGAGGAGTAATAGGTTAGCATGGTACGGGTATGTTACGAAAAGAGATGAAAGTAGTGCAACGAGAAAGATTTTGAGTTTTAAAGTAGACGGATATAGGAATGGAGGAAGATCGAAATAGGTGTGGATGGATTGTGTGAAAAATGATATGTGTATAAAAAGTGGAAATAGTGAGATTACATCTGACAGAGGAGAGTGGAAAAGGAAAACATGTTGTGCCGACCCTACTAAGGTGGGATAAGGGTAAGATGAGGATGATTATATAGAAAATATATATATTCTATCAGCCAATCACGACTTCACCAGCGTTTGTGTCTTTATTCATTAATGTTATACATTCATCATCATCATCATCAGCCTGTAAGAGACCCACTGCGGGGTCATAGGCCTCTTCCCAAAGGAAGGTATAGGGCGTAATAACCACGCAAGCCCACAATGTATGGGCGATTTCAAACTCTGAGAAATCCACAGTTCTATATTTTTTCCCACACACGGTGGTACTACAAGAAAACATTTCTCAAGTTCAGGTTTCTTCACCGCCAGCCGATAGTGTTACCAATGTAAATTAGTAAATGTATGCGAATTCCGAAAAATTCGTTAGTACATGCCGAGGTTCGAGCCTGCGGGCATCGGATTAATTGATTCCACCGGTCAAACCACTGGACTACCACGATTTATCATATCATACGTTATTATTGTATAACTCTAACGGTTTACGTAGCGCATGTCGAGATAGCTCTCAGATGGTAGAATTTTTCAACTATACTTGACACTTATCATATGTTATGTTCAATTTAAATTAGTAATGTTAATATAAGGTTTAAAAGGCAGATTGTGTCCATGCGGCATAATTTCAAACGATTGTTTAAAAGTTCACACAATACGTTCGATAGAAATGTTCACAACTACAGAAGTCTAGTTATAGTTCGGAACTAAACATGTAATACGTCAAAATCACGAACAAGCCCGTAAGGGACATACATTGTTTATTATCGTAGCCAAAAGCGAAGCTAATCTGCATACGGTCTACGAGTTACGAGTTTGCCGGTGACGTTTTGGCGTGTATTAATGTATCTCCATATATTATTTCAACGGATTGTGTAACATCTGCTACATTTTTATTGCTTTAGTTTCGAGACCTTTTAACGTATCTATGTTTTTTAAGAAACTATAATATGCGAATCATCGTGATACATTATGTTAAAGCATATTATTAACAAAATTGTTTTGCTCTTTAATTATATCAATCAAAGCAAATCTCATGATGTCCTTTCGGTTATATGTAAAACTAGCTGTTGCCCACAGCTACACATGCGCTTTTTTTATAATTGTAAATTACTTCTTATAAGATCAGCTGTTTGTCTGTGAAAGTCCCATGAAAATAGGTCCATCGTTTTGGAGATAGTACTATAGACGAAGCCACGGATGACAGCTAGTCTAAAATAAAGTAGCCTATGTCAACCGCTGTAATTTTATCTATCCGTCAGTGAAATTTTTGTCAAACTCGGTCTAGCCGTTTCGGAGATTACCCGGAACAAACAGACAGACAGGCGAAAATTTTAAAAATTGTGATTTTGTTATCAGTATCGTGTATACGTTCATATCCAATAAGTAAAAAGTCGTTATTTCGATATTACATACAGACACTTCAGTTTTATTAGAACCGCCGCAACACGGAAAAACAGGAAGAAATTATTGTTATTGCAATACATATTTATTTTAATTTGTGGGCATTCAGTTGGTCGAAATTCTATCAATATTAACGGAAACAAGGAAATGAACTTTTTCTAAAAATATTTATCTATAACACTAAAGGCCGGTAATATAAAATAAAAAAATAAGTAGTGTGTACTTATGGACAGACGTTAGAAGTTATACTTCTTTGGCGTAACAAGACAAAAATCTTTTCACACATTTTATCTTTCGCCTTATTCTACGTTTGTAGAAAAAACGACACTAACAATAGCAAAAAGGTATTTAATACATACATACATTTTTTGAATAAAATGTTGACTATAGCTAACTTCAGGGTGTTGGTTTTTCGTGACGATGTCCGCGCGCATCGTAAAAATGTACTCTTATAATTTTTCCCTAACGCGCCAAAAGAAGTATAACTACAAAAATGTTGTTTTTATGCGATTGGAGGAAACGAACAGATTGGTTTTACCTGATGTAAGTAATCACCAGCGACACGAGGGGCATCACAGATGCGTTGCCGGCCTTTGAGGAGGTAGTAGTCTCATTACTTGAAGATTTGTGAGTTGTATTTATCCGGAAACGTTACCGCTGGAAGTTCATTCCAGAGGACCGACGTACGTGGGAAATACGCACGTGAGAACCGAACAGTAAACGACTTGCAACCATCGAGATGACACTGATGAAATTTCATTTTGTGGCGTGTCGTTCGGTAATGAAACTCAGCAGCAGTTATCAATCCGAACAGCTCTTCACTTGAGGAACAGAGGAAAGAAGCTATCCAATGTAATTACTTAAAAAAAATAGGTACCGGGTTAACTTATTTCCTGCGTTTCATTGTTCATAAAGATCTCGACCATTTGGAAGTAAAAAGTGAGAGCTATGATGATGGTTTTATTAAAAAATAACCATCCCATTTCATATATTTTATAACATACTTAAGAAGCTGTAACGGTATCATAAAATTCCATTGCCAAGGTGAATCAAGGAACGTATCGTTTTGTCGAAAAATCTGTTTTATTTAGAAGCTGGAGTGCGCTCATAAAAATGTTTTATGTTAAAAGCTTTCATGCGTTTTTCTTTTATATCTCACGTGTATAATAATAATATGTCAAGTACTCTTTATATTTTATAACACTTTCTTATGGACTGTCTAAAGATAGTGGGATCGGTGGACTAGCGTATTGATAATTGACACTCGTATACAAGGGTATTGAGAAACAATTATATTTTTCAACAAAAAAAATATCTTTATTTATTTCTAGAAAACTTTACAAAATGTTGGCCTTAACAATGGCCCCAAACTAGGCAGTGCCCGTGTCATGGAAGCCTAATATCAAGTTGATTTAGCTGATGGTGGCGCATTTTAACTTGACATTGACGTTAGTATGAGCATTAAAGTTGCAGAAAAAAAAACAATAATCGTTATATAAATTAATTAAAACCTACATAAATATGTAAGAAAGTGTGTTTATGTATAGTTATGATGAGTGTACGTGTGTGAAGGTAAGTGTCTGTACGTATGTATATAGTAGGATGGTTGCTAACAGAGTATCTTAAGTAGATCTTACGTCTGTTTTTTTTTTTTTCGAACTGACGTACACTGCCATCCAATAAGGCCTTCACAGTTTCACCGGACTACTAAGGGGAGCGCTTAGGGCACTCACCCGATTTGTTTTAGGCGATCACCTCAAGGGCACTCGGTGCACCTCGGCTTGAGTACTCTTCCGTCTGTTCATAGGAAATGCTAAGAGACCATCGTTTGGTGACAGTTTTGACATGGTAGCGTGAGCAACGTATGAAGTTGTAATCGTCCAATCAATAACTGTCTTTTATACAAATTGGATTGCTTATGCCCGGTTTCTGAAGCATTTTAACTGTAGTTTATCTGTTTAATAGCGCTATCGGTTCGATAACTTGTTAAATTGGGTTTCTGAACACACAATGACACGAGAAATGTCAGTCTACGTCTCATTCTGTATTCAGAAACGCATTGACAGTTAGCCGCTTGTCTTATGGATAACGTTATTGAATCAATAGCTATTGATAGTTTAACTGACGGCTTCAGAAACCGGGCATTAATCCTTTAAATGTGAAAATGACAGAAACTTTAAACTATAGATTTAAGACTGACAGTTTTATATATTTTGACACAAACAAGCATAAGAATAAAACTTAATTTAAATTTTATCTTTTGGTACTACGAAAGGATATATAATTTAAACTAATATTTCTATAACAACTATTCAAAAATCAACATTACATTAAAAATGCTTCTCGGTTAAGTTTTTGAAGTTATACTTCTTTTGGTGCGTTAGGGAAAAATGATGAGAGTAAATTTTTACGTTTCGCGCACACACCGTCACGAAAAACCGACACCCTGAAGTTAGCTGTAGTTAACATTTTATTTTAAAAAAGTATGTAGGTATTAAATACCTTTTTTTCTATTGTTAGTGTCGTTTTTTTACAAACGTAGAATAGGGCAAAAGATAAAAAAAATTAAAAGATTTTTACCTTGTTACACCAAAGAAGTATAACTTCTAACGCTTGTTTCTAATGCTTGTTTTTTTTTA
This sequence comes from Antheraea assamensis, assembly GCA_035772565.1. Lineage (NCBI taxonomy): Eukaryota > Metazoa > Arthropoda > Insecta > Lepidoptera > Saturniidae > Antheraea > Antheraea assamensis. The sequence continues at coordinate 614,533 of JAQQSE010000227.1, read as the reverse complement.
ATTCAGAAGTGTTTGGCTATGGTTTCATTGGCCCCACCATAACCTAATTATATTAAAGTTAAAATTTCTCGTACATTGTCTTTTGTATAATTATCTTTCATCTATTTCACATAATATTTTAACAATCTCTTCAGAAGCTATTACTAAAATGTTTTGGAAAATGGCGACATCTAATTTATTTAGTGAAATCAATTTATTCGGATATTAATTCTTCACGCATTGCGCCAAAAACGCTGGACATAATCTGTAACTTATCTTTTTTTTACTAGCTCGGTAAAATTACTGCAAAATACCTTATGGGAAGTAAGGTAGAGTTCAAAAGCAATGGCGGCTGCCGTCTTTTTTTTAAATTATTTTTATTGTAGCACGACACAACAGACTGCACTATGCGTGATGGTAAGCACAATACAATCAAAAACAAAGGCGACCATCGAGAGACAAGCTGTCCATCGCCAGTCGCCGCTATCATGCCGGCCTGCGTAAATGTCTCTTCACGTTACATCTAAAGTACCCCATGTCCTAAGAAGGGGGAAACACACTGGCCGGGAGATTATTCCACAGCTTCATAGAACAGCAAAGATAAGGCGTAACGAACTTTTTATTTCGTATCCAGATAGTATTAACCGTTAAATTATGCCTCCGAAGCCCAGAAGCCATGATACTGACGGTAGAATACGCTTAATGAGGTAAAGTCTCTGCCCAACTGAAGCGGTTCTATAAATTGTCGCTGTCATGTCGATCTGCAGAAGTGTCCTTTCACGGCTAGTTTTTGAGGATCCGATAATATAAGAGGAGAGGAACTAGCTAACCGGGAATCGTAAGGACAATTGTTACAGAACGTAAAAGAAAATAGGGAGATAATCTACCTGACATAATATAATCACAACAGTGCATGCATCTTATACTATACGAGTTCAAAGAAGTAAGATCGGCTCCATTAGTGAAAAGTGTTGAAATTCTGCATATACCCGTTTTGTGGCGAATCGTAGTACCTTCTGATCATTAACACAATAGCAACCTTCCACTTGCTTCAATATGGCACAGGAATATTCTCATAGTAATATTCAAATAAGTAAGTTATTTAATACAACGGCAAACTCCTCCAAGGCGCGCAAACAATTCTGAACAAAGTTCGCGAACAGATACGAGCCGGGTCCATCGTGCCCGCATCAACAGAGCCGTCTAACTACGGCTCACTCTGAACACGTGTCGCGACTGTCTACAAACGAAATCGAGAGATAAATTTTGTAACATGTTGTCGAAAAGTTTTTGCAACCACATCGGACTAGTCTATTTATGTCTCGGATAAAATATTGTTGTCGCTTTTATTGTATACATTTCTTTACCGGCTCATTCTTAGTATTTGAGAAGAGTTAGTTAGTACTTTTAAATATCACTGTTAGTTCCAAACTATATTCAGCATTAAAAAAGGATGATCGTTGTCAATGGACTACTTGGCTATCTTCTATATAAATAAAATTCAATTGCTGAATGCATCTGAGGATATCACTTTAGAATGGTTACACATATTTGTTTAATTCTTTTTTTATTGTGTAAATTTTAGGACAAGTTTTATATAAAAGATAATGTTTGAAAAATCTTACAGAAATATGAAAAATTTTAGTGAAAATATCGCTATACAAAAAAGACTGAATGAGACAGAAGAAGAGAGCGGAGAGACCTTCATAAATATTGATAGAATATCCTTTAGCCATTTGATTTCAGTATATGGTGATACAATTAATGCAAGATTCGGGTCTAATTTTCTTTCTTAGTACACCCATGCGAAACCGAGGCGGGCAATTAATTTACAATAATGTTTATTTACAAAACAATTATAAGGACTGTCCTGATGTATGGATTTCAGTTCTGGGCTACTAAAGAGATTGATTAACGAAGATTACATTTAGCAGAGATACGAAAGTTACACTGGACGTCTGTTGTAATTAGAGTAATTAAAATTGGGAATAAGTATCAGAGGAAGCATGAAAATAGAACTAATAATAGGAAAGTTGGAAAGTGATATGTTATGTGGTATGGACTTTATTACATTAAGAGAGATGACGCTATATAACTGGCAGAATATTAGGTTTAGGTGGGTTGTGTGGAGAAGGATATGTGTATAAATGGTGTGAATATTGACTAAAGATTGAAAGGGAAAACATATAATTTATAATTCCGAACCTCTTTATGAGGTATAACAGTAAGACATTTTTTTTATTCAATTTCATAGTAGCGGAACAATTTTACCAAAAGGAATAGATCACAGAAATGGGAATTTCCTGAATTTTTGTTTAATAGATATTCCACTTCAATGGATTATGGATTCATTTGATTATTAGCTCTGAACAAACTCTCTATTACTAATTTATATTGTGTAGCTATTAGTACTACTCACTGGAAATGTGACGTAGCCCTAATAATAGTACTGAAGTATTATAGGTGGACAAAGATGCCTTGAAACTTATATAAGTATATGATATCATTTTATAAGATAATAGAAATGTTGTAATATAGTGATTTACTTTAAATAGATTTTTTTTAGAGTTTGATTAAGTTAAAAATAGTGTTATATATTAATAGCATTTTTTAAACAATTTCTAAATTAATACAAGTAAGTAAAATTAATAATCTATTGGTTGATCTCCACGATGTTTTTTCGGTGCGCAACTATGAGTCTCGTGAGCCGTTGAATGCGCTGTAGTAACTAGACTTACTTTAATTAATTCCAATTCCCTAAGGATGATAGTAAGATATTCACCATTATTTTTTTACCTATTTAACTTTTTTTTTATATTATAGCGAGCAAACGAACAGGTGGGTCACCTGATGGTAAGTGATCACCGCCGTCCATAGACACTAGCAACACCAGGGGCAAGTCGCAAGTGCGTTGCCAGCCTTTTAATATATGTGGGCCTCCGGCGCTCTCACTGACCGAACGAAACGCAACAGCGCAAGCACTGTTACTTCACGTCGGCTTTCTGTGAGAGGGTGGTACTACCCCGGGCGAGCCGACCCATTCATTCTGAAACCAGTAATAGTTTCAGCGTAGCTCTACCACCTAGATAACCACCTATTTAACTAGTTGTAATAATAAAATGAATCACTTATTGTTAGTTAGTTATATTTAATTACTTCTATAAAATGATAGTAGTATACCTATCTAAGGAATTAACATTATAGTGCAAATACTTGACCTTCAGAAGCGAGTTACTGCGAAGAGGTTTTTATGTTTCGCCGCAGTTTTTTTTTTATACTTGCCTAATAGAGCTTCCAGTCGTTTATTGCAATTTTATGTAGCTGGTAGGTCGTACAGCTGAACGATTTGTTAAAAAGCCAATCTCCTCTTTCCATTGAATGTGTCTTGATATTGCTATTTGGGAGAAAAGATTATATCCCATTTATATTTTCCTTCGTTCTATGTATTTGTTTGAAGACGCTAGTCTCTGGAACTACTAATGAAATTTAAAAAATTCAATTTATATTCTTTAGTCTGTTTATTTAAAAGGGTTATAGGTTAGCTAAAATCAAAGTACGTATGTCTCTTAGGAGTGAAGCAATAACTATGCAAAATGTTGACCAAAAAATACATGTCTCGTGGCATAGTATGGTTTATGGGGAGTCGAGGGTGGTAAACGCGAGTAAATCCATGAGGCACCACTAGTGAAATAAAAGTTTAGTAGTTTTGAACGGTCCGAGTAAATCCAGACATCTGCATGTGATCAGGAGTTTATAACATTCGTTCTAATGTAAACGAACTTGCGAATGCGAACTGTAACCCCTGTCGAAGTCTCCGAATAATTCTTCGAAGGGGTTCAAGACTCTTTTCTCTAGTTTAATAAAGGTACATTCCTTACAGAAATCATACCTTCTATTGATACCGACGATATTACATCGGCGATCTGCAAATACCAAATTTATTATAGATATAATTGAATAGATATTAAAGTATTTTTGAAACGAATGAGCAATATTTTTTTTCCGAACCAGTATATCACATCATTTATAAGTATATTAGTTTTTGATGCGTTAAAGATGTGTCATGTGGTGGTGTTTGGTGTTTTGATTGATAGGTTTATGTTACTTGTATGTATAATAAAATATTGGTGGCATTTCACGTAACACAATTTGATTGTTGTGGAAAAGTAAAGTTAGTTACATCATATGTATTCATTTTATCACAAAAACTACCAGGAGTGTTCTTATAATAACGCCACAATTTTATTAAACCGGTGTTTGATGAATCGAAAAATAACACGTCATTGAGCTTAAAGGGTATACATCCAGAGGCTTTAAGAAAAAAGATGGTTTATAGATATACCTAAAAAGTATGTATATTCTATAATGTTGATTACCTTTATGGACAGCTAAAATAAATTCAAAATACATACGTGCAACGTGCATTTTTGCCAATCGCTAAAAAACGTTTAAAAAAATTCACCACCACTTTACTGCATCGTGAATTTATCACAATCAATATATTTATGTCATTTTTTTATACATTGAAGAAGATAAGAACGTTATCAAATTGGCTTCTTTACTGAAAATAAAAAAACACTGATACTGGTCCATGTTTTTATTATGTGAAAAATAAATAGAAAAAAAACGGAGTGTGTCGTAATGACACACGACAGAAGTGAACATGAACGTTCGCACGTATAACGTCACGCGGTGTTCCCAGGTGGTCACCTGTCCAAGTACCGACCGCGCCTGACGTTGCTTGACTTCAGTGATCATAGGACGAGAGCCGGTATACTGGTATTTTAACACTTTATTCGACAGTGTTTACCACCGCTACTTTTCGTTAACAAAAAGGTTGCTGATCAGAATTTCAAAATCCTCCAAATAAAACAACCAATATTAAGATGTAATAATTATTTATAGATATTAAATATTATTCAACATGTTTTGTATTTAGTTTTACTTACAGTAAGAGTCAATCTTCAAAGAGTGCGCGAATATTCAATAGACAAAAAACTAAGGGTCCTCAAATTTGTTTGACGTGCTCATCGTAACGAGTATATTGTCAAGCACGATAATCCGTTTTATTCAAGTATTTCGAATCAAATGTAAAAATAGTAATTCCTATATCTTTTTTGCTCATTTGTGAGTCGCTAACATTTACTGGGAATTTACAAGACAGAAAACGGTAATGGTTCATATTGTTCCTATAGTAATATTTGCCTTACAGAGTTTTTTGGCAGGAATTGTATATAAAATATGTGTTTTTTTTTTTCGTTATACTTGTATTTAATATTTTTTCTGAGTTTAACTTCCATATTCAGTAGCAACAAAGCTTCCTTGGAAAGTTGCAACAAATACGGTCATGATTATTTCACATAAAAATTACTCTAAACTTAGATACGAGTATATAGTAGAAAGTTAGATCTTAAATAACAGTATTCAGTGAGCCTTAATAAATAAAAATTTTGGGGTACTTTTTATCACTTTAGTGCTTACTTGCTGAGTATAACTTGTGAGAACTGGTTAGAAATATTTATGACATAATTAATGACTCTTAGTAGAGATACAAGTTGAGTTTTTGGCGGGATCTTAGTCTGTCATGTAGTGGTTTTTATATTTTATTCATAATCTTGTGTTATTAAACTCTATATTTTGTAATATTGGTGGTGTTTTACGCAATATAATTCGGTTATTATGCACAAGTAAAGTGGATGGAAAATAATACCACGGAGCATGCATTCTGAGATGCCACCAAAACTCCATGGAAAGTTCTAACAAGGAAACCACCATCTTGTTAGAACATTATAATTATCACAAGACACTTACTTGCCAAAATCTTATTACTTGACGCTGGCTAGTGCACAAATCGTGACGGTGCCAAAAATAAAAGATACAAGTTTTGTTATTGGTCTGCGTGAATGAATGAATGATAATAAAATATAACCTCGAAATGATATTACAGTCTGCGTAAAACTTCTTGACAGTTTTTTGACAGTTTTGAATATAGGTGCGCAGAATACAAATTTGTGTATAAATAATTATTACATTATATGTATAAGAACTTAAGGATATATAAATAACAATTTTAGGTTCCTATAATAATATTTTAACTTTGTTTTGTATTAAATTCAAACTATATTATGCGTAAGCCCGAACTTACTGGTATATTCATAGCGCGTAAAAAGATTGACAAGGACTGTACCTTGAATTCTAACATTGTCGTCTGTTCATCATCTATTGTACAATTTATTACCGCTATATTTTTGATGTTTTTTTTTATAAATTTCAACTTATGAATGCCATTAGATATTCAATATAATTGAAATCATTTAATTAAGCTTCTCTTTTTCACAATTTCCTACAACTTGTTTCTAAAATAACCGTTTACTCGAGATTAGAGATAGTTGGAGATATTAAAATTTACGTTAGCCTATAACGCGAGGATAGATAAAAGAGGTACGGTCAAGTTTATAGATTTCACTATTAGAACTTATTTCGTTATACAAAGTTTCACGTAAGTTATATTCTATCGTTATTGTATTTGGTAATTGACGTAACAAAATAGAATTCTTTTATAGTATATAGGTCAGCGTCTAACAACATTATTAAATATTGACAATATGCAAAATCTTTGGAAATACTATTAATATTTATATGAAATATTGACAAATTTTTTTTAGCTAACCATTGATAAGTCCAAGCCTTTGTTTATAAATCCTTATTTGCCATCCTTCACGATTCTGACGTCTACTGATCTAAAAAAATATACTATTTAGAAAAAAAACATGAATAATGTGAAATAAAAAAAAAAAAAATTTTGGTCGAATTTTAAGTTTTTATCTAAATCCTCTTGATTATTGGTCCACAAATCTGACTAAAATCTAGGAACAGCTTAGAAATGAGCAATATTGATAAATCATGAGATAATAGCACTCTTCTAGATGTGAACACAGCATGCAATAAATATACAACAAAATAAAGAAAAATATATTAGGCGGTACAAAAATTACATGAACTAATCCATTATAAAAATAAAGGTCTTGCAAATTACATTACTTAAGTGTTTTAAGATTATTTTTAATAGACGTAACAGAACCTGAATATATATCAATCTCTGTGCGTACAGCATTACAGAAAGAAGATATACGATAGACGAAGACTTCACTACAGATAAGTCAATTATTATTCTATAATTATTTTTTTTAATTTACTATGTTTATGAAATAAATAGAGAATTTATTTCTTGACATCCACTAAATATAATTTTATAAGACTGGGATTAAATAAAGGTTTTACATCAGGCTTAACTATAACTGTTATAAATGTTTGCTTGTGGTTTACTATTAACTTGTTTGCATATACCAGTTTATCATGCAACGGGATGAGTCCACTGAGTAATAGTAGGCGAGGATTCAGGACGCCGACGGGAGGTGCCACACTACTCGATGTCGGAAACAACACGGCGTTTATACACTTTCACAATTTCTCCTTAACACAAGTCATATACTACGAAAGACACTGTCACGGGTATATGGACGCGGGCCCCGTATACTTTAACTGGTTATAGCTGCACGTTCAGGCCATATAGCAATTCCTACGATTGACCTTCAACGATTAACACTCTGCTGCTGTTTGTAATCGGATTATCGGGTCCTTCCAAACCAACTAACCTGTCATTAAATCTGTTAATTAAACACAAAAAATATCAAATTTTTTTTTTTTTTTTTTTTTTCGAACTGACCTACACTGCCGGCTTATTCCGCCTTCACAGTTCCACCGGACTACTAAGGGGAGCGCTTAGGGCACTCACCCGATTGTTTTTAGGCGAAACATCTCAAGGGCACTCGGTGCACCTCGGCTTGAGCTGTCGCCGGATTCCCGAACTAACTAAGCTAGCTAAGCTATCTATCCATACAATACTCATATATGAATTCGTGAAAAATGCATGTGTGACCATGCATGTTTCACGAATGTATATGTGTATTTGGTATCTGACTACTGTGTTACGTGACCTATTTCAGTCCGAAAAGGGCAAAAAAAAAAAACAGCCCACCACTGAGTGCCTAGATGTGCAAGAGTGTGGGGTGATCGTGTAAGTGTAGAACATGTGTAAATCACTGTATTCGCGCGAGTAACATACTCGAGGGCTCCACAACGAGGGACTACCTAGGCTCGAGCAGTTACAAGAAAAATCGCGACGAGTGTGCGGGATCGAATCTTCACCCCCCGCTCACGGAGGCGTGAGCAGAGAGAGTCGCGGGCGTGGGCGCAAACACGCATCTTTTGAGAGGGAATCGAGCTAAAAAATAAAGTACAACGGCACGGTGCCGATTTAACTAAATAATTACGTAACAAATCCTAATATATCGGTCTATTATGTATGAACACGCGGGTTCGATCTGATATTTTGATTTACGCGAATTTATTTATGCGCGGCGCGGGTTAATTGCTGTACCGTGGTCGCGACGGCCGGGAAAGCGGAGATAGCGTTTAAGAGCCCGAGCTCAGACGTACTATTAACTAACGCGTTAAATGCGATTATCTCTTGTACATCGTGTACCAAGAGTAAGCGAGCTATCCAGTCTATACCGGAGGTCGAAGCTGAAACCGCGATAGGTGGCGCAGGAGTGGACAGAGCCTTTGGGGGCTGGGGCTTGGCTTTAGGAGCCGAGGGAGCTGGTGGGGAAGGCCTTACGCGCCAGGAGAGCGCGCTCGGCGGAGTGGCGGATGCTGCCGGCGCACTGGAGGTGCCCGGCAGTTCGGGGAAAGCCTTCTGGCTTTGTATGGGCGGAGGCGGAGGCCGATTCGTCCGAGTCGGCGGGCCGTGCGCCCTGGACCGGGTCGCACGACCGCCGCGACGGTGATAGGTCGAGCGAGGCGCACGGGGACACCCGCGATAGTTCGCGGTATGACCCGTTTGCTCGCAGAGGACGCAGCTCGGCGGCTCGACGGATTCGGGAGTGCGGGGGCACTCCTTAGTGGAATGATCCCCGAGACACTTGACACACCTGGGACGCAGGTGGCAGTGTCGGGCGGAATGACCGTACACCTGGCAGTTGTGACACTGCGAGGGTACCTGGGACTTGCGAGGAAGCTCGACGTAGACAGGAGACAGGCCGCAAACTGAGTTGAGGCTGAAAATAGCCTTGCCTTCCAAGGAGCGGTCCAGAGTGACCAACACCAGGTTGAAGGGGGCCTTCGTACGGGGGTGGCGCATGCGCTGCACGCTCCGGACTGGGAAGTCCTGACCGTTCAGGCAATCGCAGATGTCGTATTCGGTGAGCTCAGACGGAACTCCCCGAATGACGACACGGAGGCGGCGCTCTTCCTCGAGCGCGTGGGTGAAGAAAGGGAGCTTACGCTCCCTGAAGTATTTGGTGAGCTCGCGATGCTCATCGGGGGTCGAGACACGAATAGAAATGCCGGCAACAGTGTTGACGGCAGACTTGTAGACGATTTCCTTCGACTTAAGGTCTTCAGAAATCTCTACCCATCGAGCTTTGTCACGGAAGGTGACGGGAGGCGGTAGGCGTGGCTTCTTGGCCGCGACCGCGGGTTCCGCAGCCGAGGCTCGAGCCGAATTCGCGGCAGAGGGCGTGGGAGAGGCTCGGGGCACCCGAGCGCCACCTATATTGGGCTGCTTTGGGGTCGGACGTCCCGCAGCAGAGTCGCTATCGGTCTGAATCGCGGCGCGTGGGCGTTTACCGCGGCGCGTGACGGTTGTGAAACCGTCGTCATCGGCGGGCGTGGTCGCGGGCGCAGGCACGGTCGCGGGCGCAGGCGCAGGCGCAGGCACGGTCGCGGGCGCAGGCACGGTCGCGGGCGCGGTCGCGGGGACTGTATCGTAGTCCATGTCAGAGTCGTCATCGGAATCGAATTCCGAGTACCTCGTGAACGGGTCGTCCGGGAGATTCGCGAAAGGGTTCGCGGAGAAACAACGCGGTATCTTACCGGGAGGGTTGCGCGCGTAGACTTTCCGGAGTCTATTGTATTCCGTGACGAGATTCGGGTCTTCCTTTTCGACGAACATGTGGAAGCGCAACAGTTCTTCGAGGTGGACGGTATCATCAACGGCCGGAAGGGCCGGATGGGCACGCGGGGTCGCGGGGGTAGACATGACTAACCTCCCTGCCTGAGGGGCAGGGGGGTGCGCCTAATTCAAATCTAACGGACAATCCGTGTCCGGGCCAAAGGGAAAACGCGACGCGACGCGAACGCGAATCTTCTCTTCAAAAGCTGCACACGGCGCGGCGCGAAGAACGACGCTCTGCACGGCACACGACGCGCTGCACGACTCTCGAAGCGCAGCACGAGGCACGACGCGTAGCACGGCGACTCGACGCACTGCAAACAGTGTGCACGGCTTCGCACCGAAAAGTGCGGTTTAAATGGTGCACTAATGGAGGTGCACCGTCGCTCTGAAAAGAGCGTACGATCGACAGTAGCCGCTCGAACACACTAAACTTCCGGACACACACGAAAATATCCGACAACTGCGCGCGAATTGCCGAACTTAACGGACCGTCAGAGCTGCGAGCGGGCGCGTGCGCACTCGGCCGCTGCTCAAACGAGACTCCAAAAAAAACCTTTCTCAAAAATATCAAATTTCAAAACACAAAAATTCGACGATACGGTTAAGCCTCGCAACTCATGCGTGGCCTCAGTCTAGTATGTCACGCCAATAATTACTACGCTGCGTCGCAAACACAGTTAATCCACCAGGTTAAAACGAGTAATATTGTAATATTTTAGTCTCTATTTCAAGCGTGTAGAAATTGGAATTAATTAGAAGAATTAAACCATATCTACCAAGTAGACGTATAGGCTACGGTTGCGAACGTCTAATCGGATCCAATTCTTTTGTTTTAGCTCTGATCTAATCAGTATTAATTAGGTTAATCTCTTCGTGTGTACGACAAAGATCACTAATTCAAATTCAAGAGTTCGTACTATGTACATAGTGAAAATGTAGGTTGATATTTTAGTTACCATTGAATATAGTTTGTTGATAATAATTACACAGACATAAGGAACATACAGTATTTAATGTTCATAAATGCTCTGAGAAAAAATAATGCTTTTAAGAACATTATTTGAGATAACTATTCTAACACTGAAAAGTATTTTGTATAATCGCTATACAAAAATAAGGACCGAAAAATGATATTATTGAGAGAGTTCACGTTTTTTGAGATTGTTTGTTAATTTAAACATTAAGCAGGGTTCACGCTAATGACGTAATCAAAATTAGCGTGTTAGTTTATGTCTGTAATCTAATCACGAAGTCCGATTTAGGTACTCGCATAAAAAAAATGAACATATTCATCCTCACACTTAGAAGCTCATCAACACACATACTAACATCACGCATTCGCTTCTTTTCCATATATATTTTTTTTACATACACGGACACACAACATAAGAATCGAATGGTATAAAAACAAGCAGAAAAGTTCTCAATTTGCCGTTTCAGCACCCCTTTTTTTATTAACGTGGGGAAATCCGTTATGGATACTCGTCTTCCCGGGGACAGAGAATGGGTTATGTCCGACTCGCAAGGACTAAAACCCCACGGTGTACTGACCACCGCTTGAAGTTGGGACGGCATGGGCCCGTGCTAAGGCTATCACCATGCCGTCCCAGCGGTCAGCCTGGCGGAAGGTGCTAAGGCGGCTAAGCTATTTACTCTTGGACATTTTTATTAATCTTCCAAATTTTGACATTTGGCCACAATTCCAGCTCATGTTAAATGACGACGTGCTCTAAGATGGTAAATATGCTAAGCCTACAGGACTGGCACTCAGGTACAGCTGTCGGAATACATCTATAGTTTTACTTGGAGATATATTTTCAGTTTGAGAATGGTAGCTAGCCACACGATCTTAAGAAAAACTTCTGTCACCAGAAAAACATATAAATGTTACAAAGAAAACTTGCTGTGTAGACATATTAATCTTTAAAAATTACATATTAGTGCGTAAGTGAGTACGCATTTTATATCTCAGCACCATTCGTTACCGAGATCCATGTAGACTTATCAATTATTGAACCGATGCATTCACTTGTAAGAGACATCGAACGTTCTGGTTAAAATTTATCCAAATGAAAATTGAACGAAGGAGAAGTGAGCTTAAAAATTCTAAATTAAATTTTTTTTCGACCATTCTAGAAAAAAAGTATTAATGAATTTACACCCAGCAATAATATATCAGTACGAGAAAAACAGATTCAGTAACAAGGAAATGAAATAAGAAGCATTGTTTTCAAAAATCCCATTCTGTAAAAACATTTATAAGTCATTAGTTTTTGCTCTCGGCTTCGCTTGTATTATTGTATGTTTAACCTCCATGGGAACATTTTTTTTCTTGTCTAAAAACGAATCTACATTCTTTTCTGTACCTTTGATAACGCGTGTATTGAATTTTATTATAATTGGTTAAGTAGCGTGACAATAGAACTTACAATCGCATTTATAAGACTAGTTAGAATTAAGTAATATGCATACAGCAATCTTTTGTTTACAATAGAAATTACCATAAAAGACAATTAAAAATCTAACTTCTGTATGAAAATCTATCCTATAAGAGTCTAATTTTATGTGACACAAAGCAAAGTGAAAATATTACTTATGACATTCAAAAGATGAATCTTAACGAAATTCAATAATTTTGTCAACATAATTAAAATCCTAAAGGAATCTAATTAAGTCCCGTTGTTTAGGTCCGCAATATTATGTACGGAAACGCTTCACACAGTAAATACATAAATAAATATAATTTTAATATTTGAATGTCGTCGGGCAAAGATATTTCAATTTTAGTCACGCGCTTTGTGCGTAGTTTTGGGATTCGCACAAAGGTGTGGCGAATCATGCGTGACGCAAACCTTCAATATCAAACTAGTTGCTAGCATATTATTTTTCTTATACTGCTTTCTTGTACGAATTAATTAAAATTCATGTAGTAAAGTTCATAGTTTTTAAATTGAATGAATCATAGGAAACGCTTTTTTTTCATACAAAAAAGTTTATTGAAAAATAAATTACATAGGTCAATATTAATTACAAAGCAAAATGTCTTATTACACTATTATACCGTATTTATGTTTTACTGTTTTTTTTTATTCGACAAAGTGACTCTACTGTGTCTGATAGTATTCACTATGCAATTCAGAAAAAACAACGGCAATCCAACGCTAGTCATCGTTCATGCCCGCCTGCAAATCTCTCGACCGCGCCAGCTGAATATACACTAAGTAATTCAGAAACGTGGAAATCAAAGAAAGTCTGTCTGATAGGCTTATTACCATTTTTATGATGTACGATTTTGTTTTTTTCGAACTGACTATACTGTTGGCTTGTTAAGGCCGCTACAGTTTCACCGGACTACTAAGGGGAGCGCTTATGGCACACACCCGATTTGTTTAGGCGATCAGCGCAAGGGCACTCGGTGCGCCTGGGCTTGAACTGTCACCGATGATGTACGAAAAATATTGTGTCTTATATTTTATAGTCGTTATTTCGTGATGACATATAAAAAAAAATTGATAGTCCTCATAATATGTAATTTGAGCTTGAATTGAATCTTGGATAACTTTTAAATGAGTAGACTTAGCGAAAAATGGTATCAAACCTTTTGATTTCTACAACTCGCTAGTTCGTTAGAACGTAATCAAATTCCATATAGAAAATTCTTAACGGTAATCAAAGAAAGACAGAGTTTTATTTAGCCCAATCTAATAGTCATAGGAATTCGATTAAATACACATACATTACATTCTTCAATGCTGACTGATTGAATGTGGTCATTGTGATTACGATTGATTGATTGAAGAGGCCTATAATTTAATAACCAAACAAATTCTGGAGCAACGACGACTGATGGACACTGTAGGTTTGAATTCCTACAATGAGCCTTTTTTATGTAGAGATATATTGAAACCGAGAGGTTCTGGCGAGCGTGGGTAGTATTGAAGACTTCTACCGTTTAATAACTAGACGAATTCTGGAGTAACGATGACTGATGGACACCGTAGGTTTGAATTTCTACAATGAACCTTCTTTTACGTAGAGATACATTGGAACCGAGAGCTTCTGGTGAGCGTGGGTAGTGTTGAAGACTCCTACCGATTAAAAACTCCACAATGAGCCGTTCGCTGTGCTAATAGGAGTATGACGGGATGGCGTGAGCATAATCCGTGACACCCTCAGCGACAAGCCACTGACCACACCGACTGAGGCAGTTTGGTCCTACAATGACCTTGAAGGAAAATATCGCAATAACACCATAGCATGCTCGTAAGACTTTTCTAATACCCATTTGGCTAGTTGTTGACAAACTCGGGTTGAAAAATTGCCGCCAAGTACATATAGATACGTTCCGACAGCCGCATTGGAATGTCAGTCCCCTCTAAGCTTAACGTATTACCATTTGAAACCTCATCGTAACTTAACATTATGTGAGATTTTGATGTTGCTACGTTAAAACCTACAGAAAAATTCACAAGCGAACAGGCTCAGTGCAATTTGTTAAAAGTCAATTAGGAGAACGACGGGAAATTTCCAATTAAG